>CM034147.1:732234638-732834638 GCA_019776745.2 Taxus chinensis | reverse complement strand
GGAAGAATTCAAATTTAGGTTGCAAAGCATCTGATAAAGAATCTCTTCAGGTTATTGTATGAAGGCAGATTCATCTTATACGGATTCTTCTAATTAACCATTTGTATTTAGCTATAAATAATCTCAAATATTTCTGTAGAATCCTTCTTCATGTACTTTTGAACTAGGAGATCCTTACAGTCTTCTATAGATTTAAATCTATGCTTAAAATTTGGTTATAATATCATCCCATCAAGTGATAGACCTTGTTAGTAAGAGATGAAACCATTCAGTTTCCTTTTCTTACAATGACTCCACAAATAATCTAACATATACATATTCATGTTCTATGCCTAACACACCACATGAGGTGATAAAAGTAGCTACATGCTCTTTAGGGAGTTGAGAACCATCTCCTCTAAACTTAGGAATGTTCTTGTGGGAACACATTGGTAGATCATGAAGAGGAGGTGTAAGAGCAAGTGGACCTATATTCCTTCCCCATGGAACAATAGGTTGGGTTCTTCTCTATTAATTCATTCTGCTATAGTCTCTTTCGCTTTAGCTGTTTCTTCTTCGACTCTTGAAAAATGTAGATTTATCAATTAGGATTGCAAAGAGGCTTTTGATCATTAAGTAATTTTTTTATTATTATTATTTTTGGGTTTTTTGGGCAGAAATATTTTTGGGTACACGTGGGAAAATCTCTCCCCAGCAGAGTCACCAAAAATGTTATTGAAAAAAAAATTCGAGGTGGGTAAATTAGGTGTTCTCCACCAACATTCATGGGGTTGGCCCCCCTCCACATTGAATGGTACAACTCTCATTATTGAAAGTAAACTAATACTAATCCTATCTAAAAGTTTTGGGTGGCCAAATTGGTTGAGGATCACATAGGGACACTCTGTTGAACCTGTGGCAAAGTGATTGTATGGGGTACAAGGGAGGGAAATCATCCAAGGAAGATTACTGTCATGAGTAGATTTTAGAGCTCACACCTATTATTCGGAGTAGTTCTACATTTAATATAGAGGAAAGCACACAATTAAGATATCTAGTGAAATGGACAACCTAAGACACCAAGTTCTCAGATTCATCTATCAAAGATACAAATATCTTGCATCACTATACTTTCAAAGTGCATGAAAGAGGGAAGTGGAAGAAACACAAGATGCTTATAACAACTATGTTTATTTCATCAAATGATGAGAGGAAACCAAGCATACAAATCTGCACACATTCATACATATTGGAAAACCAGAAACTCTATTCCTTCATTGACATTTACACAAGTTGTACAAAGGAAGGGAAAAGAAGAAAGCATGTAGAATAAGTGTAACCTTATTTCATGTATTTGGATGACACAAAGTCCAAAAACATATTACAATCCACTATTTCTACAAAGTATAGTATTTTCAGGCTGTAATTTTTCAGGATCCTCTAGAATGGATAAGCCATCCCAATTTATAAAAATGTGGATTGACACTTTTCCTACTCTCTACATAACTCTTCATTGTCTCATTCAAATCATGAGTTTTTCACCTTCCTAGGGAGTGAGAAATAAGTTCCTTTTTTATAAATTAAAGGGACTTTTACAATGTTACTTTATGAAGTCACTTAAGCATGATCGAGACAAAATACAATGATTATGCCCAATGAAGAATTAGAAAGGGGAGAGAAAAAAGAGGGAGAAAGAGAGAAGAATGATGCAAAGCATGAGTGGGGATACATCCACCCTTGATGAATATCTTGCCGACGATGATCACGACCTTTGTATGATGCACGAACATCCTGGACCATAGAATGAGTGTTTAAAAACATTGTTTTAAGACCTCCTGATGTGAGCTCAAGATGAACATGGGTAATGCTCACAATTATCCTCCTTGACATTTGATTGATGAAATTACTTATGTCATTGAGCTTCACCCAGACTAACCCACTCTAAATCAACCAGTTCTCCAAGTGATGAAGATGAGTTCACTTGTTGCACCTTGTGATGCTTTGTTTTGCCTCTGAATACAATTGAACTCAGGATGGTGCTTCCAGGACCTCTTTGAAGTTCTCTTTTTTCCATTTAACCCATGAATTCATATTAAAACCCCATAGAGATCCCAAAAATTGGAAAGATGATTGAAAATGGAGTCATCTACAACTTTCAGCACTTGGAACCGAAACTTTCTATTTTTAGCAGGTAGGATCATGACTTGCTATTTTGGGACATATTATCAATTTTGCTCCAATTTTCCCTCTAAACCTTTTGACACATTCCATCCTCTTACTTTGCTCAGGCATTTTTATTTTCATCACATTTCTATTTTTAGCATGTTACTTTTTGGGAACTTGCTATTTTGGGAAAATTATCATTTTCTGCCATGTCTCCATTTTACACCTTTTCCGGCTATCCTAGATAATCAAACTTGCAACTCGGGGGACTTAATTACTTTAGAATTTGGGGAAGAATAGAAGAATCCAGGATAACAAATCGTATCCTCACATGGGCCTTTTAATAACTATGAGAAAGTTAGTGTCATGAAATTACTTGTATAAATATGATTATCAACAGTAATAGAACACCAAAGAACACAAGATTGAAGATAAATGATCTCAATAAGAAAGTAGAATAACTTAACAACTTCGAGGGGGAAACCTCAAAACCATACAATATAACTCAAATGCTGAATATGATGATTAACTACGCCTCACTACCACCTATATATATCAATCCTATGTTATGTCTAACACCAAGGCCAACCTACTAAACATATGAAAGCATAAATAAATGACATATAACAAGAATAGAGATTATGTAAGCCAAAATTTGGCGTTACATATCCAATATGAGCTATAGTAATAAGGGTGTAACATGCCTCTCCCCTCCAAAGAAACATTGTCCCTAATGTTTGAAATCCCTAGATGTTGTTGTAGAAATGCTTCATCCTCCCATGATGCATCCTCAATATTCATATTCTTCCACTTGATCAAGTACTCGGTAACGACTCTGGTCCTCGATATTTCGATGCATTTTTTAAGAATACCTTCAAGTTCCAATAAGATCCTTCCTTCCTCATCAAATTCAGGAAGCACTAAATGGGTTGAAATGTGTTGCCCAATAACTTTCTTCAAGCAAGAAACATGGAAAATTGGATGTATTTTACTTCCTGGAGGGAGATCCAACTTATATGTCACACTGCCAATTTTCTGGAACACTTGGTAAGGACCATAGTATTTAAGAGCAAGCTTATTATCCATCTTCTGATGTTTTAATTATAACTTCTTATATTTATACAACCATATAAAAACAAAGTCACCCTCTTCAAAGTGTCGCTCATTACAATGTTGATCATCCTGTTGCTTCATGTGGTTTTGTTCCCTTGCCAAATTCTTTTTAAGACTAGAGATTACCTCATGCTAGTGTTGAATGTGGTCTTCGATTTCTCTCACTTTCGGTTTGACCTTCAAGCTTGAGATGAGTGATGGAGGATGGTACCTGTAAAGTGCCAGGAGTGGAGACATTTTGGAGGAGGTATGAAATGAAGTTTTATACTACCATTTTGTAAGTGGAAACCATTGCACCCAATGTTCTTGTTTATCTGAAGTAAAACATCAAAGATATCCCTCCAAACATTTATTTACCACCTTATTTTTCCCATCTAATTGAGGATGATAAGATGAACTCTGGGCCAGTTGGGTACCCAAACAAGAGAACAAATCAGTCCAAAAATTACTTGTAAATATCAAATCATGATCACTTCTTATAATTTTGGGTGTGCCATGGAGATTTTTAACTGTGTCCATAAATGAGATGATAATTGTACTAGCTGTGAAAGGATGTGAGCCATGGCACAAAAATGAGCATACTTGGTAAGTCTATCCACCACGACCATGATGACGTTTTCCCCTTCTGAATTAGGCAATCCTTTGGTGAAATCCATCGATACCTCTTCCCATCTCTCGCTAAGAATAGAAAAAGGTTGGAGGAGACCTAATGTATTAATGGTATCACCCTTATTATGTTGACACACCAAACATTCTACCACAAATTTTTGAACATGTCCTTTCAACCCCTCCCAAAATAAATTCTTCTTAACTTTATGATAAGTTTTCAAGAACCCAAAATGGCCACCTAGTGGAAAAGAATGGAGCACTGAAATAAAGTGGTGTTTAAGTGTAGAGTTCTTACAAAATATAACTTATCTTTGTACCATAATGTATCTCCCTTCCATATAAATTCTTCTGATATGGTTGGATTTTTCTAGAGATTCGGAATGAGAGTATGGGTTGTTGTATCTTTATGCCATTCTTCCCTTACTTGATCTACCCAATTTGTCTTTAGTATAGAGATGACACACAACAATGCTTCTATGGACTCATTCTTCCTAGATAGAGCATCAACAACCACATTTTCCTTCCCTTTCTTATAAATAATCTCAAAGTCATGCCTCAGCATCTTAGTGATCCATTTTTGTTGTACTTCTGAAGATAGTCATTGCTTCAAAAAGTATGTCAAACTCTCATAATCATTTTTTATCTTGAAGTTTCTACCCATCAAGTATGGTCTCCATTGTTTGACTGCATGTAATATTGCCATCATGTCCTTATCATAGGTGGACTTCAATAAATTCTTTCCTTTTAGTTTCCAACTCTCAAATGCTATGGGATGTCCTTCTTGCATGAGTACTGCTCCGATCCCATTTCCTGAAAAATCGCAATCAACTATGAAGGTCTTGGAGAAATCTTCAACTCCCACTAAAGCCTTGGTAAATTCAACTCCTTTTGAAAAATGGTCAAACCAAAAACCCAGTGTATCTCATTTGAGAATTTTTGGCATCCTAGCTTCTCTCTTTACCCGGAAGACAAAATAAAAGAAGCTTGATTAGACTTCTTTTCCATGCCTCTTTTTAGGATATGGTATAAAAATAAAGGCCTTAGGATTTTTGATCCTTCTAAAAAAGAAGTTATAGAAAATAGGAATGTTAAAATCTTAGAAAAACCTTTTTGTTGTTGTTCTTCTTCTATTTCTTATGATGTTTTAAATGAAAATGAAAGTGAATTTGAAAATTGTGAAACTGATATATGTAATGAAAAAAACTAGTAAAGAAACTATGGTTAATAATGAGATTGTTTCTAGTACTTCTGTAACTAAAATACCTAGATGGGCTGAGTCTATTATTCAAGACTCTAACTCAGGTAACCTTCCAAAAATGACAAGGAGTCATCATACATACCATGCCTTGATGACCTTGTATGAACCTGAACCCCAAACTTTTGAAGAAGCCTCTTCTGACGAAAGATGGTTGGATGCTATGAAATTTGAATACACTGCTTTAATTAAAAATCAAACATGGGAATTAGTCCCTCCTCCTGAAAAATTAAATATAGTCAGATTCAAATGGCTATACAAAATAAAATATAAATTAGATGGCAGTATAGATAAATTCAAATCCCGACTTGTAGCTCAAGGGTTTACTAAAAAAACCCAGTATCGACTACATAGAAACTTTTGCACCAGTTGCAAAAATGAACACAGTAAGGATTTTGATTGCCATAGCTGCTCAGAATGGTTGGGAAATCCATCGGATGTTAAAAATGTTTTTTTGAATGGTGATTTACAAGAAGAAATTTATATGACCCAACCAAAAGGCTTTGAAGAACCAGGAAAAGAAAAATATGTTTGTAGATTAAAAAAATATTTGTATGGTTTAAAACATGCTCATAGAGCTTGGTATTCTAAAATCAATATTTTGTTTAATGAAATTGGTTTTTCTAACCATGCATCTGATAATGATTTATTTGTTAAAATTGAATATGTTATTATTCTCATTGTATTGTATGTTGATGATTTATATTCACTAATAATTCTAACACTTTAATTATGAAAACTAAACAAAAATTAATGCAATATTTTGAGATGACAGATTTAGGTTTATTACATCATTTTTTAGGCATGGCTATATTTCAAGATAAAAATTCTATTGTAGTATCTCAATCACAATATGCAATTAATCTGCTTAAAATATTTAATATGCTTGATGGTAAACCAATTTCTATTCCTATAGAAGTAGGATGTAAACTTGATCCTAAACCTGCATGTGAAAAATTTAATCCTACTTTAAACATGCAACTTGTAGGTAGTTTGATTTATCCTACTATTAATAGACCTGCCATTTCTTATGCAATAGGTATTGCTTCAAGGTTTATGTAGTAAACTTATCAGGATCACTAGAAGTTAGCAAAAGAATTTTGCGTTATGTAAAGGGCGCTATTAATTATAGTTTACATTATGTTTTATCTAATAATGCATATTTACATGGATATTGTGATTCTGACCATGCTAGTTATGTGATAGGTCGTAAATCTACAATTTGATATATATTCAAGTTTGGTGCAGGTGTCATTACTTGGAGCAGTAAAAAATAGCCGACAGTTTTCCATTTCTTCTACTGAGGTAGAATACAAAAGTGCAATGGAAGCAGCAAAAGAAGCCATGTGGCTGAAAAGGATGTTAGAATAAATATACATGGAAGTTAAAGGAAGTACTCCTCTTGTATGTGATAGCTAGAGTTGTATTGCTCTTGCAAAGAATCCTAGTTCAGCATCACAGAACAAAGTATATCGAGATACATATGCACTTTATTCGCGAGAAGGTTCTCAATGGTGATATAGATCTCCAATACTACCCAACTGAAGATCATGTTGCAAACTTGTTCACGAAGCCATTATGTGCTACAAATTTTTGCAAGTTTCATGCAATTCTCGGCCTATCAGAGTTGCCATTGAGGGGGAGTGTGTATACAATGTAACCTCCTAATGGTCGGACTGGTTGATTAACTCCACTTCCTCTATACTTCTACTCTGGTTTAAAAGCATTGTAAAATATTTTGTATGATGTACAAGTAAATTGATAGAGTTTACATGTAAATTGATAGATTTTATAGGAACAATATAGTCCAGTGTGTGTATCTAATTGTAAAGGATATTCTTGTGTTATAAAAGGCTCCTAAAGATGTGGTATGAGAATATTTCCATGAGAAAAAGTGAGATGTAGTCTTATAAATCACGTTTAGCCTAAATTATATGTTTGGTTTATGGATTCCAAATCCTTGTGTACCAAAAGGTAAGTTGACCAGGATGAAGGTGTTATAAATCCTTGAAAAGTACATGTGCTAGCCTAAACTTTTAGGGTTTATGGATTTGTAAATCCTGTTGTACAAACATGTAATGTTGGCATATGGATTCCCACTTAATATTAAGGGGGAGTGTTAGAACTATGATATTAAGTGAATCATAATGTTTAGTTTATAATTAAATAATATAGAATATTTATATTCTTATTATTTAAATATAAAATATAGATTAGGTTTTGTTAGTTATTAAATTAACTAACTATTAATTAAAATCATGGTGTGCCCCGTCACTTAATAGATATAACCCTTTCGGTTATTTATATATGACTATGGGTCATATTTGAAAGGTATTTCAAAATAATCACGTGAATTCTTATGGATCATAGGTAAAAACAAGGTGTACGAGGGACGAGTTACTGGATTGTGATGTAAATGTTTCTCACATTAGTGGAATATTCTTCATGGTTTTTTACCCATTTCTGGGTTTTCCACGTTAAATCATATGTCAATGTGTTTCTTTATTTACTTGTTTATTTATTTCATTCATTGTAATGTTAAGTTATAATGTTTAAATAATATTCAATGTTATTTCATTTTAATATCTTAGCCCTGACATAAATGTTGCACATGAAGCACCCATTAGCATGTTAGAAAGATAACCAGTATGTCAAAAGCGTGTATAATAAAGATAACAAAAAGTGCTAAGTACAAAATGAAATAATAGCACCTGTAAGAGAACGAATGTGGATGCCCCCAACGATTGTTGTAGGAGTGGTATAAGGTGAGCGTCCATATTGCATGTAAGATACCTACATATGCGATTATAGCTAGAAAAAGACGTGAATGCACATATGTGTATGGTATAGATAAATGACATACAAGAGATCTAACTAGCATGTGTAATAAAGCGACCATATACAAGCAAATGCAAGGAAGAGTAAAAGCAAACCAAGATATGTAATATGTTGTGGATGGGATGGAATGGAATGTAATATGGATAATAGGAGCCATGTTCCCCTCGAGTGAATGGAGTTGTATGTAGTGAGTTTCATTTGGTTTTCCCCCTCAGCAGTCAAGAATGAACCGTAAACGAGAGTGCGTCATCAGGGAAATGGTCAAAGTGTGTGTTGTGTCTAATGTGATGTGATGAGTGTGTATGTGTATTGATGAAATGACCTAGAAATGATGTGTGTGTGACCCTTATAGCCAAAGTGTATATCACGACAAGATGATAAAATGTAGTCTAAAGTGATGATGTATCCTAAAAGCGTATATCACTACAAGATGAATAAAGGGAGTGGTGATGTAGCCTAAAGCGTATACCACTACAAGATGAAGGAATAGGTGACCATTTATCCTATAACATATGTCACTAACCTAGTAATGTCACATGATAGAAGGATGAGATGATGAATTGTTTGAAGTATGATAAGTTCCATTTGATTATGTAAACCCTCGATAATCGAGTATGGACCGAGGAAATAAAGTGTGTCATAGGGTAGTGAGTTCAACACGTAGAAGATAATGTAGTATTTGTGATGAGTAAAATGACCATATGATGTGTAAATGTAATGCATAGTAATGTAGTATGTATGATGATTAGTATATGATGTCTAGATACGTAGACACTAGAAATGTGACATATGTGTAATGAAGGCTAGTATGATGTGAAAAGTATGTAATGATATGTAAATGTGCAATGGTCAAAATGATGTAGTCTAAATGTAGAATGTATGATGTAAGGTGTAAGACATATATTATGTACATGAATGATGCAAGTGGAGAAACACAATGTGTAATACCTATTGTGCAGTGTGTGGGGTTCATGTGTAGTATTCCCTCAACAGTCAAGTGTGAACCGAAGCACAAGAGTGTGTCATCAGGTAATGATGATGCTAAAACATGTGATGAGTATGTCAAAGTGAGGATATTGATGTATGATAATGCAAAGATGATAGATACGCTAATGCTAATATGATGGGGGGATGTGTTAGATGTTATGCCCCCCAAGCATATGACGGTGAATATAGTCATGTGGTATTGTCTAGAAGATCATCACTGTCAGGATTGAAGCCTACTGGAGCAGCATTGGAAACTTGATAAGCAATAGAATGTGGTGGATCATATAAAGAACCATTACAACATAATTTGTAGACAGTAGTCATGGCATACTCTTCATCAGTGAAGGGTACATGGTGGACAATCATGTGCATACCAATGAGAAATATTTGGAGCATAAGTTGGAGATGAGTCATTACCTATGGAGATACTGTCCAAATGGCATAGGGAATGTGAGAGAGGTGTGACCTATGTCTAAGGTACCACCAATATAGTCAAGCCAAGATTTCCAAAGTGTTTAATGGAGAAGTGCGAGAAGCGTGAGCAACAAATATCGTCAAATGAAATATGTGAAAGGCCATAAGCAATCGTAATGTGACAATAATCATGGTAGAGATGTGGTGAATGAATTGGTGGTAAAATTTCATTAAGTGTAAAACCAAGCTAGTTAACCCCTCAATTGTGTAGATAGTATATGAACAAGTACAATCGATTGGATGTTATGTAAAAAATAGTCATTGATGAGAAGTTTGCATGTGAAAGGAGGTGGCAAAGATGTAGAGTGCATGGTAGAAGATGAAATCATCTCAACAGTGTTAACATATCCTTGATAAATTATCATAACATTAGTAGAAGGATGAGTCTTGAACTTATATTCACTCAAGCCATCGGCCAAAAATGTGTCCTTGAAGTAAGAATCATCTACATCAACCGGTGTGAAATTTAGTTGGCCTAATGCTTCATCAATTAGTTTGATAACATCGACTTCATCATCAGATTCCTCATAATCATTGGTGTTAGCATCCTCATATGTTGTGTAGCATTATCAATTATATTGGTAGGTGGTGTAGAAGGCAGGAGCTATAGAAGGTGCCTTGATAGGTGAGGAAGGAATGCTGATAGGAGCTGATACCGTAGGTGAAATAATAGTCGTAGTGTGAGTAGAAATAGCTAGAGTATTTGTAGCAGCAGAAGAAGATTGTGAAGCACTAGATTGACCAATGTCATATGTGTCAAGGCTACTATATGGAATACGTTGCGAAGGTGGAATGGGCATAGCAGTAATAGGGTCTATGCGACAATATTTGAATGGCTCTGGATCTACAATAATAGTATGTTCATAGCCATCATGCAAAAATTTGACACATTGGTGAATAGTAGATGAAACTACTTGCATTGCGTGAATCCAAGGTCTACCTAACAAGAGATTGAATAAAATGAGGCATCTATAACATAGAAATCAATAAGAATAGTCTTGGGCCCAACCCAGGATATGTAATGAAATAGTTCCTAAGCATGTACAAGTGGTAGAGTCATAGCCTCGGATGACAGTAGAATTCCTATAAATAAGAGTATCACTAATACCCAACTACTTGAGAAGAGAATAAGCACATAAGTTGATGGTATGATCCATTATCAATAAGTACCTATTTAATACAAGTGGTGCTAATGATGGTTAGTAATGAGAAAAGGTGCACATGGATTACTTTTAGCAAAAGGTGATAGATCCTTGTCAGTGAAAGATATGGCATGTGGAAATTGTGAAGAGACTGTATGAGATGTGCAAAGGCCACCACAGAGTTATCACTTTCAATATGAATAACACAAAGGGAAGCTTCTAGTGTGTTACAATAGTCTGGTGCATTACACAATAATTCGTAAAGAGAAATCTTGGCAAGCGTATTTTTAAGTTGCTCAATGATGTCATAGCCCTTAGAAGTAGTAGGAGGAGCTGCCAAAGTAATGGGTGGAGGGATAGAAGTGGGTGGAGTCTGTAGGAGAATTAAGACGAGTACGAAAAGTAGTGACTACATTAATAGATGGATCATCCCTAGGCGTAACAAAGTGGGGAGGATGTTGAGTACACACACGCATAAAATAAGCAGTAGTAGTAACTATACTAGAAACCTTAGTAGGCGCAAAAGTAGGATAAGACGATTGAGTCATGACTTGATAAGGTGAAGACATGATCAGAAGAAGGGTTTGGATACGTCGGGTTCACCAAAATGATTAACTAAAATGTGAATATTTTTATGTTAATCTAAGAAGTACAACAATAAATAAAAGCTAAATCAAATAAGGAAAATGACCCAAGCAACTAAGTAAATGAAATGTGAAACCCTAATTAACAAGTAGGGTTAGAAAGAGCTTAGCTGATTTGACGAGCTTATTGGACTGTGTTACAAAGATGGTTAGAGAAACCGGAGGAGGAAATGATTGTGTTGAAAGTCCATAAAAGTGCAAATCTAGGAAATCTTGAGTAGACTGGGGTGCTTGGATAGGTACAGGGTGCCTGTGGGCACCCTAGTCTGAGATATGGGTGCCCTGGTCTGTGAAAAAGCTCTATAAACCTCCTCTGAAAGTTTCACTAAGTGATCACATATGTTCACTTCCTGATGCACTAGCTTCATTAGATTATGCACATATGTCACTAGAATATCAGAAATGAATATAATACCTGCAAAACCCCAACACAAGCATCAAACCCCTAAAAAATAAAGATGCATATGAAGGGGTCAGACTATCCTCAGCTAGCCACAATGGTGGACTTACTAATTAAGCGTTGCACTACATCTCAGACCCATGAATGTTCTATGTGTGTGTGTGTATCATGCCCTAGGTGCTCTTGTGTCAAGTCGCACTTTGTGAAAGTAGCGAGCAATAACTATGTGTAGAAAAATGTAATAAATGGTGGATGGAATAGAATAAACTTCTCTCCTATGATGTGTGATGAAGATGAACCAGCCTTGTCCCTTGTGATGGAGCTAGATGGATGCAAATGAGCTCTAGATGTCTTAGATGGATGCAACCTTAGATGATGATAGTAGTGACTAGTGCTTGGTCCCTCATTATGGTCTCATAACTTTATATTGATATGGTTCTCTTGTTCTAATTTCGCAATTAACCCCGAAAAGGCTGACCACTAAAAATATAGAATTCTCAAATGGCTAGAAAGTGCCCAAAAGATGGAAGTAAAGTGGGAAAAGGATCAGGGTGCACTGACAAGGACTGGGGCACCCTATTCAGGGATAAAATGACACAAAATGATAAAATATGACTTAGGCATGTATGTGCAAGATGTCGGCGAGTGATGATAGAAAACAAAGTAAAATGGCCAAGAGACGAGGGTTAATACTACTTTCTTCACTCAAAAACCATACAAATAGTAGTATGAGACCGGAACTAAATAATACCCAAAGTGTGTAATTTAATGTCTGCAATTACTACTTATGTTAATTACATTGCAAAGGTGATTGGCATGAAAAATGAAGGTAGGAGTATATACACACCCAAGAAAAAGAATAATGAAGAGGTTGAGAATTTCTTGGTTAGGAATGAAAAGCTTAACCCTCACTTTGCACGTTTCAAGTGGGATTCTCTCCCTAAGCTTTATATCATGATAGCCTTTCACTTGACGTAATTTATCACTCTTGAAGGTATATATAAGACTGTGTATGCCTACCATTTTCCAATGCTCAACCACATTTTTCATGGTACTCTTTTTAACGTTCCTTACTTTCTCCATTGGTCGTGTAATTCCATTAATCAATTTCAGAAGGTTTTTTCAAAAACTCCTCTCCACAAAGGTCTTATTATGACTTTATTTAAAGTGGGTATTGTTGATTTTACCAAGTCTGAAATATTTAGGGGCATCCTTAATGAGGATGATATTGTTGATGAGGATAAGGAATCTCTGCAGCAGAATGATGGTGAAGAGTCTTCCTCCTATGGGTCTGATGGAAATGAAGTCTTTGTTACGCCTTCGATGAAATAGAAGGAAGTTATTGTCTATCTTTAGTCTTTTAAAGTGGCCAAGAAGGACAATGCTCGGGTTGAGAGTGCAGGATGGTGATGTTAGCCTAAAAAAATATTTTCAACAATAAGGAGCTGACACTAAGTTAAATAAAATATATGCTCAATATATTGATTAAAGAATGGAATGCGATGAAAGAAAATATGGAGCTATTATCCCGGATTATTGACAAAGGTAATATGGAAAGTGTAAATGACAGGTGCAAGGATTTGGAAGATCAAATTCAATGTATAAAGGACATTGTCATGCAAATTAAAAATTGGAACCTTTTAAACATTAAGAGCACAATTTAACACCTAAAAATCTTGGACGAATTGATCAAAGCTAAAAGGGTTGGATGCACAGGGGAAACAAGCAAGAAACGGAAAAGTGAGGACAAGGCTAACAACTATGACAAACTGAATGAATCTATAGGGGATTTTTTTATCGAGTGGACTGAGACACTGTGGGAAATGGAAGGGCAGTAGTGGTTTTACAACTTTTGTTTCATTGGCATGCTTTATTATCATATGTTGTTAGATTCAATTTTTAATAGTTATTGTTGTTAGTTTGTTGTTTGGGGGTTTACTTGTTCCCCTTTACTCTTTTTTATATTCTTTGGTTTCTACTTTGTACAAGGTAGGGTACCCTTAACCCTTTTCTACCAATACAAAAAAAAAAGGCAGAAAGAAAAACAATGGGAAAATATTTATGGAGGATGGTGTGTAGTGATGGTTGTGCTTGCAATCACCATGGTTATAGTGAGCATTTTTTTGTGATCTTCCTATTAATGGTAAGACATTTTATTGGAATGTAATGCTGGATTTTGACATTCAATGTTACATATCACAATCAAATTATTTGACTGTCTAGAAAATTATATGGATGTCATTTAACGTTCAAAATTTAATATGCACATTAAATTTATTTTTATAATGACTATTACAAAATACAAAAATTGAGTTAAATTTTATATGGATATTGTCGTTCTTATTAATATTCCCAAATTTTTGTGACTTCTATTTAATTCTAGAAAATAGATTAGACTAATCAATTTCATAATTTTTCACATATTCATTTTTTTCTCATAAAAACTAATGTTGCACTAATTAATTTGAAGATCCATAAGCAGCATTAATGTTTATAAGAATATTCAAACAAAATTTCAAATTACCATTAAAAATAATAATAATAAAATGATAGATATGACTCACTCAAAAGCACTAGTGTAACCTTGCAATTGTGTAGAAAATGAGTTGTTTCTTCCAACTTCCAACTTTGAGGCTTACAAGTTCAATCTTCAAATTTCACATTTCTTGCAAAATTCCAAATCCAATGCATCTAGTCCACTATTCAATCTTTATTTGTAAGAAATGGTTTTAAATGTGTAGTGACCGTGTAATATTTAATTTATTAACTTTCTTAATTATTATCTTTGTGTGTGTCAAATTTTGAATATACATATCATTTTGACGTGTAAATATATTGACATGATGGTCATATTTCAAAAGTCATTGTATTTTGACATCTAAAATGATTAAAACATCTAAATGCCTTGGAAAATGCAACACTGATGGAATGGTAAGAGCAAGCCTAAAGGTAGAAGTAGGCTGACAAGAGCAAGATGTTGTCACTACTACCAAAAATCTCGTTGGAACTATTATGGTGTTGGACAACACCCCAAATCTATCTAGATGTTTGGATATAATTTTAGAGATTCGTGTTAATTCTTATTGTAATAGAGCAAGGAACCTAGTGAAACAACTCTCTCTGACATGGAGTTTTATTATGTGGGATCTCTATTTTTCTTCCCTGCCAAGACCATGTCTTTATGTGGTAACAGACCTATTATTCATCCTCCAACTAAAATAATCACTTTTCCACCAACACCACGGCCACCTCTTCCTCCCAGGGCGCCTGACATTGTGAACTATAAAACTAATATTATTATTATTATTACCACCGCCATCTATCCCTACCAGAGTAGTCACTTTACCATTATCGCCACCTCACAGTGGGATAATCACTTTGTCATTGTTTCCCTTCTTACAAGTGTTTGTTTGCTTAGTAAGTCATTTAATTTGTAATTAGCCAATATACTATATTATGTGGGAGACAAATTCATTTAATCTATAATTATCCAATAGGTTATATTATGTGGGAGAGATCTACCTCTAAAAGAACCTCACCCACTAAATAAATTGTAGTATGTGGGAGAGATATCCCTCTAAATGAGGGAAGGCCCTATGCATTTACAGTATTTTCCACACACTTCAATGGTCATTATTTAAAAATCCGGTTTAACACTTTTTACATGTGGTTGAATGTTATGTTAGGAAATATATGTTAGTGCTCCATTATTGTAAATATTAATTACATGGGTAATTTTTATTATGTAAACATAAAATTTTGTTTATGAAGAGTTAATAAAACAACTCATATTTTTATTTTTTTGTAAGTGATTTGGGTTGTTAAAATCACTCATGTAGTATTGGTTTGAGGACAAATTGGTTTCCTACTTTTTAGGGAATCATCACCCTATATATTTGTAAGTTTCTCATAATGATTATTGAACAGAGAAAATGATTATTGTGTGTTGAATCTTATGTTTTCTCTTCATTTGGTATCAAAGTGATGTCACATGATTTATGTAGTCTGAAAGCTCTCGCGAACATTGACAAACCTGTTGGTATGACAGTCGGCTCATTTTGGCCGGAAGTTGTGTCATATTATTTTAACAATGATCGACATCAAGCGTGTTTCAATCGTAAATAATTATATCGATTGACATCGATTCTTTGATTAATCGGCAACAATTATCAGATTGGCATCATTTCTTATGTAGAACAAAAAAAGTGAGTTAATCTTCATTTTTTTTTAAATCCATGTTATTTAATGGAGATTCTGGTAGATAAGTTCAATGCGCTCAACTTTCAAACCTAGAAAGTGAAGATCCAAATGCAATTAATGAATAAAAATCTATGGGGAATATTATGTGGCAAATAAATGGAACCTACAGATGCCAACACATTGTTGGAATGGAAAAGTAGAGATGACAAGGCTAAAGCTATAATAGGGCTTGCATTGTCAGACTCTAAACTTCACAACATAGCCTTGGAAAAACCATCTAGGGAAATATGGGAATTTTTCAACAATATTTTTTGTGGTAAGGTTGTAAATGTGAAATTTCTCTAAAATTGCAATTTTTTAAATTCAAAATGAATGATGGAGTTAGTATATTAAGCCATATCAGTGAGTTATGATCCCTTATGAGACAATTGGTAGAAGTTGAAGTTGAAGTTGATAAAGAGGATGCAAAATCTATTTTTGTGAATAGTTTGCCTCCTAAGTACAATAATGTTGTTATCACTCTTGGTTAGATGCCTTCTCATTTAATGGATGATACGTTTTTTTCCCTTCTAGATGAAGAAAGAAGAACTAAAGAATATGTAGAAGAAGAGACTGCATTATACTTAAAAAAGAAGCATAAGAATTTCTAAAAAATGGAGGGGAAATTAATTGTTTCTACTGCAAGAAAAAAGGACATACATCCAAATATTGTAGAATTCAAGATGAAAATTTTCTCAATGGAAAACTTGAAAAAATGAATCCAATCATATAATCACAGAAAAAAATCAGATAGTGAGGAAGAATCCATGAAATAAGAATGTGTCTATACTTCTCAGGTTTTTTATACTAAGTAGGCTACTAGAGGATGGATACAGAGGAGTTTCAAGGCCAATTAGTTACCTCTCATTAGTCGCCAATGATGGGGCTACATTTTTATATGGTGGCATTTTTGTGGTGTGTGTATTTTCTTTCAGTTTTTGCAGGGTTCTTTCCGCTGTGTTTTCAAAGTTTCAATTTTAGTGTACTTCAGATTTCAGTGATCTTGTTGTTCCTATGTGGTGTGAATAAGTGGAAATTTCACATTGAGGGGGGAGCCGAATACGAATGTTCCATTTCCTTTTTGTATGAGCAGCATAATTTCCTATATTGTTTCCTACAGTAAAAATTTTGTAAGATCTGATGAGATTATTGCACATCGTGATGTGGTTGGTAACCCACTTAAAAACCCATCATTTTTGGTTTGTAGTAAATCTCTTGTAAAACCACCACTTTTGGTTGTTGGTAAACCATATGAAAAACCATCACCATCTTGTTTGTGGTAAACCACATGTAAAACCACCTTTTTGGTTTTTGGTAAGCCATATGTAAAACCATCATTTACGTTTTTGGTTGTCTTGAGAAAATCACCAATTCATGAAAGCAAGTGCAAGTACAAGATTGATGTTTTCCCCATATTCACTCTATGGGGTAATGTTAAGAAATATATGTTAGTGCTCCATTATTGTAAATAATAATTTTGTAAATGTAAAATTTTGTTTATGAGTTGTTAATAAAACAACTCATTATTATTTTTTTGTAAGTGAGTTGGATTGTTGAAACCACTCGCGTGGTATTGGTTTGAGGACAAATTGGTTTCCTACTTTTTATGGAATCATCTCTGTATATATTTGTAAGTTTCTCATAATGAATATTGAATATGGAAAAGGATTATTGTGTGTTGAATCTTGTGTTTGCTCTTCATGTTAAACCACAGACAGTCTCCACGAACACACTATTTTTTTACGCACACCACTAAAAGAGTTATATTCATAATGAAAATTTAGAAACCACTATTATTTTTTTCAAATTCCTCTATAAATATAGATATATTATGTGGAAAGGTAATACTTATTGTTTCTTAAATAAAGAAACATAAAAATATATAGAGAAAAAATTGGAATTTATAGCTACGTGAAAGAGTAAGTCATCAATTTTTTTATTTGAAAGACACCAATAATTTAAAATTTCAGGCATGTGTGGAAGTGATTAATAAGTGCATATTTTTTTGTCAGATCGGATTTAAGGCCCCATTCATCATTACTAAATAAATTACAATATCCTAAGTGGCATGGCAGATTAGCATCATGTGCATGTTAACCTATGACTTCATTATTTTGGTGGCCAAGGCCTCCATGAAATAGGTGGTAATATGTTCCATGTTCCCTATGGATATATAGTTGATGTACATGAAAAAGAGTTCGATCATATATATCCTCACTTTCCATATTCATTTTAGGAACATTTTTCAATCTTATTTGGCACCAAAATTAGTGGCACAAGAGCATTCCAACAAGTTTTGAATGAATCAAGGCCATTGAGACTAGATCCTCTATCTTCGGTTTGGGAAACGTCGTAGATGCTACTAGAGGTAATGGAAATGGACATGGTTGGCATTATGGGATCCATATATCTTGGAATTTCTTCTATGAATTTAACACTTCTCATTCAGTCAAAAAATAAACTGACCTAAGTTCATTAGCCTTCCCCATGATAATATATTATGATCATTATTCCAATATGGGCAATGCCGCAATGGATTTGGCCCTCTCATTAACATCATGGTTGATTAGATGTGGAAGACATATGTTTGTTGCCTCGCTTTCACTGTCGAATATGCCTCTTCATTGCATCTTGGAATTTTTTCTTCAACCCTAAAAACTTTACGTGCATTACTACTCAGGGTGAACATACCTCTTAAGTGCATCTTAAAATTGCTTCAACGACTTAAAAACCCTATTATTTTTACATTCAGCATAACATTGCACCTCCTTTTGATACAAGTGTTGGTATTTAGTTTAATTTTGTAACCCTAATGTAATTGGAGTGGGAATGTTCAATTATGGATTAAGATGGTGGGTGGTTGTAGCTTTTGGGTGAAGAAGGAATATATGTGTCACTAGAGATTTGTACAATCAAAGATGAAGGTGAGGTTTGTGTTTGGAAAGGACATGAGAAAGAGTTCTGGTCGGAATTGAGTATGTAGCAAGTTATGCAAGGGTGTTGTGATGTTTACAAAAAAAAATTAAGGGAATTGATTGCATCACTTTTGAATTGTTATAATACCCTTAGGTTTTTCTACAACAATATAAGCTTTATGATGCATATGCACTTAGGTTTACACGAGAATTCTTTGGGATATGTGGAAAGAGAGGCATTGTCCTTCAATAAATCCAACCTTGGTCTAGGGGCGGTGCAAGAGGAAAGGGAAATTTCAATGCTTAGCATGTGAAGAGAAGAGGAGCATTTCCTCATAATTTTTGTATTAACATTAAGGGAGAGAGACTAGTCATTAAGACCCCTAACTTTATGGGTATGTAACATCAACTAAATTACATCTTTTTTTGAAAAAATGATTTTTCAATGTAGTTAACCAAATTTAATTTTTGTAGAGGTGTTTTTTATTACTTGTTAAATGACATGCATTTCTATAAATTCCTTTTTCTTGCAAACTCTCTATTTTTCCTATTTGACCCAAAAATTGTGCATTAAATACCTTAATTTATACTTTAAAAATCCAAACAAAATATATTTTCCACCTAAAAAAATACAAACAAATAACCCATCAAAAACATTTAAGAGCCTTTAATGTTACATGCAACATGTTAAATATAGCTACCACCACCAACCTCCCACATTTCATCACCAATAATTGTGAGGAAAACTCCCTAACACGCCATTTCAGTATTATTTTACCTACTACTTCACACCAATTTTTTCTTCATTCTAACTTGATGTTGATTCATTCCAAAGGCTCTGTGGGTCGATATGGGGGTGTTATCATCAGTGCTAATGGGTGTTAGAATTGGTAAAAGTGTGTTTTCACACCATCACTAAGTGTAGATGGTTTTTTTTTGAACCTGGGAGTTCTTTGTTTTTGTTGACTACTTTTCTTAGTATTTGTTTCTTGGGGTTTAATGGTATAATGGGGGAATATTTTAGTTTCATGATTCAAATATAATGTTTGAACTGAGTTATGTTATCACAGAGATGAAACCTACAACTATTTTCGCACCATCAGAGCATTTAGATGTTTTTCGTTACACCCAACTATTCTTTTTTGAGAAAACTATTTCTTGCATAGATTTTAAGTAAACAATTTTGCATAACTTGCTCATGAGCTTATACAATCATAAACATTGAAGTGTACATATTATGTAAAAAATGAATTATTAATAAATCCATATATCATATTTTTGTTGGATTATTGCAGTCTTCCAGTTCTCTGGAATTTTGGGGCATGTTTGAGTTGTATGATTCAAAAAATATGTTAGAAATGAGGCATGTTATCTCAAGGATAAAACCCGCAAATGTGAAGCAAATGCATTTTCCTTTCATTTTAGTATTGCTTTCCTTTCTTCTTTGCAACCATTTTTTTTTCAATTTGTAGTTATCAATTTACACATATTGCAGCCTTTGAATATGTTATATTAACTTAAATCTTAAAACTCTTTCTACTTCACTACTTTATGCTTGTAGATCTCATTACAAGCATGTTTTCTGCACCTATTTTAAATGAGGACTATTGTCTATTTTGTATAGATTGCCTACAAACTTATAGTTTGCATAAAATTTGAAGTGAAAAATGTTCTATCAATTTCTTGTGAGATTATACACTGGTTTATAAACTTGAAATAGTTATAAACCCATATATCATATTTCTTCATTGGTTTTTTGCATTCTTTAAATTTTCTAGAATATTTGAGATGGATAATTGAAATTAAAATTTTGAAATGAGTTTTTTTTCCTTTCATCTTTACACCCATGTTGTTTTCAATCACAGGTTATCGGTTGACATTGATTGCAAACTTTGAATATGTTATAATAATCTGAATCTTACAAAAAAAAACACTTCACTAGGTTCTACTTATAGATCACAGTGAAAGGATATTTCTATGCCACCACCAACTGCCCACATTCAATCACTGAAAATTATAGAACAAATTTCATAACACATCATTTCAGTATTGTTGTACCTCCTTGTAAACACCAAAATTTAGTATCACCGCCCTCCACCCCACGTTCACTCTCTTTTCTCCATGGCCATCCATTCGAATTTCATATTCCCTCCTAAATTCAATTTATCCCATTTCCCACCTTTTATCATTTTATTCAATTCCATCTATGTTAATTATCCTTAATTATCTCTAATCCACATCTTATTATTCTATTCTCCCTAGATCATTTTCTTAATTATCCTTGATCATTATTTAACTCTAATCCTTCATTAATTTGTTTCCTATCTCTAGATTATTTCATTTTATCATTTCTATGTTCTCAACCACCCCCATTTTAATATTTTTATCCATCCCTTTCATTTTTTACTCATTTCAACCATCCACCTACCCATTTATCTTCCCTATGCTACCCTAGCTTGTCTCTATCCATCTAAACCCTAATCTCATTTCATTTGGACCTCTTTGCCTCAAGTTGGACATCATTCCACCACCCAAATGAATGCTTATCCGCAGTCACCGACGACTTACCCAGGTCCTCGTCGACCCTATAAAGCCCCATCCACCCCTTCTTGTCAAAGGATGCAATTTTGGAGACTCTCAATTTCTTGTGATCTTGTCTTCATTCTTGAGTACTTTTGTAGCGACAACAGTCATCTTGGAATCCTCTTGGAAATTTTGTTCTTCTATTTAGGAGTTTTAGGGAGATTTCCTTCAAGTTTGCATGCATTGCTTCATTATTGTTATTTTATCATCTATATCAGCCACTAACATCTTATGCAGGTTCAGATGTCATCAAAGACTCAGTCTCGGCCTTCTCAACTCTATGTGTTTTTCTACAGGTCTTCATTTCAACCCACCTCTTTTTTGTCCAAGCCTAGTTCTGCCCAAGTCACTGTTGATCTCGTCTGGTCATCGTCGACCCATCTTCCATTACATCAATTTCCTTATTATTCAAATCCTCAATCATTCTCTGTTTGCTCCTGCATCTATCTAATCTCCACATCAATCATTGTATATCTTTGTCATCCCAGATCCATCCTACTAGTCACAAATCACTCACTGCCGACCCAATCTAGTCATCGTTGACCTAGTCCATATTTTTAGTATTTTCCCCTAGACTTCTAATTTTCTTCTCATCCTTTATTGTTCTTCATGTCCTAGTCTACTCTGCAGGTTTCTGTTCATCATTCCAGCACTGCACCAACTCTGGATCTGTCATTAGTGCTTTATATCTGTATTTTGCATCATTGTTCCGGTTTAGGTCAGTCTCAGTCGCCATCATTGGCCCTCTACAACCTCAGGTTGCCGTCAACCCGTATAAGTTTGATTTATCTAGCATCTATTTAAATCATAATTGTACTTTCCTTACATTTATGCATTTTAGTATTTTGTTTATCTCAAATTTACTGCATTTTATTCAAATCTTGTTGCATCAAATTTATCAATATCTACTTTTATCTGTCTTTATCAAACAAGGGTTGACATCCATCCTAAGAAGTTCTTGCTTCTTGGGACTGACTTTGTCAAGAAACCCTCTCATCCTATCTACTAATTCAATCTTTTTCTGTTGAGTTATCTTGATTTGCAGGTCACTTAGCTCGCTACAGAGAAGGATCAATCATTTGCGTCCATCCATATCATCATCCTATCTCAAGGTCCATAAACCCTTCATATTCTGAGTTTCTTTATTTTCTTTAGTACTAGTTCACTAATCTAAGCAGGAAAGAGGAAATTTTGTCCAACATTCTAGCACACGCAGTGGACACACCCTCTATAAGTGAGTCTGGTTATTTATTTTCATTTTCATCCTCTTTCGTCCACTTTTCATTAACCTCGCAAGGAAGGAACATGCATTAGATAGTGATTTCTTTCTTGTTTGCATTGCTTCGTGGATTGCTTGGAATTGTGTTTTCTTATTTATCTACTTTAAAGGTCAAATAAAAAGGAAAAATGTATTCCCTGGTATTCCTCTTTTTCTTAGTTGTTCCTTTTTCTTCGTACTTTCTTTTCTTACTTATTGTTCTATTTTGTTTTGGATCTATTTATTCTTTCTTGAGAATCTACTTTAACTAGTGGGTTTAACATGTTGCATACACACTTCATCATCACACACAACCAAAATTGTACATCTAAAACACTCCCTTACTAGGTGGAACTATTGGGATTTTGTAATGCCCCGTTCAATGTTTCCCAGTCCCTGACTTTCCGACCTTGTTGCTAAGTCTAGGAGATTGGTGTGCGTGTGCTTTCGTTGACCATTGTTGACCGTGTCCAGGTCGCAGTGAAGATTTTTCACCTTCCCTCTCCTTCTTGTCTGTCGGGTCGTTGTCGACACCCAAAACTGTGGACCCCATAGCATCATGGCGGTTATCCGGTTAAAGGGAAATCTGGTTCTCAGTTCGTCAATTTTTCCTGGTCATCGCCATTAATAGGATTAATAATTACTATCATTATTAAGCCATAAAATTATTAAAATAATGTTTATAACACTATTATAACCTCATATCACCGACTTCGATCAGTCGCTTTTGTGTCAAAATTTCACCTCTGGTGATGGATTGAGTTTAAGTTATAGTTGATTTATTTGTCTACTTCGTTGTAGGGTTTGGTGATGTTTTTGATTAAAACAAACAAAAAGAAATAGATAAATAAATTTAAAAGGAATTAAAAAAAAATGAAAAGCCCGTAAAAGGGGCGGATTAGGGCAAAGGGGAGGAAATCAAAAAAATGAGGCCCGTGATTCTTTTGGGAAAGTTAGGGTTTTGTTTTTGCTATTGGAATGAGTGGCTGGTTTGGGGGTGCAGAGATCTGCACAAAAAAAAATGAGTTTGTTGAAACGGCCTTGAAAGCCTTCAAGCAAATGCTTTGATTCGCGTCAAGCCAGACTCCACAATCGCTCAGCATTCTCCCAGGTCATGCCACACACTCCTGCGTGGGAAAACCAAGCTCATTGAAGAGAGGGATTTTGCCAGATGTTGTTACAAGCACCAAAAGCTTAAGGGACAGAGTATGGACGTGCATCAAAACAAAATGGAGGATTTTTGGGTTTGTGTAGTTGCCACGTTGCCAGCATACTCCTAGCCACGCCCAGACCTACGTGGGCTTCTAGTAAATAAAAAGAAAACAGAGGAACTTTGTCAGATGTTGCAGTTGCAAGCGCCCTATTAGATTTACATGTAAAAAACGTGGAAGCGTGTGAAATGTTCGTCTAAATGCGTGGAAAAAAAATGCAATTCCATGGACTGCAATGATTTCGGGATATGCACAAGTGTGTTTGTTGAAAAGGCCTTTGAAACTTCCAAGCAAATGTGTTTGTTACGTGTAAGCCAGACCTCCACATCCTTTTTCCAGCGACCTCCCAGCTACTGTCAAAGTGGGAGCTTTAGAACAACGCATGGACATCCATCAACATCATGGAAAGATAATAGTTTTTTTATATGTCTTGTCAGGTGCCTAGTTTGGCACGTATGCAAAATGTGAAGGCATACACAACTCATGTGAACTGTTTGACAAAATACCTGAAAGATATGTGGCCTCCTGGGTGAAAATGATAGCAGGTGTGCAAAAAATGAGTCTGTTAAAAAGATGTTGAACTGTTTGTTTTAATGCCTCAAAGAAATGTTGTCTCATGGAATGCCATGATGGAAGCATATGCACAAAATGGATGTGTAGCAAAGGGACTGAGATGTGTTTGGCAGGATGCCTCAAAATATGTGGTTTTATGGAACATACCCTGACCTTGTAAGCTTCATTTTTTGTTTAATTAGCTTTCAAACATGCAGGTTCAGTGCATGAGGGTTGTAAATACTTCGATGGCATGATTCCCTCTTGTAGAATCATGCCCAGAATTAATCATTATGTTTGTTCCATTTTTTGATGAGCACATGAGAATGTGCAAAATTTGGAGGCATGCTTAAGGCATGTGAAGTGTTTGACTAAATGCCTTCAAAAAAAAAAAATCATGGTCTAGTGGTTGCAAGATTTGAGGCTACACACAAAAGGAGGAAGATCTCATCCTATCCAAACAACAACAATAAGAAACCATTTGATCATGCTCAGCAAGTGGTGGGTTGAATCCAGAAGGAAGGAGAAATGTGATCAGAGTAGCGGAATGGTTTTCAAGTCTGTAGTTACAAATTTTATTGATAGACATGTATGCAAAATGGTGGAGCTGAGGACGCTCGAGGACTGGTTGATGAAGTGCCCAAGCAAGAGACTGAACCCAAGCCTGCGGCTTCAACCGACTTCTTTCTCCAGGCATGGTTCTTCTTTCCTTACCTCTCATAATTCTCGTGTTTTAGTTATCTTTTGCAACTAAATAAAATATTAAGTTATTATATTTTTAATACAATTTAATGTCCCTTCAACTCTTTGCAAAATAATAAAGTGTCGTGTCGCAACTCTCGAAGTCATTATAGCTCGTCTACTTTAAAACATGAACTATCACCCTCGCTTTGAGATGATATAGAAAACTCTTACCCTTCTTGATCGCTCCAATATCATTTTATCGACCAGACGAATTTGACTCCCCATTGATAAAGTTGACCTTCTTGTTTTAAATAGTTAAATTTTACAATTTTCGGAGACTCACCAAGTACCCTTCGTAACTCTGAAAAAGAGATGTGAAGTTTCATTCGTGGACCTTGGTATACGAGGAGTCACCTTGATTTTTGGTTTGACCCGAAACGATCATATGACATCCCTTTGGCGCTCTTATAGGAGCCATGTTACATCGGTTTACAACAGTAGATAGTTGTTAAAACTAGAAAGTTGGCTTTCATTTTGGACCACCATTTGAAACCCGAAAAGAGAAATCATGTTTCGTCTTCGCAAACCTCTAGCGTTTATACTAGAAAACTGCATGGAACTTTCAGTATAGGAAAGAGAACTTTTCAGGATAGTTTAGGGAAGCCATTTTGTAGGCCTCCAGTCACAGTTTGACGAGGTTAAACTGGTCCAATTTCGTCTTGTCGCTCCAGAGAACTTGTTGCCGTTTAAGAGTGGTTCTCTAGTTCTCAATCCCGTCGACTCTGATGAATTATCTTCATATAAAGGAACTAGTAGGAGATGTCTCGTTGCGTGTTTCCTCCATCAAATGTTGTTTTGGACGTAGTTTTCTGGGCCCTCGAGCTAACTTTTGTCAGTTTATAACTGGGTGAACGACGACCAGTGGCCCCGGAAAACTAGCCACCAAATGTAAACCGTGCGCTCTTTTTCAATTCCATCAGTTGCAATGAACTCTTGGTATATCTGGGGACATGTAGAAAGTTAATCGTGATGTGCATGCTCATCGGAAAATAACCTTTGGAAGCATTTTCTTAGCCTCTGAGCCCGTTTTGTACGTTTTGTAGCTAGTGAGAAAATGTAAAAGTAGAAAGTTGCGGACCCTCGTAGGGTTACCAAATCACCCTGGAAACTTTTAACACACATAAATAACTGTTTAAAAACACTATAATGAAACTTGTTGTGTGTATTATAAATTTTGACAAAACGATGTTTTCTCTCTCTTCCTTTCTCTTTCTCTCTCCTAGGTTTATAAAATGAATAAAAATGAAATGCAATGAATACATGTTTCTAGACCTTTTTTTTTTTCGATTGTAAATTGTAATTATTGTCAGATGTAAATGGGAAACTAAAAAATGATAATTATGATTGATTAGGGTGGATGCCATGCCAGCGATTTATCGCTGATATCATGCTTACGTGGGTTTTGCATGATGGAAGAATGACGACGAAAAAAAGCGATGTGTAATTTTAATTATTGTAATTGTAATTTTTATAGGTCATTGTAAAATGAATAACTGTCTAATGTAGTCTCCTGTTACAAAAAAGTTATAATTGAAATTTGTTAATATCCATGAGATGCTAGTTTTAGGATAACTTAGGAAATGTGCATCTAATCACCGGTTCAATTTGTTTCTTAGTTTTGTATGGCAAAAATGGATTATTTATACATAGTAAATTGAAATTGAAGTTAATATATTATAGTATTTTCTCAGCATTCAATAAATGATTAAATTAATCACTGGGTTATCTTTTTACCTTGCAAACATAATAAAGAGTTTTAATGGGAACACTCAACCTTAATAAAATATTCGTGCATAACTTGCTTGCATGTGTGACCCTTTGTACCATATAAGAAATTTAAGACCGTAGAACGAACTTAAGCTTTGCGCTCGATGGAACACTCTAAGTTAGGTAAATAAAATCCCTAGTTGGAGTTTACCGTCATAGTCTTTATGTCTAGCGATATTGTCGTAAACCCATATTTAGGAATGTCATGGTCCAACCTATCCAGAGTATGCGGTTTCCTTCTAGTTTGGTAATCACGAGAAGAATGTCCTCTCTACAGGTCCGACACCAGGCTGAGTGGTGAAGACCACCTTAGAAGTCACCTTATGAGTCATTGTTCGAAGGAACGATTCAGCGGTGCTACCTTGGTTTCTATCAAAATAACATCTTGGTATTTTCTTGAACGTGGTTCATGTATAGTTACAATTCTTCTGGTCATGTACCCCTTCAAGATGTTAGTCAAGTACTTATGTAACTCCTGATTTCAAAACAACGCTAAGAACGAGATCTTAGTGCGATGTAAGAGCATATTATATAAATGTTACACACAAGATTGGAGATTAGGATTAAGGTCAATCTTGGAGTCCTTATAACTTAATTAAACTTTATCATGCGTTGCAAAGAATATAAGGTACCTTGGTGCGACCAAAATTTGAGAAAACAAAAGATATATATATATATATATATATCTTATAGGAATTCAATAAGATTTCAAATTATAATAACAATGGTAGGGAAATAAATATAGTGTGAATCGAGAAATGTTTTTTGGTGAAAAGCTACCCTGTATCTAAATCTCCGTCAAATCATTTTATCACGTTTTGGACATCAAGTCACTTTCGCTTGAGTTGTAAGGGTAAAACTGTAGACATCAAATAAACATTGGAGAAGAATATTCTTACATAATAATAAGATGATTAAGTACTTTGTATGCAATTTGATTTATGCCAAATATGTATGTCAGTTATGAAAATTTATATAAAGTATAAGAAGATAACTTGAGACAGTCAAATTGTATTTTCAACCGCGGGATAAACTTAAGAAAACGTAGGTGGACAAACGAGAAAATTTATCCTTGCTCATAATGTCCTTGGAATGTTAACTTTAACCAAAAATACATTTAAGGAAATGATGTGTTGTGGGTTCACCGTTCCTGAAGCCATGTTCTTGTGGTTGGGTCTTTACTAGTAACCTTCCATTGGGAAAAGTGTAGCGTCAGCATGCCTACGTCGTTTTCGTGTGTTTATGTGAGTTAATGATTTTTGTGATTTTTGTATGCAAGTCGAGATCTGTACTTGAAGCCCATGTTGTGTTGTGTAGTGAGCAATGTAAGTCAAAAAAAAAATTATCCTGGTATTTTACTGTTGTATTTGTGTGTGTAAAGTGTGGGCACTACAGATTTAATCACCCAGTAGGAAAGTGGTGTGATCCTGTATAATCAATCAATTTTATTTTTGGAGAATTATTCACTGTATAATTTAGATATAAAACTTCTTTGTTATCCACTATTGTGATGAATTTTTCGCCAAATTCATAGATAGAGAAATATTAATGCACAACTGAATACTATAAAAAATAACCACGACCCTCCTGAAGATTTCAAACCTTTAAAATTTATAAATTTTAGTCAATTCTGCAAACACATTTTTTTTTTGGCATGTAGACACCTTCACAAATTTCTGCAATTTCGTTCTCTCTACACACAATACGAATTGCTTTGATTTTTTTGCAGAATAATGGAGACCTCTAGGCAGATCTCTAGCTAAATTCTTGGGAATTTTCATTGGGTAATTTGCAAGTTTGATAAAAAAAAATTAACTTCGTGCCCTAGCTTGCCTGGGCAGCCCAACAATAACAAATAATTATTAATTTTTCTTTGCATGATCCAACAATCAAATGCAAAGTATGATCTATAACAGGTCGCCCCCTTTTTTTAATTAATCTTGCAAGCAAGCAAAATCCCCATTCAATTTTCTCTGCAAAATTCCTTCTACCGTGTGAACATACAACTAACAATGAAGAAGAAATCAGCTTTTCTTTCTTTACATCTCCAAGAAATAAAAACATTACAATAATTTCTTTCTCCTAACTCATACCATATCACAATTTAAAATAAAAAATTATTATCTTCCTCAAGTCGACCCAAAATTGGGTCTTATTCAAAACCCACTCCTACATAGACTCCACAAAATATCCAACTTCTCCTAAAATGACTCAACTAAACTCTGGAGAAGGAAAGATGAGATAATCTCTTCTCTTATAACTCGTACATGCCTAATTATCATTAAATTTATTCCTTATTTAATATAAAAATTAATTACTTCTCTTAAACCTCCTAAATAATCTTTTACAATTTGATTATGCAATCTATAAAAGGTTGCATACGAATTTAACTCCGATAACACTTTTATAAATTAATTATAATAACTATTTTCCAACATGTCAATGATGCTCATATATCATACCACATCTCAAAAAAAAGAATCATTCTCGTTTAATCACATTCATCAAATCTTCCAATTTGCTGCCCAGCTTAAGAATCTCATTTTCACTCAATCATGTGGCATCTTCCTTAGGCATGTTTTTCCATGTGACTAAGTATTGGAAATACTCTGTCTATGGTTTTCTTTGTTATCTTCTTGTCAAGAATAGATTCAAGTTACTTAGGAGAGTCATTTGGTATTTTTTGTTCCCAAGCAATGGTTTCTTCTTCACCTGGTTCAACATCTTGTACAACTAGTTCTTCTCCTTTGTATGAATATAAATAAGCTACATTGAAAATAAGAGAGATGCCAACACCTATTGGAAGTTCAATTTCATATGCATTTCTAGAAAACTTTCTTAAAATTCTGCACGATCTAATTTTAATGAGTTTTAGTTTGTTGTATTCATCTTTTGGAAATCTCTTTTTTCTAAGATGAGCAAGAACTAGATGTCCCGCATTAAAATCAACTTCTCTTCTTTTATGATCAACTTTCTTTTTGTACTTATTGGAACTTTCTTCACATTTCTTCTTCACCTGTTCATGTAAGTCCAACATTGCACTTGCAAAATCTTCACCATCAGCAGCACTTCTAGTTTCCATTTTCCCCAAATTTCTCAACTCAAATACTCCTCTAGGTACCATATAAAATTTTGAAAGGAATCATACCTATACTCCTATTTGGAGAATCATTATAAGCAAATTCATCTTTAGCAAGTACTAAGTCCCATTGTTTTGGGTGCATACTTAACCAACTCCTTAAGATGTTTCCCAAGCTCATATTTACTACTTATGTCTGACCATCTGTTTGGGGATGATATGATGAATTGAAACTCAATTTTTTGCCCGACGTTTTCCACAAAGTTCTCCAAAAGTTTCAAACAAATTTTGTTTCTCTATCAGAGACAATGCTTCTAGGTGGCCCATACAATCTGACAATCTCTTTGAAAAATAAATTGGTAATATTAGTAGCATCACTGGTTTTTGTACAAGGAATAAAATGGGCCGTTTTGGAAAATCTGTCAACTACTACTGTAATATCCCCAAATGGATATTTTTTCCCTAAGTTGGGTTTTAGGCAAATCCCAATATCCAAATGCAAATCGAAATCATATATATCAAATTTTTAGTATGCAGACCTAAACTTTATCATGGATTTTCGACTTGATTAGTTATACTAAATAGCCCACGCTTCATTCTTACCCACTCCCAAGTATCTTATAGAATTTATGAACCCTAATCACATCATGATTGGTGTAAAATACCATACAAATTTTAGTTTGTTGACTGCTGCGATTTCAATCCAGAAATTGCGACTATGATCTATTATAAAACCTCCACACAACAGCACTTAAAAATATGTTCTTTCGATCCATATAAATCTCCTAATTTTTATCACTCAATACATGTAATAAAACTCAAGTTTCAGAGAGAAATAAGGTTGAAACTATACTTAGAATTCTGCAGATTTGTATGGCTAAGAATAACACTTTTTAACCCTTCAAAGGTTCTGCAAACAAGTTATTTGGACTCACAAAAATCAGATTATAATAAAGCAATACAAAACAGTCTTTGAGTACCTGAAGACAACTCAGATCTGGAAATGAGTGGGTCGCTCCAACATGAGAAATATTAGTAAATAATTGTTGTAACCAGATCCATAACCTTCTGCCAATCTACTTTATTAATAGCTACAAGCTCAAATAAAAACTGTTGTAAAATAGTAGAAAACTTTGCAAAAACCATGGAAAATCCTGTGTAGAAATTCCCCTAAAACTCTAAGAGGGTTTTCATCCTCTAGAGGCAATATACTAAGGGTTTTTCCTCCTTAGAATATTTTATACAAAAGCACCAGACTTAAGATCAAATTCAGAATTGATAAAATGATTATACGATGCCCCTCTTCAAGTCAACCTCTCCCTTATAAAGGGAAAAATGCCCCAAAATGACCTCCAACTCAACAATCACAAAAGGTGATTTCTTCTAGACATGTGCCCCAAATTCTCCTTAGACTAGGTCACATTTTTCTTGGGAAGAGTAATAATTTTTATCCTTTCTAAACTCCACTCTCCCTCCTTTTTCCAAGTCACATTTTTGCCTAGGGATGACACAAAAATAGCATGGGTCTCTTTTCTACTCTCCCTAGAAAGGATACAACATAATATTAGACCCAATGCACCTATCTAGAGATTACAAATTTATTATTAACTCAAATAAATTAATACAAATGCTTTATTAATTTTATAAATATTTCTTTTTACACTTTGTAATAACTTATTGTGACTTAAGTCACCCTTATATTTTTCCTTAGAGGGTCAGCCTTTGAAATAAGATTGATTTTTTGTTAAGCATATAGTGACGTAGCTTCTGGAAAGCAAACACCACGACTAGGAAAGCTTTCTCAATTTGTGGATAATTTAGCTCATGTGTTATCAATGTCCTGCTCAAGTAGTATACTAACTTTCTCTATGCTCTTTACCATACTAGGCCAACAGTGCCCCAATGATTTGTAAACTCTTAAACTTTGGAATTATCCACAGAATCACAAAATAAACGTTGTTTTTCTACTTTCTATTAGAAAATGACAGAGATAGCTAGTGAATGACTTGTGCTTATGCTTAGAATTAACAATTACAGGAAAGGAAAGAATTTAATCTCATAGACACCAACAAATTTTATCCTGGAAACCTCCATAGGAGGAAAAACCATTCGGGAAGGGAAATTGCTCTATCTTCCCACTTTTATTGGCCAATTCAAAATAGCTAGTACAGAATTTACAATAAGTATGAAAGAGAAGTAGATAATATCTCACACTTCCTCCCAAATACTTGTTTTCTCTATCTCAACACTCCTTTCTTCTACAAAACTAAATTCCAGCACTAAGAACTTCTTGTTCACTTGTTTTCATGCTTCAATGATCATATTCTCTTCTATAAACATGTATTTATAGTCCTTTTCATGTCCTCCCGTGCACTGGAGAATGGGAAAGGTCATGGAGGAGAAGAGACACAGACAACCTTCCAAATTTTGGGTTGTTTGTTTTATATTTTTTTTCTATCTAAAAGAGCCAAGACCGCCGCCCAAAGCAAACTGGCGGTCCTAGGACTGCCGCCCTGGTTGGACAGTGGTTCTGTAACTGCCACTCTACACAGAGCGGCGATCTTGTTACTAAAAAGACGAAATCTCCATGTATTATTTTTTCCTTTTTCGTGTTGACTGATTTGATGAAGTAGAGTCATTTTGGAACCCTATGGATCACACCTCCCCTGCTTAGGAGGATTTTGGTCCAACAAAAGCTTAGTGGGGGAGTAGATGAGGAAATAATTTCCTCACTTGCTCCTTAGAGTACCACCGGGACTACCTTGGTGTCTTTCCTTTCAGTCCAATCTACCAAGACTCCTAGGTACCTCTCCTAGTTTCTCTGACCTTTTGTTGCAGCACTACATCCTCCTCCAATTCACCTCGTGAGTCCAAGACGCAATCCTCAATGGAAGGTAGCAACTATAGTCCTTCATCTTCATCTAGCATGGATGGCTCATATAGGTGCAAGTTCTCACAGTTTACTACAAATTACATCCTCATAAATGACGGTAAATCAAGTCGAAAGGCATAAGTCAAAAGGCATTTTCTCCAACCTGCTTCAATACGGTGAAGGGCCCATATCATAGTGGCTTGAGCTTCCGTTCTTGACCTTGTAGTCTCTCCTTGCTCAAGTAAAGCCAAACTCTATCTCCAACATGAAGTTTATCTTCCCTGCTATGCTGATCGTGCCTAGCTTTGTACTTGGCTTGAGATTTCTCTAGTTGTTCTTTGACTTTGAGATGGATTTCCCAGATCCTCTCAATAAATTTGTTTTCTCTAGTCACCTTTGTGTCTCGTGTCTCCTCTTCATCCTGTTGCCCAAATGTTATGTTCAACAGATTTGTAGGTAGATATCCCAAGTATGCTTCAAACAGTGACTTCATAGTGGATGTGTGTACCACTTAGTTATAGGAATGTTGAATGTAGGCTAAGGAATCATCCCAAGTCCTTGGATATTTGTTGTTATACCCTCTGATCAACTTTACCAAAGTCTTGTTTACCACCTATGTTTGTCCATCTTTCTGTGGATGGAAAGTCGTGCTCCTCTGTAACCTGGTATCCATCTTGTCCCACAAAGTAGTCCAAAACTTCCCCAAGAACCTGGAATCCCTGTCAGAAACAATAGAATTTGGCAAACCAAAATGCACCCATACATTAGCAAACAAAATATTTGTTGCCTCATGTTCTTTTATTGTCTTTTTACATGCCATAAGAATACACATCTTACTGAATCTATCAACAACAACATATAGATAGTCATGGCCATGTTTAGACACAGGTAATCCTCCTACAAAATCCATAGAAATGTCCTCCCACAGATGAGTAGGTACTGGAAAAGGCATATACAAACCCTCCTTCCTTGTCTTAGGCTTGTTGGTACAACAAAGTTTACATCCACTTATAAATTTTGATACTTTTTCTTGCATATTGGGCCAATACATGTACCTTTGCAAGTGGGATAGGGTCTTACCAACACCGAAATGTCCCGCTACTTTCAAGGTATGTGCTTCCCTCATCAATAGAATTCTTTCTTCTATTAAAACGCAAAGCTTCCCCCATCAGTAAAGCAGCCCGTCCTTGAGATAACAATCTTCAATCCTTATCCTTTCAGTCCCTTGGGACTGCAACTGCTGAAATGTCACCCCAGAGTCTTTTTCATGGGCATATGCCTCTCCGTAAGCTTCCTTCGTGAAGGGCTCTATATGAAAGATAGTGGCCAAACAGGAAAACTTCTCCTGTGTCAGTGGACTAGACAACATGTTTGCCACCAAGTTTGTACTACCCTTCTTGTATTTGATCACCAGATGGAACTGCTGAAGGAACCCCATCCATTTGTAGTGCCTTTCCTGCTATAATTTAGACTGTGCTTGCAAATACTAGAGAGGTTTGTGGTCAGTGTGCACAATAGTTTCTTTACCCAACAAATAATGCTTCCATTTTTTAATTTTCTGAACTAGTGCATACATTTCCTTATCATATATTGAATATTCTTTAACTGTTGAAGTGAAAGTTTCATAATGATAACATACGGGTTTACCTCCTTGAAGCAACACTGCGCCCATGGCGTAATCACTAGCATTTGTCTCTACTTCAAAAGGATGTTGCAAATTAGGAAGAGCAAGTACTGGAGCATGACTAATCTTGTATTTCAATAACTCAAAGGATTTGTCTTGTTCCTTACCCCAGTCAAAACCCTTAATTTTTAGGGCCACTGTGTGTGGATGTGTTGTAATCGCGGAGAAGCTCATAATGAACTTCCACATGTATTGTACTGCTCCCACAAAACTCCTAGTCTCTGTGGCTCCTGTTGGTGTTGGCCAATTAGTGATGGCTTCCACCTTCTTTGGATACACTCGTAGCTCTCCTCCTCCAACCATGTGCCCAAGATAGACAAGTGACTATTTGGAAAATTCACATTTCTTCATATTACAAAGCAGATGTTTCTCCCTGAGAACTTGCAAGACTTGTTGTAAATGAGTTAGATGTTCTTCCCATGTGGCACTAAAAATCAAGATATCATCTAGATATACAATGACACATGACTCTATGAAATCCCGCAATACATCATTCATCAATCTCATAAATGTAGTGTGTGCATTGCATAACCCAAAAGGAAGTACCAACCATTCATACAAACCTTTTTTTGTTTTGAAGGCAGTCTTCCATATATCCTCCTCCTCCATTGTGATAACCAGACTTGAGATCCAACTTCATGAAGAATTTGGCATGTTGAAGCTGGTCCAAGAAATCGTCTATGCGAGGAAGTGGATATTTGTTCTTTATGGTGATCTTGTTCAAAGCGTGGTAGTTGATGCACATTCTCTAAGAACCATCCTTCTTTAGCACCATCACAATAGGCAAACCACATGGTGAGGTGCTCGAGACGTATCACCCCTTGGTCTAGTAGTTCATGGATTTGTTTATTTACATTAGAACTCTCGAGCAAGGACTTCCTATACAACCCCGATGTTTAGTAGAGGGGACTCTGGAAATACCTAAATCTCTGTTCTCTACTTCCCGTTTTGGTGGTAACCCACTTGGAGCCTGAAATACTTCCTGAAAAGACTGAATAATACTATCCAAATCATGCTTTCCCTAGTTAGAAATATCTGAAACTTCTACCCCATCTTGTTTATCCTAAAACTAAAGTAAACAAAATTGATTATGATTTTCCTGAATAAGTTGTTTTGCTTGGTTAGCACTCACCATAGTAACCCGTGTCTTACGCTAGTGTTCCCAAATGTTGTAGTTTATCCCATCATTGACCCATATGTACCGGTTTTTCCTTATCATAAATATAGCATCCCTGATATACAACTAAGGACTCACGAATATAACATCAAAAGCATCAAGTGGAATAACATCAGCTTCCAAAACATCAATATACTAGGAATTTATCCCAAACTTGACCTTACATCTTCTTGTTTACTGAATTTCAACACCCTTCTTCACCCAACCCAAAGGATAAGGGTGTGGATGCTCATAAGTCTCAAAACCAAGCTTCTTTACAACGACTTCAGAAATCAAGGTAGACTGAGAATCGATATCAACCAAATCATTTACCTTAGTTCTCTTTATCAGAATTTTGATCTGGAATAGTTTACTCATCTCCTCTTCCTGATTGTCCATGTTGGTGGCAGTGCATCCAAGCCTTTCATCTACATCAGAGTCATCTTCGATTTCCACCTCCCCATTCTGTTTTTACAGCTGTCATGGACTTCTTTGAATCCTTGGTTCGGTTCTTCGGATGCAGCTCCGGATGCAACTTCCAACATGTAGCATCAGTATGACCATTGATATCACAGTTCTTGCAAAAATTCTTGGGATCTTTACAAGTATTTAAAGTAGTGACAGCTTTTTTACCTTTCCCTTTCCACTTACCCTTGTTACTTGTTTGTCCATTCTCTTTTTTCTGTTGATTTGTCGACTGCATTACCCTTGGCTCTGCTTCTCCTTGCTTATTTTCATCATTTATTTAGTATGCTTGCACACACACCTCGTTGAGATCTTAGGGCTTGGTAGAGATAATTTTTCCTCGACGGTGAGTGTGAAGTCCTCCCAAGTACTTAGTCAGAATATCCTCATCCTCCAAGTCCATGTTTAGCAACATGGCCTGCCTCTGAAACTCCGTAGTATAGTCTTGCACACTTTGACCACTGCCTTGTCTAAAATATTGTCATTTAATCATTTGGTCATTCTTATAGCCAATAGGATAGAAGTTAGCTCTAAGTAATTCTTTAAATTCTTGCCAAGATTTCACAATAGGACGCTTCTTCTTTTCACAAGTTGTTAGATGGGTTTCCCACCAAACCAGAGCATGTCCCTCCATTTTGAGACGTGCAAAGGTGATCCTCTGTGCCTCAGTGACATTATGGACACTAAAGTAGTCTTCTAACTGTTTTAACCATTTATCAAGCAACACTACATCTACTTGTCCTTCAAAGCTTTTAATATCAACTTTTGTCTCAACTTTAAAAGGAGTATGATCAGATTTTACCTTTTCTCTTGCGTTTGAAGTCTCTTCTTCATGCTCTTCCCCATAACTTTCCTCATGGTGGCTCCTTCATATGCCAAAATTTTAAGCTAATCCCCGAACCATTGAGTCCATGGAGTATTTCTTAACAAAAGTTGTCTTCTACAAATTGGCAAGCTCTTCTTGCCTTATAAACATCCTATCCATCATGGTCTCCAGCATCTCGATTCTACGGACCAAGTTCTCTTCCTCCATTTGTCCCTGAATTTTTCGTTTCCACTTCTTTGTAGAAATTTTTGGATCGAAATGCAAAGCCTCTTCGCCTTTAGATCTCATCATTGTCATACAAGTCCAAGAATGAATACCACAGTCTTGGATACTTGTTAACTCTGATACCAAAATGATCTGTAAACTCTTCAACTTTGGAATTATCCACATAATCACAAAATAAATGTTGTTGTACTTTCTATTAGAAAATGACATAGATATATAGTGAATGAATTATGCTTATGCTTAGAATCCACAATTGCAGGAAAGGAAAGAATTTAAGCCCATAGACACCAACAAATTTTATCTTGGAAACCTCCAGAGGAGGAAAAACCAATCAGGAAGGGCAATTTCTCTTTCTTCCCACTTTTATTGGCCAATTCAAAATAACAAGTACAAAATTTACAATAAGTATGAAATAGAAGTAGATAATATCTCACACTTCCTCCCAAATACTTGTTTGATATGTCTCAACACTCCTTTCTTCTACAAAACACAACTCCAGCACTAAGAACTTCTTGTTCACTTGCTTTCATGCTTCGATGATACTATTCTCTTCTACAAACATGTATTTATAGCCTTTCTCATGTCCTCCCGTGCATTGGAGAATGGGAAAGGTCATGGAGGAGAAGATACATGGATAACCTTCCAAATTTTGGGTTTTTCATTTCATAGTTTTTTTTTCTGTCTGAAAGAGCCAAGACCGTCGCCCAAAGCAGACCGGAAGTTCCAAGAACCCTACCCTGGTTGGGCAGCGGTTCTGTAACTGCTGCTCTGCATAGAGTGGCAGTCCTGTTACTAAAAATACAGAACCTCCGTGTATTATTTTTCCTTCTTCGTGCTGATTGATTTGATGAAGTAGAGTCATTTTGGATCCCTATGGATCACCCAATTACAAAATGTGTAGCAGAGATATAAAATAACAAGGGTTCTCCTACCGTGGGCAGCATGATAATAGGGGGTTTGGCCAAGTATACTTTTAGCAAAGTAAACGCTTGTTGTTGTTTTGGTCCCCAGTTGAAATTAACATCCTTCTTAAGAAAATTTGTAAATGTATGACACTTGTCAACTAGCTGTGAAATAAACCTTCTGATGGCCTGAATTTTCCCTTGTAAGCTATGCAGGTCTAATATTCTTAAGAGGAGGCATTTCTATGATAGTTGTGACCTTTGCAGTGTCCACTTCTATTCTTCTCCTTGACACAATGAATCTTAGTAATTTCCCAGATAGCACACTGAAGACACACCTCTTTAGGTTAAGTCAGACTTTGTAATCCCTTAGGCATTGGAAGATACGCCACAAAAATTTTGGGTGTTCCTCTCGAGTTCTAGATTTAGCCAGAATATCATCTACGTAATCTTCCATGAGTCACTTATCATATCGTGAAAGATTATAGTCATCGCCCTTTGATATGTAGTGCATGCATTCTTAAGGCCGAAAGGCATGACTTGGTACCAGAACGCCCCCCGTGGGGTTGTGAAAGTCATCTTTTGTTGATCTTCTTCTGCAATCTTTTCATGATTATAACTTGAGAAGCCATCCATGAGTGAAAGCATCTCATAACCTATGGTATAATCTATAATCATGTCGATGTTTGGAAGAGGAAAATCATCCTTACGACAAGATTTGTTTATATCTCTAAAATCAGTACACACTCTAATACCGACTGGCTTCTTTTGAACTAGGACCACATTGGAGATCCACTCTAAGTAGTCGATAGGCCTAATGAAGCTTACTTCTAGTAACCTTTCAAGCTCTACCTTTACCAGTAAGGTGACCCGAGGATGCATCTTCTAGAGCTTTTGTTAGATAGGCTTGGCATCTTGGTGCACAATAAGATTGTGTACCACTAATACAGGATCAAGTCCTGGCATGTCAATGTAAGACCAAGCGAAGATGTTTGCATACTCTCTCAAGAATACTGTGAATGTTTTATGTTCTTTGGTTGAGAGTGAAGCTCCCTACTTAACTATCCTTGGAAGCTCTTTTGTGTCGATGTTAACATCTATTATATCTTCTACTAGTAACTTTGACTCGTCCCCTATACTCATAGGATCGGGAGGAAGATTGAAGTTCTATTCTATCAAAGGTAGTTTAGGGAGATCCTCATCTTGAAGTGGGTATTTGATTTTATCCATAGGTTGTTCTATTTGTTTTTCCACAAGTGCCTCAAAGAGGTTTTCGCTATAGGACTTCCCCTTTTTAGATTTGCAAGGCTTTTCTTTGGAGTTTTTTCCCTTGCTCACTTTTTTACGTAAATGTATACACAACTCTACCTCCTCTCCAGAGTACGTGCATGCATTAAGCTGAATTGAGAACCCCTTCTTGTGATCATTTCTTGGAATATTATCTCTAATTCCTAAGAACTCACCAATGGCCTCATCATTCTGAAACACGTCAATAGATACGTGTTGTTGTTGATCCCAATTCACGAGTGATGGGTAGATGATGATTAATGTTTGAGTTATAGGGGATATGGCTGGTGTAACAAGGGTTATAGTAAGGATAGCCATATTAAAGAATAGGTTCATAGAGGGGAGGTCTTTGTAAAGACTATATCGGGAATCTGTTTTGCTTTCATTTCCGGACAAACTATCCTCATGCTCAAAAGAGGTATATTCATCATTTGAAGAGTGAGAATCATATGAATGGACGCTTATACCTGACTTACCGTGTCCTTTATACCTCATGGTAAGCATTATTCGATTAGGAATAGGATATTTAGGTGACTTATAGCACGCAGCCATGTCATCATCATCAAGATGGAACACAATATCTTTAAGAAACCTCTCATCCTCTAGAAGCCGTCAGGAGTAAAAAATTTATCTTTGGACATTGAAACATGTCCTACCATGTGCTTGGGCTGATAGAGGAATGTTGTGAACCATTAGGGCCTGTTGCAGATTATACTCTCCACAACCGCTTGGTTTGACCTTCATCTCTAATGTAGCAAAAGGAGTTTCTAAGGTGGAAACATTATTGTCATTGGTAGAAAAGGTATATGGATCAACTCATGAAGTGAGGGCCTCTGACTAAATAATAATAGCAGTCTCTATAGAGGGACACTCATAGATTGTAGGAAATTAGCACGACAATGCCCTACAACGAGCAAATGGTTGGGGATCCCCCTATATATGGTAAGTGTTTGTCCCTCATGTTGAAACTTTAAACACTGGTGATATGTTGATGGTATGGCATGCTTGGCATGAATCCATGGGCGATCGAGCAAGATATTGTAAGGAAGTGCTAGGTCCAAGACATGTAACTTTGTATCATGTGTTATGGGACCTATTTCCATTGAGAAAGTGATCATTCCAGTTGATTTTCACTCTTCATTATCATACGTCTTGATGGTGATGACCTTTGTTTATAGATCAACTTCTGTGCAGCCTAGTTGACAGAATAGTTTGAGAGTACATATGTTAAGACCCGATCTTCCCACGAGCACTCTCTTAACCTTCTTACATTTGATGATAACCTCAATATGCAATGGCTTGTTATGTGAAGGATTTTAAGCTAAGGCTTTTGTAGAGATGAAGGTTATATGTTCTAAAGGAGAGAGTTGCGCTACCATGGCCTGTAAATGTGTTAGGTCAACATTAATGGATACTCTTGATCCCTATAAGGTTTTGTAAAGTATATCTTTATGGATGCTAGAGATCTTTAGGTCTCATATGGAAATCTTAGCTATAGTCTTTTCTAGTTGATCTAACACATCATAGTGACTGTTTTGAGGAGGGGGACTAGGTTCAGAATTTATAACAAGGAGAGTCTGTCGCGTTGCCACAACACACTCTTTTGTCTTAATTCTAACTGTATTGATTTGTTTAATGAGTGGGTCAACACAACCTATCAAGGCATCGAAATGGTCTTTGTTTGACACATAATTAGCATTCTTATTTTGAGACGATTGTCCCTAATCCATATTTTTCTTCTCTTCGTGATTGGGAAAAGGCTTTTTGAAGATCCCTAAATTTACATTTGGAGATTTTGCCGCAGCAACGGAATCTACTTCAATATCATCGTTGTTGACTAGGTCTTGAATATAGTGTTTTAATTTTAAACACTTCTCAATCTTATGACCATTTACGCAGTGAAACCCGCAAAATTCATTCTCCCTAAACCATGACAGTTTAGGTGTATCATCCCCGTAGGGTTGTGTTTCAGGGTATTTTACCATGTTTACGGCCTCTACCTATTTTAGTATAGATGATATGGATTTAGACAGAGGGGTAAAAGTACGGTGTTTATACTCAATCGGTGGATTACCCTTTGGAAGTTTCAAAGGTGTGTAGTTTTGAACAGCTTGCACTCACTTAGAATCTACTATCCCATCACTAACGACATGTTTGTTTTTATTCTGAACAAATTTTGGTTTATCGTTAGATTTAGAATCATTGTGTTCGCAGGAGAAAGGTTTTAGAGTCCCCCTAGCTAACAAAGCCTTTTCAATTTGACTCCCTTTTTCTATTACCTCTTCAAATGTGTTGCCACAATGCATTTGCAAGTGGAACATAATGTCTGGATGGAGGTTAGGAACAAATATGCTTATTAACTACTTTTTGGGTATGGAGCAAGGGAAGCGACTAGCTAACCCTCTCCATCTTTGTAGGAACGCATCAAAGTTTTCAGTGTTTTGTTATTTGGCATTGCAGAGATCTAACATGGTGATGTCGCTCTCAATATTGAATGAGAAGTGGTGCACAAAATGTTCCGCTAGTTATGTCCATGTGGATAAAGATCCCTTGGGAATGTGTAAGAGCCATTCTAATGCCATTCCTCCTAAGCTCCATGGGAAGAAGCGTATAAGATAATTGTCGTTGTATACAACCTCTTGGCATGCCATATAAAATTCTTGTATATGGTCATAAGGGTCACCTTTTCCCTTATACTTGTCAAATTTCAGGCAGTCAAAGTGTCTAGAGAAAGGTACCTAGAGCATGGCCCTATCAAATGAATAAGGGCATAACTCGTTGAACTGGTATTTCTTACTGTTACCAGTTTTACCTTCTTGCCATGCTAGAAGGGCGTTCTTCATCGTTCACCACTCTTGATTAAAAAGTGGATCTTGCGTGGGTGGCGTAGGCCTATACGTAGGATTAAATTTAAGTGTATTCCCACCCCTATTTGTTGCAAGAATATCTTCATAAGGATCTCTTTGTGTGTCCCGTCGAGGAGTGTTCATTGGGAACTTGTAAAACGAAGCTTTTGGTTTCGCTTGTTTCAAAACTGTTGGTTGTTCCTTATGTATATGTGATGCCAAGCTTGCCAATTGGCAAGTGAGGGCTTGGACATGTTGTTCTAATGTCACCTCTTTAACTGGTATTTTGTGATGATCTTCATTAGGAGGAGGTTGTGCATGATGAACATGGTCTTCATGATCTTCACAATGAACCCTAACTGTAGGTATGTAATATTCCCCATCATTTTCAAAATGCACCTCATCATTATTTCATCGTCCAGAAGTAGAAGAATGACTTGGGTTCAATATCTCATTAAGAGTGCGACAAGGGTGGTCTACTTCTTCTCCCTAAACCATGATGGTGATATGAGAAGGGTCTACTATGGAAGGTAACTTGGCCCCTATTTCCACAACATGCATAAGAACTTCACGTTTGTTGTGAAAAATGTAATCGTCAAAATGGGCGGAATGAAGCTCTGCATCCACACGAGGAGAATCCTCCTCTCCATAATTCTCCTCTAAAATAGGGTTGTCACCTCCAAATATATTGGCTTCTAACTTTCAGGACCCCATTCTTGTAGTAGGCATTACTTGGAATAGGAGGACCAACACGAAATATTTCCACTAAGGTTTATTAGCAAGGGACCCTAGTCAAATTTGTGTAGCATAACGACCCTAAGTCATCAAAAATAATGGTGACTATAAAATAGCCACAAATTCAATAGGTCAATGTGAACCTAAGAACTAAAGAAAAAGCTACCCTAACAAGGTAATGTATGACACAATTTTTTCTAGAACAATACAATGATGTATAAAACTCAAAATTTAGTCACAACAAATAGTCTACTCCCTAAAATTTATCTAGATAGGTTTGAAACCAAATAGTGACAACACAATATCACTAGTTAGGTCAAGTTTGAAACAAACAAGGCCTAAATGATAAGAGAATGTTGATGCGGACTTCTAACAAAATATACTAAAAATCAGTTTCTAAACACTAGCAAAGTCTAAGTCTTGTAAAATGGACAATACAAATGTGAGCAGTGTAACAACGTTATTTGGACACGTAATCAAGCTTTGCAAGACAACAATATTTTAGTATCAAGATGGCGTTATAGTGATGCTAACAAAGTAACCTCAACACTTACAAAATTCATGACAAGGATAGGATCTAAAAACTACGTCTAAGTATAACAAGGAATTATTAAGCGTGCGAGCGTAGCATAATGATACAATGTAGAGTAACAACTCTAGAGAAGACAATGATAAGACAACCTAGCTACAATAATACTAAGTCTCAAATATGGGTTTTGAGACACAAGGGCCTACTAGATCGTGAAGACATACCACTCACACTTTCAACTCTTACATTTTTACCGTAACATGGTCATGCAAAAAGACTACAAAAGTAGTGGACATGATTATATCTAGTAGGTATGCGTATATGTTTGTTCTTCTTTTGTCTCAACATGAGCAACAAGAAAATAAAGGGATAGACCAAATGGTGGTGAAAAATACTTAGTGTAACTTTGGCAGAGTTTCTCCTTGTCTTAAGACAAGTGAAAAACTAGGTCAAAGTAACGCTAAATAGATTTTGTGATGAAAAGTCACACACTTTCAACTTTAAAAGATTATTTCCCTTGTTTGAAAAACAAGAGTTTGAATCCAACAAAGTTGTCACTTTGTGAGAGCACTCGAGTATACTATCTAAGACAAAATTGGATCCAAGCCAACAAGCTTTCCTAGGGGTTCTCTCTAAGTGTCACAAAATATTTAGAGCAAGCTCGATTTACCCAAAATGTTGCACTGACTAGTATGAGGTTATCTCGGCTTTATTTTACCCCCTTCAGTATAATGATCACCGAAGTGTGTTCAGTTATACTTTCACTAGGGTCGTGATACGGATATTTTTTACTCTAAAATTTTAAAGAGTACTAGTTAAGTCGGTAGTGTGGAGCACTTTCCTATTTCATTCACAAGGTTCCCTCTTGCGTGAACTACTTTAGGGTTCCTAGAACCACCCCCATTGTTGTAGTTTAAGGATTATGCCAAAGGGGTTATGTCCTACTTAAGCGAATGAGTCGTAGCTCTTAACCAAAACCTGCAAATACAATATGATGATTGTGGTGTGTTTTTTATCTTTTAGACTTAATATGGTTTTCATCGCACTCCTTTTGGCAACCTACAATCACACGTGTAGTTAGAAAAATTGTTTATGTCCTCCTTTCTTTAACTAGCGTTAGGTCCTTCACACAAATGGTTAGAAGTTCCAAAAAAGATTCACAATATCATAAGAAAATAGTAATGTAAAATGTTTGTAAATCAACTAATTACCATCAAACTTTGCAAAAGCAAGGTTTATTCCCAATTAATCCAAGTACTTTTTAATAAAAGACTAAAATTACTTTTCATTCCCAAGATTACACTAGGTGTAAGGGAAGAGCATACACAAATTTTAGCCTTGATTTTTTATCAAGTGAAAAATCTCTTAAACTAAAAAATCAAGCACATGCCAAAAATGAAGGTTTATTCTCTTAAGCACAAAATGAATGATGATTGTTTATACTTACTCCCAAGAAGCTAAAAAAAGTGGTTTAGAGGTGATTTTTGGTTCTCAAGATCACACTAGGTGCAAGAGAAGAACATACACAACTCTATTCCAAACTCAATCAAAGTATAAAAATATAATCATTCCTCAAACCCTAACCCAATTTACTCATAAATCCTTTATCAAACCCTAAGTCAATTTTGTTAGGAATATTGCTCTAAAATCAATAAATTGACAAAAACAACATCTAAAAACCTTTAAAACTCGAAAACAATCCTAAAATTGAAATTCTGAAATTTGAGAAAATTTTACCTTGATGCATGGGCGCCCCTCTTGGTGTATGGGTGCTTCTCTGGATGTATAGGCGCTCCTCTAGATGCACAGGCACTCACAGTAATGCACATGCGGCCCCTATCATTTTTCACACAGTTAATGATGCATGAGCACTTCTAGTGAGGCACAAGCGCTCTTCTACATGCACATGCACATTTTTCACTCAGAGCCTAAAACTTCAATGTTGCATGGGCACTCCTTTGGATGCACAGGCACTTCTCTAGATGCACAGGCGCTCACAGTCATGCACAGGTGCCTTTTTTCCTGTAGGTGGTCAAAAATCTAAGTTTTTGAGAAAGTTTCTTGAAAAAGGTCCAATCTTTGGTATTTTGAGGGAATTTTGACAGAGCTTCACCTCCTTATATCTTGCAAAAAGCATGAAAACACAACTTCTACCACTAACCTAGTTGAAACAACTTTCAAAAATGGAAATTGATCTATAAACCTTTGAAAATTACTCTAAAAATTTGAAATTAATCTAAGAAGCTTGAGAAACTAATCTAAAAAGATTGAAAGTACTCTAGAAAGCTTGAAAGTAAAGTAGAAAACTTAGAAATTAATCTCAGAAACTTGAAACTAATCTAAGATTTGAAATGAAAAAAACTTTGAAACTAGTTAAAAAGCTTTAAAAATTGAATGCAATGGGGTATGGTCTCACCGGGCATGCTAAATGTGATCACCCTAAACTCTTCAAAGAAAATTTCCACCTAAGGAAAGCTAACACCATTGCCACCTCTAGTCAAGGTTAGAAGTTTATGAATGAAACATTAAGATACAAGCTAAAATGAATGCTTAACTAGCATGAAAATAATTCAAGATATAACTAAACATGCCTACTAATATGCTTTAATTACCTAAGATAAGCCTAAATATACCTAAATGGGTAATCAAATGGTTATGGTTATTACTCCAAACAATGGTGAAATGACCTCTCCAAATGACTTGTTAAGTCACTTTAGATATTCATCTACTAACCTTGTTGAAGGTTTTAGGCAAGGATTTGAACTTGGTTATAAATCATATGTATTATATGAGATGCAAATCAAAGCATGGTGTAAAATATTAAGATAAGAGGTGCACTCTTTTTATAGTTTTCCTTTTGGGAGAAACTTGTATTTTGGTGCATGTAGGACTAAAAGCCCCAAATTAGATTAGAATTGCTAACCATGATTAGGCCTTGTTAATCACAATTAGTGAATCACCAAGTGATTAAGAGGTATGGAGCCTTAATCGACAACTTAGGGTCAACTAGGAGGCTAGGATAAGCTTTTGAAGCTTGTTGAGATGTTGTGGAGGTGAATGGGGTGATTTTGAGCGGTTTCTCTGGGTGCAATTAGATCCTTATCGCACAAAAAGACCAACATAAGACTTCTTTAATCACTCCTTGGGGGACCTTTTGCCATTGCGTCATGCCCTTCGGTTTGAAAACGTTGGAGCCACCTATCAACAAGATATGACTTACATCTTTCACGATCTCATCCATAATACTGTTGAGGACTACGTTGATGATCTCTTGAGTAAATCCAAGCATCAACGCGACCATCTTGTTATCCTTGAGGTCCTCTTTGAGCGATTTATCAGTTTCGTCCTTCTTCTCAATCCATCCAAACGTGTATTTAGAGTGTTAATTGGTAAATTCCCTGGCTTTATCATCCCTATCAGAGGTATTGAAGTTCACCTCGCCAAGATCAAGGCTATCATCGGAATGCCTCCTCCTTCTAACTTGAATCAGTTTTGTAGTTTTCAAGGTTGTCTTCAATCCATTCGTCGTTTTATCTTGCAGCTTTCTAACCGTTGCCAACATTTTCACCATCTCCTTTGCAAAGATATTAACTATAACTGGGACCATAATTGTAAAAAATATTTCGGCGATCTCAAGCAATATCTCTTATCTCTGCTTGTGTTTACACCTCCACGTAAGGGGGAACCCTTCTATCTTTACGTCTCTACCTCTAACCATGCTCTAGGTGCCATGTTGGCACATCGCGACAAGCGAACCAAGAAGCAGGCTATATATTACATCAGTCGCACCCTTCACGACTATGAGACTCGCTACATTGAATTTGAAAAGCTCTATTGCACTCTTTTCTTCGCCACTTCCAACCTTTGTCATTTTCTCCTCAATCATAAGAATTATGTTGTCACGAGCTTTCATCTTCTAAAAACCATGCATTCTAAGCCTTATCATAGTGAACGCATCACTCGATGGCTCATGCTCATCACAGAGTTTGACCTAGAGTTCATCTCTCAAAAATCAATCAAGGGCCAAGCCATCGCAAATCAACTAGTTGACACCCCTCTTTCCGACAATCACATTTCTCATGAACAATTTTCAGATGAATCTATCAACAACTTTGAAATTGAATTTTCTCCTCTTAAAAAGACTCTCTTCTTTTATGGCCTTTAAATTTCAGTAAGGGGGAGGCACCGACGTCATTATCATTCCTCCTTGAGATACCCTTATCCCTATCACCAATAAGCTTAATGTCGAATGCACAAACAATATGGTCGAGTATGAAGCTCTCATATTGGGTCTTGAAACCGCCATCTTGCTTGGTGTCCAAATCCTTGATATCTACGAGGATTCTCAAATTATCTTCAATCAAGTCAAGTGTATTTATCAATGTAAAAATGATATCCTCCAAAAGTATAAGGACTTCGTTGACTTCCTCCTTAAGCCATTTGATTTATACACCATCCAAACTATCCCTCGTTCATCTAATCGTTTCACAGACACTATGGATTCCCTTGGACAACTGAGGAATATAGGCTTTCTATTGTTGTTCGACATCAAGATCAACCAACCTATGTTCATGAACTTCCTTGTATCAACCACGTCAATATTAATCTGTGTGATCTTTGGTATTATCAGGTGTTTGACTATCTCTCTTAATCCATCATCCCCTCTGACCTATCTAAAAATGGTAGGAGGTCATTTCTTCAACACGCTAACCGCGATGTCATCTTTGGTGGCATCCTATACAAATGTGGCTTTGATGGCATCTTTCTTTGTTGCCTTAAATCCCACGAATCCACTCGAGCTATCCAAGAAGTCCATGATGATATTGTGGTGGACATTTTAGTTATCTAGTTGTCGTTAATTGTGTTCCTTCACATGGGTTATTATTGGCCCTCTCTCAATCATGACTGTTATGAATATGTTAAGAAATGTGTCAAATGCTAGTAGCATTCTAATCTAATCCGCATTCCTAGTCAAGCCTTGTAACCAGCTCAAGACTTGTGGTCTCTCTCACAATGGGGACTCGACCTCATTGGTCTCATCAATCCGCGTTCTTCTCAACAACATCATTCAATCATCACCGCTACCAAATAATTCACCAAATGGGTGGAAGCGATTCCACTCACATCAACCAAAGCTAATCAAATCGTCAATTTTTTCTATCAACATATCATTTTTCGCTTCGATGTTCCTCATAAGCTCATCACGGCCAATGGAAAGTCCTTCAAAAACAAAGATCTTCAGAAGCTTTGTGACTCATTCAAAATTAAGCTTAGCTTCTCATTACCATACTATCCTAGGCTAACATTCAAGCCGAAGCCACTAACAAGACCCTTTGTAACATCCTTGCCAAGGCTATTGATAAATATGGTAGTGATTGCATCTTCACATCCCCTTTTCTCTTTGGGTTTATTGGACTAGCATACGAACCTCTACAAGTGCTACTCCTTTCTCTCTCATCTACAGCTTCGAGGTCATCCTTCCTCTTGAAGTCCAAATTCCATCATTGTGTGTTTCTCTCCGCAAATTTGTCTCTGATGAAGATTATCACCAAGAGAGTATGACATAGCTTGAGTTGTTAGATGAACGTCACCCTTCTTGCTCTTGAACATCATTATGTCTATCAAGAGCGCATCAAACGTCCTTATAATAAACATCTTAAGGAAAGTAACTTTAACATCAGTGACCTTTTCCTTAAAGAGAATCAAAACATCACTACTCTAGAGAGGAGTCAACGTGGAAAGTTTGCTCCCAACTGGATTGGACCTTAAATTATCATGCATAAGTATGGGTATGGGGCATATCATTTGGATTCCCTTGACAATAAACCAGAATTGGAACCACTTAACACATTGCACTTGCGGCCATTCTACTGTTAACATACCTACCAACGTGAACTTAGTCATCCCATTGATTATCAATCCATCATTAGCCATTTCCATTTTTCATTGTAATGATCTAGAAGTATGTGGTCTACCATCACTTCCTAGTTGCGACCCTTGAATATGGGTACCACGCCTCTGCCCATAGCATATTCCTTATGGTTAGGTTCTTCCTTCTTGGAGAGAATTCCATGATCATTACATTCATCACCCTCTTGTTTACCTATTGGAACCACGCTAAGGGTACACAGGTGTCACTTGTACATTCATTATCCCCTCCTAAGTGGTCTACCTAACTATCCCCAACTCTTCCCCATGAAAAGGAAAGGAAAAAGTCAAAAATCCACGGATGCTCATGTCAAAAAAGTCAAAAGCAAACAGATCTGCTCCCTCGAAGGATAGTTGTTCATCAAAAGCATAAAATAGTCAAAGTATGATCGCTAAAAGGAAAACTATCATATTTATATTATCCTTGTCATTCATAGAAGCAAAAATAGCCAAAGTCAAAAAGTATAAAACAAAACATAGACCACATCCCTCGAAGGATGGCTACCCTTTTATATCATGGCAGTGAGGGGCTTCCCGCATTGATCATACCTTCTATCTCATAAAGAAAAAACATAAAATCTCAAAAGTAAGTCATCTTAAACTCCTTATGTTTGTCAACACTAGGTCTCTACGATCATCCTCCACACTTTCCTTCATGACCTTCGGGATCACGAACTATCGATGGTTATATATTAACACTTGTTATTGAATGCTAGTGCATTGCCTTGATTGGTTTCTTTCTTGTTTACCTCCAATCCGGTTCGAAGCGTCATTTCTTTGTATGCTCTTCACTAAAATCGAGTGTCGTTTATCTCCTTTTTGGTCACCATCTATCATTGTCACGTTGTAGCACTCTTCTTAATCTAACCATTTCATCTGTATTTCCCAAATCCACCATGTCATTTATCCACATCATTTCATTATACCTAAAACATTTGTTTAACCATTCTAAATCACATCTATACATCGTTATGACATCAAGTCACATTCATTCTAATTTTCATTACCGTTGTGCATGATGATTCATATCTATCTAACATTTATATAATCATCGTAAATCTGTCATATCAAATCCATATATTATCCCCCCATCTATCCATAATTCATCTATATTTAATCCATAACCATCATACTTAAACCCATAATGTTAATCCAATCCATATACACCTATATCTAATTTATACCATCATAATCAAATATCCACATCTACATCTAATTCACCGTAATCAAATCTAATCCATAAGATCATAATATCATCAAATCGCATCTAAGTTTAACATAAACATCATCAAGATCTTATATCAAAGCACATAACACATAATGAGCCACGACAAAAATCATATATGTATATATCCCATCAATAATCCAAGTACATATATATCAAGTTACATGCCACTAAGGGTTCTGTCTCAATCCAGATACATCATCAAAATCTGTGAACTGTACATCAAACAATCTCAAGTCCTGTCCTCTTGGGCAAGCACCTTTAACAACCCCTAGGTCGCATCATGAACCTCATCTCGCAGTGGTTGTGCCACACTCGCTCTACTCTCAGATGGCATTGTGCCACCCCCCTCCTGCTCTTTATAACGCTAGATACTTTAAGTATATCCGTGTCCAATGCAACTTGTGTGTCACAATATTCTCATAGTATCTTGCATCCACCGCTAGTGCTATGCATAAACTCATGGGCATTGTCCCTGGTGGCGCCATTTGTCCAATGGCTCCCTGTGATGCAGCTAGTGCACCACTACCCGACTCTGCAGCTAATATAGGTGAAAGATCTTCAAATCTCACACTATATGCCTCATGTTGTCTCTTATATTTCACTCTTTGTTCTATTCTCGTATCCCTCTTTTGGTGAAGAGCTAGGGCATCCTGCCTCATTGCCTCTTGCTCCTGGCGAGTGGTATCGCTCTTCATGCAAGCTAAGGCGTGCTCTACACATACTCGAGATAGCTCTGTGGCGTCCTCTCCATCATCACCACCATCACCTCTCAACACTTCCTCCTATATTGTTGGCATCTCCTCATCTCCCTCTACCGTTGTCCAGGTTACCAAGGCCATCGTCATCTAGTCTGAGAATTTGGGCCCAAACTCCAACATCATCATCCTTGTCCCATGGCACCCCCTTCCTCTTCTAAAGGGTTTGCAATTCTTGGGCTTGATAAATCTATCTGTCTCATCATTGCATGTATATAATGGGCTCTCTAGGCTCTATCTAAACAACATCAAACTGTTGTCGGACTCTGTCAAAATGTACTACCTCAATCATCTCCGATCGGCACCCCTGTACCCACCTAGTGCATCACATCCCCATCAACTCAATAACAACTCCTAACCATGCAGGGAAGTCATGGTATGGTTACCACCTCACCTGCTCTACATCAAACTCCGCAAATCTATCTCCATACCAATCTACATCCCTATCCCCCTTTCACCATGCGCCTAGTCGGCTCGCCACCTCAAAAATATGATAGCAAACTCAATGTGATCACCTATAATCCATGGCAGCCCTAGTGGCCTGATCATGGCAATGTTCTCATGTGACCAGCAATGGAGCAAGAATCCCACATCTAGTCTTGTTCTTCGCTTCAATCTATACAAGCACAACTCATGATACACGTGTTCGACTAGAAATGTCCATATTGAAAATAGAGTCCTCTTATCTACAATATATGTGACCACTCCTGTCAACGTCCACGGAAATCTAGTACCCCTTGAGTCCGGAAGTGCGTAGCTAGATATGGCCATCATCGCTAAACAAATCAGTCTGCTCCCCACTACACTCCTCTTATATCTCATCTCAATGTGAAAAGCCTCAGATGCAAAAGTACATTTTGTGGGACATCCACCCCAAACAACTATGTCAAGACATCTGATGTAATTGACATTATTTGTTCGCTCTGAATGGGTAATCTCAAAATCTAGCATCTGATGTAATGGGCACTATCTGCTTGCCCTGAATGGGAAATCTCAGAATCTGATAAACATCCTCTAGAGTGATAGTCATCTCACTCGTCTGAAACCAAAATGTGCTTGTGGGCACATCCCACCGATCCTCCAATGCAATCATGAGCCCCACATCTCGTGGAATTTTCTGGTAATGATGGAAACCACCCAATCCAACTTTTGCTAAGTGATCCCAATCAGCATTTGTGACATCACCTCCCATCTGATAAAAAAGGATTGGGACTCTATCTCTTAGGTACAATATCTCTTTGGTATGCAAAATCCAATCAAACACGCAAACATTAAACCTCTTCATCATCACAAATTCAAAATCAAGCAAAACTCATCTCATCTTGCCCTAATCGACACCAACCCAAGTTGGGTCGACATCTCCATGGTCGAGTCGACGCCATTTTAGATTTGGTCGACAGTGACCATACCCGGGTCTCCGACGATTGAACCTTGTATTAATCTAAAAATTTGAACAAATGCAAAAAAATGCCTAAAAACAAGCTACGGTTTAGGAACTTAACATCCAACAAGCCCTCTGACACTTTCTCGCAACTCCTCTGATCTCCATTTCTCTCTAAATCTCACTCTCTTTCTAACTCAGAGCTCTCGATCGTCACTTCATAGTGTGCAAATGAGCTTATTCGGCCGACCCGTGGGCTTTTATAGCCCATCGACCCTGGTCACCGTCGACCCACTTTGGGTTGTCGTCGCCTTTCCCTAATCACCAACAACTGCCTTTAGTCATCGTTGACTCGACTCTATCCTCCTGGTTCATCTCAATTTTTTTCTTTTTTCGATCAATCCTTCCTTTTAAAATTATCTTTTCTTCAACTTCTGCCTTGAGTGATCTTTTCATCACATCCTTCGTAGGCCCCGCACGGGCTTTGTTATCTATCTCATCCTCATTTTGCATCTTCATCCTCACCTTTTTGGCCATTCTCGTGCTCCCTCTCGGGGCACCATTATCTTATCCTTCATCATCTCGTCGTTTCGGCCATATTTACGTTCCCTCTTCAAGCACCTTTATTTTATCCTCTTTTTCGTCCCATCCCAGATGCATATTTTACCCACCCCCTGTCCTTTTGTCACAACCTTTGTCTCGATCATCATTTGCATTTGTTTGCACATATTTGATGTCTACCTTCGACCCATTGGTCCCACAACTTGCACATCAATTTGAGCGATATTCCCATTGGATTCCCTCCATTTTGCAGTGACTTTTTCTTGCTCACTGGTCCATAGTACATTGTCGTCGTCTCCATTGAGGTTGTACTTTGTTCCCTACCAAAGTGATATCAAAATCACCCCCATATTTTTATTTATTTTTTAGTTTTTGTTTCTCCTCGTCTCAGATATCTGATTTTATCCATTCCTTTTTCTCATCCTTTCCATCTTTTCCTTCATGTATCTCTTTTAACCTTGTGATTGGCTTCCTTTGTGTCGTTGGCTCCTTGCTTGAGGGTGAGCACCTCATCAATCATTAAGTATTCCTAATCCTCATTTAATCTATTTATCATCTGTAAATCCCCCAATTTGCTATCCCTAGGCCAACATTCAATATTTTTACCCATTTATGGCCTTTATTTACTAATTTCAACCATCCACCTACCCATTTATCCATTCTATGCACCAAATTTCGTCCTTATCACCCAAAACCCTAATTTTCCCTCTTTGGACCCATTTTGCTTCAAGTTGGGCATCATTTCAACGCCTAGATCAAGGGTTCCCCGCAGTCGGTGATGACCCATCTGGGTCACTGTCAACCCTATAAAGCTACCTTTACCCATCCTCGTTAAGGGATGCAATTTTGAGGTTTTTTGAGCTCTTGTGATCTTGTGACCTCTTTTGCAACTGCCAAGCCATTTAGAGGCTATCTTGGAGATCTTGTGTTCATTTTGGGAGCTTTGGAGTCCTTTTTTCACTGCATGCTTATATCCATCATCATCATCCTTTTGTAACCATCATCATTGTCTTTGTAGGTTCTATTATCATCTTAGGTCTTCGTTCTTGCATTCAATCACCTCCATCTTCACCTGCAATCTGTTATTTTGTCCATTCCATCTATCCAAGTCCAAATCAGCTTCGGTCTCCATCGATCCTGGCTGGTCGTCATCGACCCATCACCCTGTTACTGCTTTTCTACCATCTACCCCATCACGGGTTTGATCCCTGTCATATAGCTTTCATATCTGGCCATTCTGACCCTTCTCCCATCTCAAATACATTCTGCCAATCTCTAGTTAGCGTCAACTCAGCCTAGTCGTCATCCACTTTCATATCATTTGCCATATGTTTTCCTAATTTTATTGCATCCTTTATGTTTCCCCTTGTTCCAGATCCTCTACAGCTTTCTATCTACCATCTCGGTGCATCATCAGATCTAGATCAGCTTAAGATCCAGCTATAGGAGGACTTGCTGGCCTGTTTTTGGTGCAATTTCATCTCATCCATCCCATTCGTCGTCGACTACCCCTTCACAGCCTTGATCCTTGTCATTTCGCTTTCAGATCTGGCCATTCTGACCCTTCTTCCATCTCAGATCCATTTTTCCAGTCTCCAGTTAGCGTCGACCTAGCCTAGTCGTCATCCATTTTCATAACATTTACCATATATTTTCCTAATTTTATTGCATCCTTTATGTTTCCCCTTGTTATTGATCCTCTGCAGCTTTCTGTCTACCATCTCAGTGCATCATAAGATCTAGATCGGCTTCAAATCCAGCTACATGAGGAGTTACAAGCCTATTTTTGGTGCAATTTCTTCTCATCCATCCCAGTCCCCGTCAATTGCTCCTTCACAGCCTCAGGTTGCCGTCGACCCATGTAGGTTTGCTTCATTTAGCATCTATTTAGAACAGATCTATACTTTCTTTACATTTCTACATTTCAGTTTCTATCTTACTTCAGATTCTGCATATTTATCAAGATCCTTGCTACATCCAATTTACCAATATCTTCTTATCAAAACGAGGGTTGACTGAAATGTCTCTCTTTCCAAAATAACATCACGGAAGACCCTTGACCTATTTTTTCTACCTGATAACTAAGGGGGAATTATAAGGGTGACTTATTAAGTCATTTTTTAAATTATTATAAAGTCTCATTAACAAAGAAAAAAATATATATATATATAGCACTTATAATAATTTATATGACTTAATAATCTATTAAAACTAAGTTAGAAAGGTGCCAATGTAGTTTTTATCCATCCTAAGAGAAATGGTGACTTGCGTTAGAGGGGGAAAAGGGGAAATTAGAAGAAATAAAAGAATATCATATTTTTGTATTCCCTCTAGGGGAAATTGTGACTTGTGTTAGGAAGGATTATGGGTACAAAATGCATAGAAATCGCCCTATTTGTTGATTGGGTGTTTTGGAGGTTAATTTTGGGTCACTTCTTACTTTTTAGGAAGGGGTCGACTTAGTTGGAGATCATTCTACCATTTCATACTTTGTTATTTTGGCTTGTGAGCTAAAGTAATACTGTTATAAATTTTTGAGGACATAAACCCTCAAGAAAATTGAAGGAAGAATGAAAACTCTTCCTCTTTTGGTGCATTGAAGGTTCAACATCGAATATGATTATTAAATCATATTTTTATACCAGTTGGAGCTACCCATTTTGGGGGTTTTTTCTCAGTGATTCAAGGGTTAGAAAAATCAGTTTTTGTATCAGTTGTTGCAAGGGCATTTCCAAAAATTTATTCCAATATTTTTAGAGTGTTTTTTTTGGGGTTTCAAGCTCAGGCCCATTCCTTTAAGTTTTCAGTTTTCAGTGTTTTATTGGGTCTGCAGTATTTGTTTTCAGTTTTGAGTTGTTTTTAGCTGGGGTTTCAATATATTCCTTTAAGCATTCGATATGGTCCTTGTTGGGGTTTCAAGCTCCTTTGCCACTTCTGTAACTATAGGTCGGGTCTACAACTTTCCATCAATACAAATTAGATTTTTTGGAACTCATTTGTTGAATTTTTTCAATTGCATTATTTTTAAAATATTTAGTCCTATAAAAATCCAAAAAGAAAAAAATTATTGGTGTGTTGTGTGGAATTTTACTCCCCTTTCCTAGTTGCATTTTCCAGTAAAAATCAGGTCTGCAATATTTGTTTTTAGTTTTGAGTTGTTTTCAGCTGGGGTCTCAATATATTCCTTTGAGCATTCAATATGGTCCTTGTTGGGGTTTCAAGCTCATTTTCCACTTCTGTAACTATAGGTCAAGTCTGCAGCTTTCCATCAGTACAAATTAGATTTTTGGAACTCATTTGTTGAAGTTTTTCTATTGCATTATTTTTAAAATATGCAGTCCTATAAAAATCAGAAAAGAGAAAATTATTGGTGTCTTGTGTGGAATTTTACTCCACTTTCCTATTCGCATTTTCCAATAAAAATCAAGGCTACAGTATTTGTTTTTCATTTTTGAGTTGTTTTTAGTTGGGGTTTCAATATATTCCCTTGAGCATTCAATCTGGTCCTTGAGGGGACATTACATTGACATCCATCCTAGGCAGCTCAAAGATCTATCTACTAATCCATATTATCTTGAGTTTGTTTGATTTGCAGGTCACTTAGCCTCGCAGCGAGGAGGAGTTCATATTGCGCTTGTATCCATCCATATCATCTCAAAGGTACCATAAACCCTTGCATATTTGGAGTTACTTTTTTCCTGTATTACTAGTTCACTAATCTTAGCACACCCGATGGGATTGGAGTTTTGCCGAAAATCCATTTTGGGATTAAAAAAATGTCCATTTGAGGACATTACAGTGATATCAAAGCCAACTTTTTTCTAGCCTATTGGGGAGTGAATGAAGGTCAAAATATGGCAAATCGGGAAAATCTCAATGTGGGTTTTATGAAGAAAATGTTCATCAACATGGTGAAACAACACGAAACCACTAACCTTTATTTGAGCCAACGCACTCATAATTTGAATCAAATCAGGTCTAGGAATAATGGGGAAACAACTGAGACCAATAATAAAGGGCAGCCAATAGAGGTGATTAATGAGGAGTCTTGTTGGGAAAAATACCAATCATTTAGTAAGGGTTTTAGAGATAATATACCATTTCTAGATTATTGCATGATGAAGATTGTTAGCAAGCCAAAGCAATATCATCATCTGTCGGTACCTGAATTACAAAAGAACTATTTAAAAAAACAATTTCAAATCAGGTAATTTCAAATGATGGAGATAATGTTGATCCAAAGATGATAGAAAAAGAAGAAGAATGTTGATCTAGAAGTTGTTTTTGCATGGTATGAGGAATGGTATTCCTCAAGTTGTGGCAATCAAGAACATAGAAGGATCATTCCAAGAAGGAAAAATTGCATAGGATTATAATGGTGAAAAGAGAAGCATGTCATTGCAGTAGTTGAATAATGAAGAAATTCAGCCTATTATAGATCATGATGACATTGAAAGGTATGGAATAAGTGGGTTAAGGTCATATCTATTGATGCATATTTAGATTTTCTTTCCTCTTATGAAAAATAATGAATTAGAAGAGGAAATCTGCAATCTCAAGTATGTGATACCTTTGATGCAACCTTGTATATATGATTATCTTGAGTGTGGTAGATGGTGGCAATATTTATCTCATTTAACAGCTACAGGTGCAAGGATTTTGAATCACTTTAGCATGTTTTGTCTGGTGCACTTGGTATTTTGAATAGGGGAGTTACAATTGCTTGAGGGAAAGCAATTTTGGGAAGGGAGAATTGTAATATCCCCTTCCCAGTTGAAGACCCTTAGCGCATTTTGTCTCCCCGAAGGCTAAGGAATAAACTCAAGGGGAACTTAAGTCATAATGATTTATTATTAAGTGCAAATAATTTATTTTTTATAAAAGCACTTATATTAAATTATTATAGGCTTAATAATAAAATAGAACTTAGAAAACCTAAAGTCGTTTTATAAAGTTTATTTTCCCCTAGAAAAATGGGACCTCCTTATAGGATGGATCAAAAAGGAAAAAAACATTAAATGGGGGACTAAAATCTAATTGGATGTCAAGGGTGGCCATTTGGCCCATTACTTCTATAAAAGCAAGTGGAATTGTTTGTAGAGGTTATCCTTACCTATTTTATAAAATTTGATTTGTATGTTAAGCTTTGAGCTTGCATTAATAATCTTCTACGAACAAAAACCTTTAGAGATTCATTCTTGAGGATGAAAACTTGCTAAGAGATCCAATAGAAGGACGAAAAACCCTTCTCCTAGTCGAGAGGATTCTCCACAAAGGAGTTTCCATTGCAGATCACGGAGTTAGTGGTGTTTTTCAATAATTTCAAACAATGTAGAAGGTTATAAAAGTGCAGATTTGTATAAGGGCTTGAAGGTGGAAGCTTATTGCATATTTTTACCTCCATTTGCAGCCATGTCTAGGGTTACCTACACCCATGTGGGTGGAGTAGGTACATTCTAGGGCATGGTTGTCCCGAATCTCATCACCAACAGCTTTGCCATAATTTTTGAAGCCAAAAACAATTGGTTGCATAATTTTTGGCTCAAGGGTTTTGTACTTTTCAATTGTGTCTGAGGACAACTGTCTGCAGATTTATATAAAATAATTCAGCCTTCATTTGCAGTCAAATGTGGTAATTTCTTCATGATTTCACCTTTATAAATATTGTTCAATTGATTCCATTAAAGATTCAGTGGTTTTGACTTTTGTGGATTTTCATCTCCTATGCAAGTCGTCGCGCATGTATAAAAATTCAGATATGCACTGTAATATTTTATAAATTGTTCTTTGGATTGGGGTTTTGCCGAAAATCCATTTGGGGACATTACGTGCCTATAAATAAGAAATTAGTTAGCTTGCATTCCATATCAGTTATGGTATCTAATATGAAGTTCATTTGATATTCATTTCATTATTGCAAATACAATTGGTCGAAAAAACCTTGTTTGGGTGGATCCCTTTACCTATCAAAACTACATAAACAATATTTTGATTATTTTCTATTTCTTTTGATAACCATAGGTTTTATTTAGTTTGTCTCGAAGCTAGTCTTTCACAAGGTTCTAATTCATTGTGTCAATGAAGGTATTTCTCGGTTTGTTGCCTTCCTTTCTTTGTCCATCATCTCATACTTCCTCTTATTTATTATCAAATCCTACTTTTGCTTCTGCACTAACCTATGTAAGACTAACACTAAACTATTCACACAGCAACATATCACTTAAGCACAATGCTCAAGCCCTCACCTCAGGTGCAATGAGAGAATCACCAAATCCCATGTTTTGAGAAAAACAAATCCTTGTTTTCAATCCCTAACGTACTCCACCAAGATGAAATAACTATATAAACAAGACACAACTCATTCATAATCCATAAAATTTCATATATTTACACATCAGAAACATGCAACAAGATTACATCATATACAACACTTTGACATAACCAATACGTTGAGCTCATTTTAGCTTCAACAAACTTTGTGCATTACCAATACATCCAAACTATGTAATTATCTCCAAACTCCTCCTTGAGTGTGTCATCCGTATAATGAAACATGTGTCTTTTCCATTTTCCCAAATGAGAGATCAAGGGCTCTCCTTGTAGGTTCACCTAACCGACCTACTCATGACAAATGAATCCAATTGGATATCTTCTAGGAAACATTAAAATATTCCCCAAATCATTACATGTACTCTTCCTAACACACTTATGATCATTTGCACCTTCAATTTCCGTAAGGGTATTTCTATTTGTTTATGCATAACTCTTTTGTATACTACTCTACACGGAAGTCCCTAACCTCATTTGTCCGTTTTATGCAACATTTCCACATTGGCCTCTTCTAGTCCTATGCAATACTTGTACCTATATAAAGCATTGGTCTTCACCCTAGAGCATGCAACCTTGGGATTAAAATTCCCCTATATTGTATATCTTTGTTTCTATCACACAAATTCATGGTATCAACATCGGTTGCCTTCTTACCTTCCCATGCAATCTATACATTTGGCACCTTAGCTTGCAGTTCTTGATCAAACAAACTAAAACTCGTTTCATCTCCTAAGCAGTTATAATCAAGGCTTCAAGGATTGTTAAGTATGTTAGATTATCTTCATATATCATCATAATAACTTTCTACTCCTACCTCTATTGTACCCATTTCTCGTGCACAATCATTTCTTCATGAACGGTCTTTCTTTGGAGCCAATTTAATGGCAATTCTATCCCACTGCTTCATCCATTGTCTTCTAGCATTCAAAATTATACTTCTCACAATATGCACATGTTGACATCTCATTGTCGATGGTCTCATCCCATTTCATTCATGCATCCACAAAGTTTTATGTAGATTGAAACCTCTCAAAAAATTGGTCTGCCAACTTGGCCTTATGTTGAAGTAAGTCAAAGAGTTTTGCTAGCTCTGCATGTTCTACCCACATTGTCTTATAGTCTACTCTGCCTTCTTCATGCAGAGTTCCTCTTTAGAATGGTTGTACAACTAATAGTTAGCATCACGACTGCCTTATCTTTATGTCGTACTTATCAATGGGCTCTAGCCCTTTATATTTGTGTTTCCCCAAAACCTCTCTCTTAAATTAAATTGTGTTTTGCAACATTTCCATGGCAAGCCTCACCAATACAAGTTGCCCTTGTTCTATGGAATACAAGTTCAGATCAAAAACCTTAGTACATACCTCATGAATAGTAGAATGTCTGAGTGCTTTAACCAAGATGTCAAATTCAATACTCTTGTAGTGATCACCAAAAATATGTTTCAAATTTTTATGCATGGATTTTGTTATGTAGTTTGTATGGTTACCCTCCCATTAACTTAGAGGTTCAGTAGATGAAGAACTTATCTCAACCTAGCTTGCCTACAGGCTCTCTAAAAGGATAGCTTGGAAATCCACCTAACCTTCTCCAACTCCACAACAATGGTTTTGTCCATCGAGAATTCTTGAGAGAGATAAGGATCTATCTTTGTCTTCTCTCCTTTTGGGCTTTTCTTTCTTTGTGTGTGGTACATTCTCTTCTATATGCGAAACCTATTGACTTGGTTGCTTTTCACCCTTTTGTGTCCTTCCTTCTCTACATGTAAAGTTGTTAGCATTTTGTGTTTCTCCACCCTTTCCCCTTGTTAGGTGTGTGGTGGTTCTTGTTCCACCTTTGTTCCTTCTTGTTCCATGTGCATGTGTGTCAAGCTTGGTGGTTTGTACATTTGGTCCTTCATGACCCATTGTGGGAATACAATTTCCCTTGTTTTTTAAGCTCCCACTACCTTCGTTGTCACCTTTGTGGGAGTCTGTCCTCAAACCTTACACAAATTCTTGCTTTTTGGGGATGGCCCCTTATTAGATGTGTGGTGATTCTTGCTCCACCTTTGGCCCTTCTTGTTCCATGTGCATGTCTATCAAGCTTGGTCGTTTGTCTACATTTGGTCCTTCATGACCCATTGTAGGAATACATTTTCCCTTGTTTTTCATCTCCCACAGCCTTCGTTTTCACCTTTGCGGGAGTCTATCCTAAAACCTTGCACAAATTCTTGGTTTTTTGGGATGGCCTCAGCCTACGCATCCATCTTGTACATTGAAGTCTTCATTCTCTTATATCTTTTTAAGGACATTGATTTCAAGTCCTCCAATGTATTGGATGTTCTTTTTCCTTTCTCTACACAGGTCATCTAATGGAGCTTCCTTCTTCCTCTTGCACTTCTCATCCTCCTTCCTTCATATGACGTTCTTATCTATGATCACCCCTTTTGACTAATTTCATTGTTCTGTCTTGAAACAAGAACGCACATTAACATTTTTATGTTTGTCTCGTCATTATTCAATTTATCATCCTCCAACAAGGTTCTTTTACCTAACTGGTTATACTTATTGTGATGTATAATTACCTCCTTATCCATTTCTTCAACATCCACCTTGGCATGTGGCATGTTGTTTTCTAGGTCACTCTCCCTATAGTACGTTGTCGTTACATATGGTGATTTTGTCCAGTTTGTCTATTGACCGAACTGACACATATGCTCGCCAAACTATAATGTTCTATGTTCTTTACTCTATCTCACTCTCCATATACCCTCAACATCATCTTTTGTGGAAATCCTCCATCATCCCCATGATAGCCACCACATTGTGATAGCATTGCCTCATTTACTCCTTGTATGTGCGATTATTTTGAATCTTGCATTGGTACCCTTGTACCTCTTCGTGCGAGACTCAAAGAACAAAACCATTAAACACAAACACCCATCCAAGACATTCACTTCCTCCTCGATGATGATGCACATAGTTATACTTAACTTCCCTCATTCCAACTTGATAGACAACATACATAACTTCTTTCGATGTTGATCCCCAACTAGAGAATAAATTGGCAATCAACAAACATGTATAATGCATTCGGAAAGCAGTCCTCTCTAGTGCAATTGTCCCAACCCTTATCCTTTCAATGCGTGCACAACTATAAGAGTTTGCATGCTTCTATATGCTAGAAATTTGACTTTTGGTATAGGGATACTTCAAAAAATAAACAAGTTGTTTTCTTACAACTTCAATATAGATGTGTGGTATGTGTTCCTCTTGTGTTCTAAATGCACTAATGCACCTTTGTATTTATAGACTTCTCAAATCTAGATTAGGGTCATATTGGCGCGCAAGCCAACAAACAACAAGCAAGAATGCCAACAAAGTAAACGAAAAACCCAAAGAAAATCAAAATTTAAGGGCCCACAATGGACAAATGACCAGTTTCATAGATTTGACCAAAAACGTTAGTATGAAATCAGTCAAAATCCTAGGAAACTCATTGTTGACTCAAATCAAAACAAAAACAAGGAAAGATGAAATCAGGAGAGAGACAAGGAGAGAATAGGAAAATGGAAGAACAAAGAGAAAATGAGAAGTTGACAAGAGAAAGTAAGGTCAAAAGTTTCAGCAACACAAGAAAACAAGTCAAAAGTTGATAAGCATAAGGAAAATGTGTCAATAAGTGCCTAACTTGTACCATTGATCTATAAATACACAAATACACTAATATCAAAGCAATTAACTAGTCATGTACCATAATTTGGAGCCTGAGGCTGATTAAGTTAGCTCATGCAAATCTCTTGGAAGTCATGCAATGTGTCATAGCTCTTCTTACTACACTAGAAGGGCTGTGGAAAAACAACACTTGTATCTTCTAGCTCCTAATGGGGCAAATGCCTATTACTTTGGAGGATGTGTGGCGGATTCTCCAAAGCCCAATACAAGGTATGAGAGTCATCCAAGTAGACATTTTCCCTGGTGGTTGAAACGACATTCAAAGATATTATATAGTGGGGTCAAGGGGATAGATCATCAAGAGTTGGATTGGCATTGAGCTAGATAGTTTTCAGATATGCCCACAGTTGTGCAATTATCTTATTATTCTACCAGCTTCAGTCATAGTTGCCAATACATGTGGGATCTCATGTAGTTATGGTCTAGGACCCATCATCCAAGATATAGATGAGCATCATAAGGTATGCATGGGATCAGTGGACACTAGCCCATCAATATAGAGAACTATATCATGTTCCCAATGAGGGGCATGTCGGTGGGATTGTTTGTAACGCGTTATTACAAGTGTGCGACTATGAGCATTTATGAATGACGAGACAATTCAGGTTACCAAGGGTAATAGTCAGAAATATGCGTTATATTGGCAAGATGGTTGCTCAGTCGAGCAAGAGATCACGAAAGAGAGATACCACACATTGGTGGAGGGTCATAGAAAGGATACGAGACAATGATGTTATCTAATGCCCATATAGAGAAAATCTAGTGTGGCCTGAAGATGCACAGCTATGATGGATCCAAGTAGGTTGTTAGGATCAAGAGCTTACACAAACCATCACAGATAGATTTCAGTATGACCATGTTACTTGATAGGTTCACCCCCCCCCCCCCCCCGCGCCATTGTTTTTTTTTTGTTTTGTTTTAATGCGCAGGGGGTGGGGGGGTTCGGCCCCCCACCAATGTTTAAATTTTTATTTTTAAAAAAAATATTTATTAATCTATTTATTAATAAAACGTATATATATATATATATATATATATATATATATATATATATATATATATATATAATTTAAAAGATTAATACATATCATATATATAAATATACCCCTTTATAAATAGTATATATATCTATATATTAAAATAAGATTATATTCCGTCTAAAGGTAATGCATTTTTTAAAACAAAAAAATACAGTTTTTAAATATAACAACCAGCAATACTCATTTTCTTTATTTTATCAAGATAAATTGATTAATATAAATTACTCTATATTTTGTGTTAAAAGAAAGGTAAACCAGGCCTTTTTCCAATAAAAATAAGTCTTATTCTTAAAAGAGATTTTCAAGGAGATAACTTAATCAAGCATGATTGTTTAATATGAGCAAAACATTAACTTATCATGGGAAGAATTCAAGACTATTCTTATTCCTTGCATTATTGTTACCAACAACACAATACAAGAGGGAAAACTTTCTTTTCAAATGCAATTAAAGATTATTTCATATTCTTAACATGGGAGATTCTCAACATGGAGTGCATACATATGTTTTAAAAAAAAAAGGAAGACATATCCCCAAGCTATATATTTTCTCTTATAAAAAGGAGACTACAATCAACTTTCATATTAAAGAAGATTACTATTACAATAGTTCTTTTCATTTTCAAGGATTGAAGTTCAAAATATACAAATGTACCCAAATACAAAACTACTCAAGAAGGCTCATTACAAGACTTCCTACAAGCTTGAGAAGAGAGGTTGCTCAAGAGTGGCTTACACTTGTTTAAAGAAATTTACAAACACAAAGAAGAGATTTACCACAATGGAGACTCTATTAAATCATTCCTTGCAAGGGACAAGAAGTAATGACCACCATAGAATCTAAGAGATAAGGAGTTCCAATCCAACAATCCACTTTCAACATGAGATCCCCATGTACATTGCCTTCAAGAGAACCAGAAAGGAGAGAGAGCTTGTTTGCTACCCAACCATAGGCATCATGACATGCCTCTCCCAAGGTTGGGATGCATGCTAGCCTCCCCCAAGCCCATGGGAAAGAGGGCATCTAACCAAAACTTGCACAAGATGGAGGGTAAACCAACAATGATACAAGCACACAAAAAAAATAGGTCAAATACAAAACAAGACTCCGAATTTACAAAGAGGAGAACCCATGTTCTTCCTCAAAAGTGGGGAAGAGAGGAGAAAGTTCTCCAAAGTTATACATCAAATTGCTTGCACAAAGCAAAAAAGCTCCATACCCTCCTTATTGCTCCTAAATTCAATCCACACCCTCCTTATTCCTCCACCCTTTCTCCAAGTCTTTCTTCGAAGGATTTTTAAACCCCAAAGGGGTTTCCTTACCAAGAATGGGGAAGGAGATTCAAGCCAAATGAATCAACTTCCCCACCTCAACCATTGAGGGGAAACACTAAGACCCTATAAGGCTTGTCTATCAAGCCTTGAGGATTGAGAGAGAAAATTCCCTCTCTGTCCCCACACTCCAAAACTCCATCATGCCATATGATGGAGGGAGTAAAACAAACAACCAAATTAAAAAACCATGCAACCCATCTAACAACTAAAATAAATGCAACACAAGCAAAAGACATAAGAGCCTACCTCAAGGAAAGCTCTCCAACTTCAAATTTCTCCACACCTTGACTCAAGCCAATCTCCAAGCTCCAAAATCCACAAGCATCCCAAGCAAGAGGTTTTCAAAAAAAGTCCCTCTCTTTTCCCATGAATGAGAATTTGAAGAGGAGCAAGCAAGAATCCTCACCAATGAGGGGGTGACATGTGTCACCCCTCTCCTTCATCAAGGTCAAAGATGCCAAAACAAAATAGAGAAAGGGTAAAATTGTCTTTTTGCCCTCTTCTCCCAAATTCCCCTAAATATTAGCAAGACAAAATTAGTGAAACTTTTAATAAACACTCAAATCCACATCCCTTACATGGATGTGACCAAACAAGTGGTAAAAAGGAAGGGAAAACTCTCTCTAGCCTTGAAAATAAGCCCCCTTACCCATTATGTAGGGTCCAAGGGCTCATTTTTATGTTAGGGGGACTCCCAAGCTACAAAGAGGTCCCCAAAAATGCCCAAAATAACCTAATTTCGGGTTTTGAATTTTTGGCACAAGGGTAGAGGGTGTGGGGACCACCCAAGGGCCTCACATGTGACCCTAAACCCTTGTGATTAAGTGACTCATTAAACAAAAACAAAATTTTAATGAAAGTGAGATTATTATCTCCCAAAACAAGTTTACAACTCCACTAATAACCCTAAACAAAATTAATAATTCAAAGCACAATACATTACATAAATTGGGGTCACTCATATTGCCCAAAATAATAATCTCTTATACTAAGGCTTCACACAATGAACATGGCTAAGACTCAGCCCGTGGGCTGTTTGTGCAAGATTGTGTAGCTAGCCTGAGTCTCACGTCCTCCTGTAAACCTGTCACCGGCACACTCATTGCACACATTAACTATACCTGTCTAATAAAATATAAAACAACGACACAATAAGATATCATTAAGTTCTAAACTAGCCTAACATCCTACTGAAATCAAAATGCGACAACGTGCACAATTATACTCAATATTCCAAAAGTTAGACAAGATGATAAAGTGACATATAACCATGGAATTCCACATGCAACAACTATCCATCAATATAATTAAGTTCCAAAACACAACATCATATCCATTAATATCCATGACATCATAAGAAAATGCGACAACATAGAAATTAAGCTAAATTGGCGCTACACGCCTGAATGTCCACACATGTCTAATAAGATCAGATCTCTAATATAATGTCCACGATATAACAAAACTCTGTCAAAACATGTCTATGAGCAAAGAAACAACAAGCTACTGAGCTATAAAAAGTGTGGGCACTACATGGAATATATGTTGAGGTTATGTAGGATATCATACGATTTGATCCATGAATAAGGCCAGGGCATCCTATCTTGAGGTCTTTGTTAGAATCAAGGATTTAGAGGCATAGAATGCACTTTTACGAGTTAGACCAACAACAGTCAAGGAGAGGGAGGTCCTAAGACCGAATGTAGCCATGCCTCTTCTATCATGTGATACACTTATCCGCTTAATCATGGATTAGTATGAGGGCATACAAGGGAGATATGTTAAGGCTATGTAGGATATCATAAAATTTGATCCATGAGTAAGGGCAGGGCATTGTATGTAGGATCAAGGATCTAGAGGCAAAGAATGCACGCTTACAAGCTAGACCAATAATTGTAGAGGAGAGAGACCCCAACACCAAATGCACCCATGCCTTCTCCATCATGTGATACACCTATGCACTTAATCTTGGATCAGTATGTGGACATACAAGGGAGATACATTGAGGCTAGGTAAGATATCATACAATTGAGGGAGGAGACTGAAATCTAGGTCTAGAGGAAGGTCCCATAAAAGAGCCTCAATTTCTAGAACGTCAATGACTCCAGAATCTAGTATGGCTAGTTGAGGGGATCATCCTCCTCTCATGATGTATGGTTTTCTTATTGGGCTACGTGTCATTTCCTATTGTTTTATGAACAATGGAAATCTTAGGTCTAGAGGAAGAACCCATAAAAGGGCCTCAATTTCTATGACATCAATGACTCTGGAATCTAGTATGGCTAGATGAGGGGATCATCCTCCCCCTCATGATGTATGGTTTTCTTATTGGGCCACGTGTCATTTCCTATTGTTTTATGAACAATAGAAATCTAGGTCTAGAGGAACTTCCCATAAAAGGGCCTCAATTTCTACAACTTCAATGACTCTGAAATCTAGTATGGCTAGATGGGGGGATCATCCTCCCTCTCATGATGTATGGTTTTCTTATTGGGCTACATATTATTTCCTATTGTTTTATGAACAATGGACATCCCAATTGGATTATTGGAATGCCACCTGGAATTTATTTTACTTTAGGTCCTCTATACATATAACTAGCAATGTCAAGCGCCCCACATCATAAGGAGATGGGGATCAGGCCTTCCACCTTCATCCCCTATTTATAGATGTCAGTGGACCCCTGGACTACTCTACTATAGATTATAGATTCTATATAATTGGGGCTCGACCTGTGGCCCATATATTGTTTTGGCATCTATGGTGTCTTATTGTATTATATTATTCCTATGAAATTATAGATGGTCCTAATTTGAAATTTCATATTTGTAATATCTGTGAAGATATTTGATATTCGTTTTATTGTACAATAACTTCACCCCTTCAATTCTTATACAAAGTTTTTTGAATTTTTTTCCAGCACGAATGCCACAAAATATGTAATAACTAAATAAATAAGGCAATAGTTGTATAGGATGAATTAGTGCGTTCTTCAACCTATAGGGATCGTAGCATTTTAACAATTATTAACTTTAGTTTTTTGTGAAGATATTCATTTTATTGTACAAAAACTTCACCCCTGCAATTCTTATACAAAGTTTTTTAAATTGTTTACAAGAATGAATGCCACATAATATGTAATAACTAAATAAATAAGGCGATGATTGTATAGGATGAACTAGTACATTCTTCAACCTACAGGGATGGTAGCATTTCAACAATTATAACCACACCCTTCAATATTAACTTTAGTTTTGTCGAATTTACATTTCTTTATCTTCCTTTTAGACCACATCCCCACTATTTCCATGCTATATAAGGTTCGATTTGAGTAGATGATTCATCCCTTGACAAATTATACAAATATGCAATGTCCAAAATTATGATTTGAGTGGATGAATGATCCCAAAATAAATTATAACAATGTCATCTCCCTATTTAACTTCAAATAATAGATTTAATGTCTAGCAATGTTGTATCCTTGTGTTAGATCTACTTCTTTTGGCATGCATATAAATGAACAAAAGTTGAATTTTTATTACTAATAAAAAGGTGTCCCTTAATTGTAAGAATCTAGGCAGCAAATATAGGAGTTTAATGCAAGGGCATATACTATATAAGGTATAGGTTTTTTCTTAGGTCATGGTGAAGCCAAAGACCTTTCCATTTACCAAATATATTGTTCAAATTTTGTACCCCATAATTTCCATCTCATGATCAACCTTAAAGAGTAAATTGAATCTGACCACTCCACATACACTTGAATATGGCCTTAGAGTCAAATGTGTGGGCTCACACACACATGTATATGTATATATATTATATATTATATAATATAAAGTAAATTCTACACATCCCTTCGACATGAAGTATACAATTTTTTATCCATAGGTTAATGATTATTATGTATACTTAAAATAAAAATATCCACGCAAACAAATAATGGTCTGTTATGACACAGATGAATAGAGATACAAATAACTCTAGAGGGATTAAATCAAAATGCCAACTAGTGTCACTTGAAGGATAAACGCTATTGATGTTAAGAAATAGACCATCCAAGTGAAACCTTGGATGAACCATCCATCCATCTTCCATTGCCCAAAATGTCATCACAATTAGAGGAAGTAAAAAAAATGCTAACCACCATCACTCAACAGATGACGTTATTATTGCGAAGAAATTGGCCCTCCATGTAGCATATTGGTTGAACCATCCAACCATATTCCATTGCCTTGTTGTTAGAGCCTAATGAGCTAAGCTCTGTCTTGAGCTTTCTTTTCAAATATGCAGATTCGAAAACATTTAACTAGGTCCATGATTTATTTGAAAATTAAAGAGGTCTTTTAAAGGATAGCCACATAATCTTACCTCAAGGCTCGTTGTAAGGATCATAATTTGACAATAATGGCTAATTATAAACAGAAATGATTTTCAGGGCCACACCTAACATTTAGTGTCTTCATCTCAAAATCAAGATCATGGATTTAGAGCAATTTAATAATTTAATACCCTTAACATCCAAACATCAAGCTCCAAGATTCATGCTCAAAATTCACAAATGGTTCGCAAATTGGAGGTTCATGATTAAGATTAAAAATAAGAAATGCACCTTCAATAATGAAAATTACTTCACCCCTAACCATGTCTTTAAGATAGGAAGGGGACGGGAATCCTAGATCAACAAGTTCAGGAGCCATACTCTGTATGACAGTTTAAAACTGATTTTTTTTCTTGGTAGAGTCATGGACCATCTGCCAACAAATCTGCAAAATTATATGCCTTATACGAAGGCTTCAAGTTGGTGATTGAGCACAATAAGGAGGAGATAAAGGTTAGAGGACACTCTAATTTGGCAACCCTCTTCACACTTGGTAAGGCCAAGTGCAAAAAAATAACTTACTTTCCCAAATTGATGAAATAAAAAATATTATATGATGTTTTCCAAACATTCAAAAATGTCGGCGTACCTAGAAAGGGATACTTAAGCCCATAGTGTTCCAATTGGGAACCCTAACTGAGCGAAATTCAGATTGCTCATGAAAATCCCCTAAGATAGTAGCTCATTACTACCTTCCTAGCATTTTGGGTAGTTTTGACATTTCTTATAATCATCATTACTCATTTGTAAAGTGTTTTCTAGATCATCGTTAAGAAACCAATAATGTAAACTAATTTGAGATGGATGGAATTGATGAAGTGTCTTTCAATAATTGAGAAGGTATTGTTTTGCAATGTCTTGGGTGGGAGTCTCTGTCAATTCTCAGCAAAAGGAGATGGAATTTATCCAGAAAGAGCTTGATGTGATTTGAGATGGCATCTACAAAGGTATTTGTTTTTTGGAAGACTTGTCCTATTTTTTATTTGAGCTTCTTTCACTTCCTCTATGGCCATTGCAAGGTCTAAAGATTTTGGGTAAAATCAATACCTTCTAGTTTTCATATGATACTCGATATGTTTTGTTCACACTATCTAGTCACTAGAGCAATGGAGGTAGTTGCCAAGGCCCTTGGGTACTTACAGAGATTATCTTGCTTGGATTACTCTGGCTTTAATTAGGTGTCAAATTTCCATATGTTGCATGGTGATTCATTAGTTGAGTAGAGCTTTTCCATAAGCTCAAAATAAATTCAAAGCTTTTTAGTTCTCCGGTATACATGCTTCAGGGACGAAAGATTTTTTTTTTTTGCAGTTCATACATATATATGTGAAGTATCTAATTGAGTCAAATAAGTTTCCGAAATTTGCATGGTCTCTCATATTTATGCAATGGTTAGAACGATGTCCCAAGTCAAGTATGTTGCTTTTAGGTTCCATAACCTCTGTAGTTTCTTATTTCTATTTTGAGGTGGGTGATGAATCATAATGTACGTTGTGGCATCAATGAATTCCCTAAAGCTAAGATGTAGTTCATGTGTATAGGTGTAAAGTATCTAATTGAGTCAAATAAGTTTCCAAAGTTTGCATGGTCTCTCATATCTATACAATGGTTAGAACTAAGTTTGCATGGCCTTTATGTCTCAAGTCAAGCTAAGTATGCTCCTTTTAGGTTCCATAACCTCTACCATTTCTTATTTCTATTCTGAGGTGGTTGATGAATCATAAGGTAATCTGTTGCATCAGTGAATTCCCTGCAACTAAGTGCAATCTCAGTTTAGTGAATAAAATTGATAGGTTGTTTAGGCGTTCCCCCTATGGGAAAGGCCCCTGCGGACGTTTCTGCGACTGGATTAAATTTGACGCTTTGACGGCTGTCTACACGTCTTCACTTTTTACCTGCTATTTTTAACAGTTGCAAGAAAGGACGGAACGGCTTGTGCGTGATGAAGATGGCTTCAGCGGGGTTTCACTTTCAATTAACGCTTTTAGCGGTGAAAAAATATCATTGTTCTGATATTTCTAGATGCGATCTTTGGCACTGAGAGCAGGAAGATCTGCTGAATTTTGGTGGATTTGGCTAAAAAAAAATTTGTTTCGCGCTTTTTCTCTGCAAGGGAAGTTAAATGCAGGAGCTGGATGGGTGATGCACTCAGCGGGGGGTCATATCCTCTTCTCCATGTGACCTGGAGGAGTCTAGCGGTGACGAGGAGCTGTCTGTACTGCCCAGACATACGAAGGTAGTTGTGACAGGAAATAACAGAACGAAATCCATTCTCGTTGGACTTCATTTGTTGATTTAATTTGAATTAATCCTGATTGCAATGTAATTTGTAAAACCACTCTGCACAAGTACAGGTAAATGATTCAACATTGAACAATATTCTCACATTCGTGGAGCATCACGGAAAGGAAAAAAACTGATGGGACGCACTATATGGTAATATTGCTTTGAAGCATTCCTGCAAGCTCTCATTCAAACAAAACAAAGGGCTGATTGCAAAGGAAGAATAACATTTATGCCTCTACCATTTCCAAAGAATAAGGAGCTATTCTTCATGCTGCTTGAACAATCACTTGATCAAGTAATAATCTCTGGGATGCCGAATGAACAGGGAATGATCTCCTCATAGCCTGCATTGATTCCGTACAAGACTGTTTCTCTGTTCTGGTGGGCTCATGCCATCTGCTCTCTGTATGTTGCCTTCCCAATAACACTGACTGCCTGTTCTGAGGTCTTTTAAGCTGGAAGCATGAGTCAACTTGGAGATGATTGGGCTCTTGGAGAATACATTTTCTGCCACCTCCTTTCCTTTTTGATCACTTAAATCAATGTTTATGCTTGTGCTACTGCTAACATGGTATCCATTCTCCAATGGAGATAGACAAGGCATTCCTGCATGAATACTACAATTTTGCAGATCAGAGGCAGCTAATAATTCATTGTTTATAATTTGGGAAGTGTCAAGAAGTCCAGAATTCACAATATTAGCCCTGCACATAGGACAGTTCGAATTTTATTGCAGCCACACATCAATGCAATGGAGATGGAAGGCATGGCTGCATTTGGGCAACAGCCTAAGGCCCTCACCTTCCTGAAACTCATTCAAACAGATTGCACAGTCAAAGAAATCATCCAGTTCTCTGTAGCTGAAGATGGGTATTGATTGAATTACAGAATCTTCACGCCCATTGCTATTAGGGTTCCATGGCTCTGTATTATCAGGATTTTGGGTATTGGAAAATCTGTGATTTCCATGTAGACGTTGACTCAGGGTGTCCCATCTGATGTAGCATTTGGTTGCAATGGCATAGTAGCTGACCAACAGAAAGGAAGTCGTGAGTATGCCTAATATTGCTATGACAAGGATGGAGAAATTTGGGTCTGTCGAATGGGGTACTACAATTCGGCGTGCGAAGGGCTGCGTGGGTGGGCAGGCAGGCCATTATGGAGGGCACAACACATTCCTGAAACATATTTGGAAAGCCATCTAAGCCTGCCTCATCATTGATCAGATCAGAACAGTACCCAACTGTTAAACAAGGTCCTAATTTAATAGTTACATCAATGCCGAGTAAGAAAATTTGGCCATGCACTGCATTATAGAGAAATGCCCACCTGCAAAACTAGAAACCAGAGACAAATCATTTTAAAGTCAAACTATAAAGCCAACAAAACACAGAATTACTTGAAACAAGCCAACTACCTATAGAATTATTTGAAACAAGAACTATTTTGGAGGGTTGCTACTAATATGGATAAGGTTCTTGTCCAAGAGGCTTGAAGCCATGTTACATTCAATTAAATTTTTATTATATGGGTATTAGAGATTCACTAAACTTCCAAGTTTTTACATGGTTATTATATATTCATTTGACTTTTTTAAAGTTTTGAAAATGATTCTTAATAAAAAGTAATTTAGTAGAAATCGAGGTTAACCTAATTACTTGAAAAAAATTTAGATGGAAATTAATCTAATCATTTACAGAATTATCTTAACCCAACAATTTATAGAATATAGTGAACATCTCACCACCCTACAACTAAATTAGAAATTTAATTTAAAACTCAAACTATCTTTAAAAAAAGTCAAAACCAAATAAACCAACCCTAATCTTGTTAAATTATTAATTATAAAATATTAATTAAGAAGAAATGATTTTACTCTTGTACACAATCCAAATAGTCAAGAGAGAGTTGAGCACATATTTCGTAACATGGACCCATCATTGATAGTCCACTTGTCAGAGTTTTTTCCCTTTCCCAAAATTTTTACTTATGCCGAAGGTGTCCCCCCTATGGGAAAGGCCCTTCTGGATGTTTTTGCGACTGTGTTAAATTTGACGGTCTGACGACTGTCTGGACATCTTCACTTTTTCCGGCTATTTTTAACAGTTGCAACAAAGGAAGGAACACCTTGTGCATGATGAAGAGTACGATGGTTTCAGCGGGGTTTCACTTTCAATTAACGCTTTCAGCGGTGAAAAAATATCATTGTTCTGATCTTTTCAGATGCGATCTTTGGCGCTGAGAGTAGGCATATATGTTGAATTTTGGTGGATTTGGATACATTTTTTTTGTTTCGCTCTTTTTCTCTGCGAGGGAAGTTAAATGCAAGAGTTGGATGGGTGCTTCCCTCAGCGGGGGGTCATCTCGCCTTCTCCATGTGACCTGGAGGAGTCTAGCGGTGACGAGGAGATGTCCGTATTGCCTAGAGATACGAAGGTAGCTGTGATGGGAAATAATATAACAAAATTCGTTCTCGTTGGACCTCAAGGTGCTGTCAATAAGGCCATTAGACTCAACGTATGGCATTGATTGGTAATTTTATGAATTTATTGATCGGAATTATTTAGCTACTATTTTTTTGAGAAGGGTTATTTGGCCTCTATTTTTTGGTAAATTTTAGAAGTAATATAACATGATTCATCTATGGAATACAAGCAAATATAGAATGGGTACGATGTGTGAATTTTGGGTTTCTTGGAATTTTGATGTCTTATCTCTATAAGATTGGCCCAGGCATTTTCTTTGGTCTGGTGTTTTTGGGTTTAATATCTACTAAGTTTCTCAAATAGATTTTTGAAGTAAAATTATATAATTGTAGTGTGTTTAACTGTGAATTATATTGCATACACACTTGTGTCTTGGAGTTCACCCTTAAAATTACTAGCAATAACTCTCCTTCAAGTTCATCATCGAAATTGCTAACAGCTCCTTTTTTCTCTTAGTGCTCTTCTGATAAGCAAATAATATATGATTAACAACATGTTTAGTTGATTTATGGTAGTAGTCACTCGTGCCTTGGAGTTCACCCTCAAGATCCCTTGCAACAACTCTCCTTTTTTATTTATGTTTGCAGTTTGATTTTAGTTACTTGTGACTTGGAGTTCACTTTTAGCAAGAAGTTCATATTCATGTCTAAGTAGTATTGCCACACCCAAAGTGTTTATCCCACAGGAAGCACTGTTTCAATTTGGGTGTAATCATGACAATCAAAATAGATTTAGAGACGCAGTGTGAGAAAGAAAAGTAAGAAAAGATTGTAGAATTTGAAAAAATAAATTCAAGGAATTCAGGGGTTGATTTTTTATTAAAAATAAGAGAGGGTGAGCTCCTTCATTTTTATTTGGATTGGTTCAGCAGATTCATTTTCAATTCATTTGTTTGCATTGACATTGACGAATCAGATTGGGGCAATCACCCTTTATGCTGATTTTTGTAATGTTTATTAATTAGTGACAAAATTTGTCATAGGCATTCGATTTTGAATGTTATAGTTTTTGTCACCAAATGCTTCAAGAGCATTAGTAAAGCTTGGAATGTCATTCTTCTATCAATATATTTTTATTTTAGTAAATTTTATTTGAGTGAAAGTGGTAGTTCTCTTTGTTTCTTCCATTATTTTGGGAGGGATAATATTGGAACCTGGTTGTACTCAGTTTGATGGGAAGATTTGGAATTATGTATATAATATGGAAGTTTAATGAATAGAAAGCTTGTTTAAGTCTATTTTTTAATGCAACATTTGAATATTTATGGATCACATTCTTAAAATCTATAACAATAGGTCATACTTTAATGCACTAATAGATGCTACACTTAAACCTCTGCACATGTCCTCTAGAGTTATGGGCACACGTATCAACACTTGGAGCAAGAAGAAAGGAGGATTCAAGACTAATATCACTCAACCAAAACAACCAGTCGTAAATACTACCCTCTACTTTGATAGCACCTCCACTACTACTTTACTGAACACTTCTTGAATCCAAAGCGACAGTGCCATTCAAGGGGTATCAAATGTATTCATGTTTAGTGCTTTTTAATTTATGCTAGCTCCTTTCTAAATAATTATTCATGGTTTTGCGAGAATCCATTAATGTTCTTGGTGACGTTTAAGTGGAAGGAAGATTCTTTTAATCACTTTTTTTTAGCTTAAACACTAATATGTGGTGCTCTTGGTTCTCTCAATATGGGGATTGATGTGCGGGTTTGTTTTCCATGGAAGGTGTGAACTAATTCTATCCATGCATTTTTATATACCAGTATGTAAAATAATCTATAGACAACACAAACATCTACATATGCATATATAGTAATAAAAATCGATGCAAAATAATTATTGCTACATTGTATTTTTGTACATATAAGTCCCTGTGTACATTCTCTTATATCACCACCTATCACAATGCCAATTTTCAAGGAAACACCCTCTTTTGGTTCTTTTCTACCAGGAACCAAAAGATGGTGTTTCCTTATGTTACAACCATCCATAGACAACAGAGACATCTATGTATGCATAAATACTACTAAAAATTGTTAGAAGATTTGAGAAAATGAAGAGATACGGGAAGGCACGACACACTTTAATATGTGTGTGTCCATCATTATATTAAGCAGAAGAGAGTTACAATATAGTTACTGCAAACATATCCCCTCCCAGAATGTCAAATACCTACAAGAAATAAAATAAAGTAACTAATTGGTGCTCACAACATAGAAATTATTGTAACTAAAAAATATAACTAAAACTATAGCCACCAAATACCTTATAATGCATAGCAATAAGATTGGTTTTCATTTAAAAGGGCTCAAAATGTCATTTAAGACAATTGAAAATGTTAAGAAGTTGGCATTCATTCATTTGTGAATAATGAAAAATGAACCACAATTGTAACTTAACGGATGAATAACAACAATAGTTGTAACCAACGATCTAATATGGTTCCAAGGTATTTCCTTCACAGAGAAGAGATTCCTTGTCAAGTGAAGGTGGAGAAATCTGAAAGATTACTCTTGAGCACTGAAGAAATAAAAGAGATGAGAAAACGTGCATAGAAATTGAAGGAGATGCCTACACAATCTGTTAGACTAGGTTGGACTCTTCCCGAATCCTAGAAGTGAACCCGGCCCTTTATGGAATTAGAGAAAATTAAATTTGTCCATCAATAACAATGAATAGATCTAAAATAACGAAGCCTAAAGACCCAAAAAATAGAGAGGACTGTTCCCAATTGGCAAGGCTTCTGCATGGCAAACAAATATTAGAGATTTCCGGATAGAATTGCAAGCCCTTACAAAACCTAGCAGATCTATCATCATAATGGGCTAAGAAACACCAGGTAAGACCCCAATACATAATAACAAACTGAATCACTTACCATTTCTTCATTACTGCAATGCGGACCTTTGAAAAGTAGCCCTCAAATCCAAAGCTCTCATAGCCTTTTCTGCGCACCTCAATGTACGGAAGTCTTCATGTGTTCATGTTTAGTTCAAATAAAATAGTCCACAAAACACTACCACTCATGATATAAAATTTGTAAATGTATATGTACGAATTTGTAAAAAAATTGAAATGTAGAGATAAAATATTTAAATGTAATGCTTCATCTATATTTCTACACTTACAAAATCAATCACACCCCTTATCAACGTCAACTTCAAAAATAATAACTAACCCTCTAAATCAAATAACATTTACCATTCGGCATTCACATTGCATTGTGCACATGCGATTGCTAGCTTTCGGTGAAGGTTGTCAATACATTCCTCACGACGTTGTATGATAGCAAGCTTGTGGTGTCAGTTCATTGGTGAAAGCATCTCTAATTTTATTTGTATTTACTCTAGTTGTTTCCAAAAAAAATCCAACCATGAGAATATATTACCAAAATTTTGTTTATTCATTCTTTCATTTTATTTTCCAAGGAGATGTAACCTGCATATGTGTATGTACATTGTATGCCCTCTAATATTGTTGAGCTCAAGCTATCAAGCATTCAGATTTTCAAATTCTCAATGAGGTATTGGTGAGAGTAATTTTGTAGGGTTTTTCAACAATGTAGTGGAGTTCCTTCTTTTGCACCACATATACAGCCCCTAGGCAAAATTCAAGCCAATCATCACCATGCTTACTTAACAGACGTAACAAGACATCAATAATTCTTTTGAATGAAAGCCTACCCCCTTTTACCGATAGAGCCCAAGAAAAGGAGTGGTGTGATTGGGGAGCATTTGGTAGGGTCCCATTGGATCAATTTTCTCGTGATGGTGCATAAATGACTTGCTTGTTGCCCCAAATCCCTGCATATTTAAGCCTCTTCAGGGATCCTACTCACATTGTTCCCTGAAGAGGCGTGTTGATTTTTTGTGCTTTAACCTTTTCTTTGAGATATTGGCGTTTGTTGGGAATGTATATTCCCATTATGTTGCACATTACACAAGATTGGGTGATCTAGACCCATACTATTATTCAGGGCAATCATCGTCGTGCTTGCTTAACAGATGTAACAAGACATCAATAATTCTTTTGAATGAAATCCTACCCCCCTTTTACCGAAAGACCCCAAGAAAAGGAGTGGTGTGATTGGGGAGCATACTTGGTAGGGTCCCATTCGATCAATTTTCTCGTGATGGTGCATAAATGACTTGTTTGCTGCCCCAAATCCCTACATAGTTAAGCCTCTTCAATGATCCTACTCACATTGTTTCCTGAAGAGGTGTGTTGATTTATTGTGCTTTAACCTTTTCTTTGAGATATTCGCGTTTGTTGGGAATGTATATTCCCATTATGTTGCACATTACACAAGATTGCGTGATCTAGACCCATACTATTATTCAGGCCAATCCTCGTCGTGCTTGCTTAACAGATGTAACAAGACATCAATAATTCTTTTGAATGAAATCCTACCCCCCTTTTACCGAAAGGCCCCAAGAAAAGGAGTGGTGTGATTGGGGAGCATACTTGGTAGGGTCTCATTGGATCAATTTTCTCGTGATGGTGCATAATGACTTGTTTGCTGCCCCAAATTCCTACATAGTTATGCCTCTTCAGGGATCCTACTCACATTGTTTCCTGAAGAGGCGTGTTGATTTATTGTGCTTTTAACCTTTTCTTTGAGATATTTGCGTTTGTTGGCAACGTATATTCCCATTATCTTGCACATTACACAAGATTGGGTGACATCGAACATTCATGAGACTTGATCTAGACCTATACCATTATCTTTTTGGCACCCAAATCTGCTCCATTTTCCCAGATGTTTGGCTAGATTTTTCTTCAAAAATTGAGGCTCAGGGATCAATTGAGGGCCTTCGTTTTAAATACAACGACACGTCTGATGAACAGTGGAATTTTCAACTTCTAGTTGCTTTTGTTTTCCCTTTCCATCCTTTCCTCTTGATGCCAATTTAGAGGTATCTGCAATGAATGAGAATTGAACTAGTTTTTTGGCTTTTTTTGACTAATTGTTGTCATAATGAGGGCTGCTTGGTTGGGCTTTAATCTTCCAACTTGACGATTGGTGTATTATAAGTTTATTTTATGCCTTACGTGACATCCTCTTTTGCGTCAAAGAGATACAAAGGGGTTAGATATGTTTACTTGCTTAGCTATTGGACTGAAATTTTTCTTTGCAGATAATCCCTTCCCCTTTATCTTTTGAACCCCTTTTATTGTTTGTGGTCATTTGTGATTGTTGTTGTGTATTGTCCCCGTTTTCAAACTAGCTTGATTGGAAGACTTTGAGTCGATTCCACTTCCCGTGGGCAAGAAAGATATGAGCAAGGGAAGAAATTGTCATGTTTTTCAATTATTTTTGTGAGCATTGCATTCTTCTTTAGTAGTTTTCCATATAAAGTCAAGTCAGATGGGTTAAGAAGATGAAAAGTCAAAGGAAAAGTAGAAAAGAGGTCGGTCCTAATTGGTTTTGGCGCCTCAACAAGGTATAAGAATGGGTCGCTTGGCTCATTTGTGCATCATCATCATCTTGTGAATTATATATTTTTTTGTTAGAAAAAGGAGCACTGAGCTCTCATCTTCACCCTTAAGAGGACGAAAATCCTCATTAGATCCTATTGGGGACGAAAACCCTGAATAGTCACAACACTTGGGGACGAAAACCCTCATTTGTTGCATTGGTGGCTTCATCCGAGAGTCACATTTGGGATTCAAAATTCAGAATTTCAAAACAACAAGGGTTTTCATCAATGCTAGGGCACAAATTCCAGCTAGGGCACACTTTTTTGGGGCTGCCACATTCATTTCCTGCTTGATCACTTTGGGATCACTTATTAGTGGGTTTCTATGGTTGGAAAAATCGAATTCTAACTATATTGGATAGGTGCTATTTTGTAATCATTTTGAGCTATCATTTGCATTTTTTCTTCAAGTACTTATGAAGATATGGAATTTTGAAGTTCCAGTTGTTTTTTAGCATTAATTAATTCCAACACTCTATAATAAAAGGTTAAAGCATTTATTTCGCATGACTTTATCATGAGTTTCATGTTGATGTATTTCTGAAAAATTTGTCTGAAAAAGGCAAAAACCTAAATTTTCCTTAGGTCGCTTGGGGTTTGGTGGACCTAAAATAGGTCGTTGCCCTAGTTCTTCCATAAAATCATATTGTTGACGTAAAAATCAGATTTTGTACATGTGGTTGTCAATTTTTCCCCTTTTTTGGTGTAACTGCTTCTGCATCAATTTTTTCTTCTCCTTGATCCTTGTTGCTTTGTCATTCATTTCTGTCATCAGCAGAAGGGCATTCAAAGGCCCACTGATCCTCTTCACTGCACTGATAACATATGTATATTAGTGGGATTTTGAAGTCTCCTTCATAACCTCTGCCTCTAGAATTCATCTTCCTTGTTGCCGTTTCCCTTCTCAAGCTTTCATCCACTTCTTCATTTGCATCTTCTTATTTGGATGAAGTGGCTGCTCCTTGACTACTCACTCCTGTACCTCTCTTTGATGATGTGCTTCCTCTTTTTACGATAGGCTTTCTGGAGTTGCTCCCATTCAATTTTTTTTCAGCTTTTATTGTTAATTGACGTGCCTCGTCGAGAGAAGATGCTTGCATAAGACAACTCTTCTTGATTTTGAAGGTGTGGTCCATTTATGTTTCTTGTTACACTCCTTTCTATATCCTCATGTATATTGGTCCTGATTTGCAGCTGCATAAATTGAGCGGTATAAAGTTGTATTGTAATGTCTTTCTGCTTCAAAATTTGAAACTGCTCAACCAATGTCCTCAAATTTTTCAGCTTGAGCCACATTTTGATCTTGTCTCTGACCTGACTCGTTCTGGCCTTTTGGAGATTGTCCCACCACAATGTGTGATTTCATCTTGACAACGGCAGACTTTACTCTTCTAAGGTCATCCTCTTCAATATTTTCTTTCTGGCCTTTTGGAGGTTGTCCCACCACAATGTGTGATTTCATCTTGGCAACTGCAGACTCTACTCTTCTAGGGTCATCCTCTTCAATATTTTCCTTCTGGCCTTTTGGAGGTTGTCCCACCACAATGTGTGATTTCATCTTGGCAACTGCAGACTCTACTCTTCTAGGGTCATCCTCTTCAATATTTTCCATCTCAAAGTAACTTTTTAGTTTTTGGATCCAATCCACAGAAAGACCTTGGTTAAGTTCACACTTAAAATCAGATACCTCTATTCTGTATTTTGTTCTTTGCTTTGAAACAACATCTATGAGTCTCTCCATGGGATTCACTGTACCAATTTGGGTTTTCACACCCTTATGCTCTATTTTGATCCATCTTGCTGTAGCCTTGCTTCTAAAGCTTCCAACCTTCAAACAAGTTCTTCTCCAATATCTCTTTGATTCCTGATATTTCTTCTGGTTCTTCTTCGCCAAAGTAAAGGCACACTTAAATGAGCCATCTTGTCCTTACCTGGGCTGTGCTACCAACTGAATCAGGGGTGTGGGGTGCTGAATATAGGAATGCAACTTAATCGATACTGGAGGAGTGGAACTTCCCATTTCCTGCACAGGATAAAACCTCCCGAAAACAAATGCCCAAATTTACCTAAAAGCAAATACTATCTATGCACGACATTAGCATTGATTGCTTGGAGAAAACTCTAAAAAAATTAGCACTTGGAGTTAGCAGCTGAATGTAATATACAGTTCCAGAGTTTTTCCCTGCTCAAAAAATCCCTTTTCTTTTTTATCAGCATTTTCCAATAGACAATTCATAAGGAGAGAACTGCGACTCTATGCACCATTAATTCCATACTAATTATATTCCACTATTGACTATTACTCCTGTAACTATCTACTCTTTTTTAAGAAATTTAGATGGGTGAACAAAATCACGCACCATGACAATATCCACTAAGAAACTACCTATCCCTAGAGCTTCTCAACAGAAGTACAGTATGCACAGGAAGATAACTAGCTGATTATAAAAATTGCCAACAGCTACTCAGCTACTCATTACTATGTCTCAAGACTCTCAACAAATGTCCTCAGAGTTGCTATAATTTGGCTTGACAGGTGTCATTCTCCATTACTCCTGTATAAGAATGCCAATCTCATTATATATAGGACTGGAAAATCATTTATACAAACCTCTTGTGCATACTAAAATGCAACCAATCTGATGTTTAACAAAGCATACTAAAATCCTCTGGGATCAGCATTTCCGCTTCCATAGCATTTTTTTGATAAAATAAAACTAGACAATATATTGTGAAATTGTGAATTTACAAAGTTTGTAACTCTGGAGGTCTAGGGTTTGAATTTCTTGCCCAACAAGAGTACAAAAACGCAGCCAGCTACTGCACTATATCATCGAATGTTTCTACTGAAGAATAAGGGTTTTTTGGTCTCATACTTTTGTGGGGGACTTTGAATTATCTTTTTCAGTGGTACTATTTCTTAAAATGCACTTCTGAGATTCACTAGAATACATTTAGCTGCTGCATTATGGTTTTTCTTGGACAATCATAAACCTTTATTTATTTTATCTTGTGAAGAAACTCAATATGATATGTTGAATTACGTGTTTGATCGTCTTTTTATTTTGCAGTTTCTGTGGAGCAACGATTGTGAATAGTTTACCAGTTTCAAGCTGTTTTTCACATTCAAACAGTCAACCGGTGCTCTTCTACGATTGCTGGTCAGAAGCCTGAATTCATATGGCTGCTTTTGAATATGATTTTAATTATTCAATGCATGTGATGGCTAAAGTTGCATATAAATGTTTCATTCTGTTATGATGAAATTTGTCATCAATAAATGTTTTAGGTTGGTTGTTACCAGTGAAATACTTTGTATGGAAAGTTAAACATCTTGGGATTTTGAAAAGGGCCTTTGACTCAACAGGTTGCATAAATTGTTACAAAAGCAAGAGTATCATTTTTTTATTTTGAGACAGGATATAACAACTTATTGTTGACCTAAGATACAAAACATATCCTCATGGAAGATGATAAAACCCAGTTTTTCGTGTCACTTTTATTTGACAACTGGCTAGTACAGTTCACAAATATTATCTGTTGAAACGTGGATCTTATATGTCACTTATTGAGTCACCAGTACACAACTATCATAGAGAATTGATAGAATTAGAAAACTCATAAGAGAGATAGAATGAGCCAAGTGAAGAAGAAATTACTTAGGGAACTAACAACCCTCACCTACCTCTTGAACATCCATGCCTCATCTCCCCCCACCACAACTCCATCCTGCTCTCTGAACCAGAAAGTCTGCTCCCAAAACAACCATAGGCTGATTGATTGGATGTTTTTCATTCTCCTTGGAGCTACATCAGGTTCGCCAAATTTTTCAGATTGTATTAAAAACTCATTGATTTTTATTCAGCCATCAAAAAATCGCTAAAATTTGCCATTTTTTTGGTCTTATTTTTGACGAGTGTCTGTATCTGCAGCGGATCTCGATTTTATAAGATCAAGCGATTGTGTTGAAGCAAGGTTTCATGACGTGAGGGATATGGGTTCGTTGCAGTTAGGGTTTGTGTGGCATTATTCTGGCCTTTTTTATCTGTGGCATCCTCTGATGGGCAGCCTTATCATCCAATTCTGCATTGCTGCTATCCTATGCTGGCCACATTATTACATGTAATGATATTCATTGTGTCCTTTGTGGCTTCTACATGTAAGTCAACCATGTTATTAATATAATAAAATTTTCAGGTTTAAAGAATAATTGTTGGCTTCGACGTCTTTTACATATCTTTTCTAAGATAGCTATGCTAGTTTTAATTACACTTTTAGTTTTATTAATACTTTATCTATTGGTCCAATATATTGGCGATTTTTTGTCTCAACTTTATCCAAGTTGTTGAACTTGAGCTGATTTTTATCCCTGTCAAACTCGAACTCGAACGCGAAGTCATAGCCTTGGAGGATGCCATGGCCTTCTCACCAAGCCATCTCAATCACAATCCAACTAGACCAACATGCACAAAGAACGGTCACAAGGCACTCTTTCCCTTTCAAGAAAGAAAATAGCTACTATCTGTGAAGGGCCAATATCAGAGTCTCCATGGATGGAATGGAGAATAGGCTATGGCTGCTGAAGGAGAAAGCTCTGATGTGCAGATGCATTGGAGCCTTTTCTGGGCCCGAAATATTAAACACCCACATGGAAAATAACTAGAAGAAGATGAGATTAGTAGACATATTAATGACACCAATGGGATCCACATATTCATGGTTTTAATGGCCCAAAATATCAAGTGCCTGGAAAATAACTGGAAGCAGGTGAGATCAGTAGACATATTGATTATGCCAGTGGGATACCTCATGGTCGTATTCTCATCAAAGGAAGAAAACGATCAAGCTTTTCAGGGATGACTCGTGTTATTTGTTAAAAAGTCAAGGCTCTTCACAAAGGACTAGTCCCTTGCATTTAATCTTGTGGGTTAGGCTCCGCCTGCTCTGTAGTGAATTATGGCAAGAATGCTCACTTAGAAAGGTTGGAGGAGCAATCGGTGAAAGGATATCTGGTAATATTGACTTCGAATAGTTTCACCTTGACCAAAATTGTAAGACATGGGAAGGATCGAGTGGGACCACCATGTTGATTATGGCAAGAATCCTCACTTAGAAAGGTTGGAGGAGCAATGGGTGAAAGGATACCTGGTAATATTGACTTCGAATAGCTTCTTCTTGACCAAAATTGTAAGACATGGGAAGGATCGAGTGGGAACAACATGTTGATTATGACAAGAATCCTCACTTAAAAAGGTTGGAGGAGCAATGGGTGAAAGGATATCTGGTAATGTTGATTATGACAAGAATCCTCACTTAAAAACGTGCCCTAACACTGATGGAAACCCTTGTTCTAAAATTCTGAATTTTGACGCCCAAATGTGACTTCCGAAAGAAGCCATCAATGCAAAAAATGAGGGTTTTTGTCCCCAAGTGTTGTGACTATTGAGGGTTTTCATCCCTAATAGGATCCAATGAGAGTTTTCGTCCTCAAAGGGTGAAAATGAGAGCTCAATGCTCTAATTTCCAAAAAAGAAGTATATAATTCACAAGATGACGATGATGCACAAATGAGCCACCTGACCCCATCTTATACCTTGTTGTGGCACCAAAACCAATTTAAATGCTTCCAAATAGGACCAACCTCATAATGGATACTTCTCTCTCTTTTTTTTTTGGCTTTTCATCTTCTCAACACACTCAGCCTTATAGGTTATCTTGGTTCCAAAAGGCTATCAAAGTGATAGTCGACTTCATATGTTTAGTTTCTTTTGATATTGAAAGCTAAAAAATGACATATGGTGTGATGTCATTCCCATGGATGTCTGTCACGTGTTACTTGGGAGACCATCGCAGTATGAGAGAGCAGCTATTCATGATGAGAAGAAAAACAGACTTTCTTTCATTGAAGATGGCATTAAAGTTGTTTTGGTATCACTCAAGGAATAAGAGAAAAAGAATACACTACTTGTGAGGCTCCAGAAATTTGTTAAAGAAGTGAAAGAAACTAAAGAAAGTATTGCCATTTTCCAAAAGAAGTGGAAAGGTACGAAGTGGAGAAGCACATTCCAAAAGAAGAGATGAAAATGTTGGAAGAATATAGGCACGTAACCCCGACAGAGATACCAGCAGGTTTGCCGCCTATGAAAAGAATCAACCACCAAATAGATTTTTGCACCAAGAGCTAGTTTGCCAACATTTCTGTCCATAGGTTAAGCCCAACAGAGAATGAGAAAGGATATATTCGAGAATGTTTGAGCAAATGCTCAGAACCAACATTGCTTTCACCCAAAAAGAATGGAACATGGAGAATGTGTACAGACTCCCAAGTGAACAGCCAAGATAACAACAAAGTAGAGGCTTCCACTACCAAGGATGGAACGACATAATGTACTGCCTTAGCAGAGCAAGATATTTCTCAAGATTGGTTTAAAAAGTGCATATCATCAATTCATAATTTGGGAAGGCAATGAATGTAATACTACATCCAAAACAAAAAAGGATGGCTGGAAATGCCTTTGGACTGATGAATGCCGTACATTCGTGAAGCTGATGAACAAGCTACTGTTTATTTTGATGATATTTTGGTTTTCTGCAAAGACTAAAGAAGAGCACTTCAAGCATTTGCAAGTTGTTTTAGATGTATTAACGAGAGATTAGTTATACATAAGCTTTAAAAAGTACTCTTCTGTAAAAGACAGGTTTTTACCTAAGCTTTATAATTTCTAAAAATGGGATAGAGATGGATGTTGATAAAGTGGAGGCCACTTTGCAATGGCCCATTCCCAAAACTATGACCCAAGTTAAGAAGTTTTTATGGGCTATGCAATTTTTAGCAGAGATTAATCAAGAACTTTAGTAGGATAAGTGCCCCACTCACGAATTGCCTTAAAAGGAAAAAATTCTAACTTTTAAATGATGCCATAGAGCACACGAAATCTTTGAATTGCTAAAAAGGAAGGTCAAGAAGGCAATATACTCTTCCAAGTGGATTGTGGTGCAAGTGAGGTTGCCATTGGTGCAATTTTGAGCCAAGAAGGAAGAATAATTGCTTACTTCAGCAAGAAGTCACATGATGCAAGAATAAATTATTCTGTACATGACCAAGAATTTTAGGCTTTCAAACATTGGAGGCATTACTTATTGCCAAAGGAATTTGTTTTGTATAGCCTTAAAATTCATTAATTCCCAGCCCAAGCTGAGCCAAAGACATGCAAAGCGGGTTGAATTTTTCCAGGAGTATACCTTGTGCTACAACACAGATATGGAAATATCCAATTGTGTTGCAGATCCACCGAGAAAAAGGGTTGCATTGCTTCCCAAAATGTACCCCGAAGGCAGGATTAAAGGAAACGTATGAAGACAATCCAGACTTTGGAAAATCATGCCAGTTTTGTAGTAACCCCAATGAATTTGATAGACCTACGTATCTGAATTTTTTCTGCATGATGCCTTTTTATTTAGAAGGAAGCAGCTATGCATGCCGGCATGGTCATTGACAGAACAATCGATTAGACAACTACATAGTCAAGGATTAGGACACCATTTCTGTTGAGACAAAACTTTAGCAGCAGCACGGGAGCGATACTATTGGCCATCCCTGAGGAAATATGTTCATAAACTTGCTGAAAGATGCAAAATTTGACTGGTTAAAAAGGGAGAAGTCAAAATACAAGAATGCATACTACATTGCTTGTGCCTAATAGGCCATGGGAAGATATATCTATGGAATTTGTTTTAAGGAGAAGTCAAAACATGTAATGCCCCATTTGCTGTTCCCCAGTCCCTGACCTGCCGACCCTGTTGCTAAGCTTGGGAGACTGGTGTGTGTGTGTGCTTTCGTTGACCGATGTTGACCATGTCCAGGTCGCAGTGAAGATTTTTCACCTTCCCTCTCCTTCTTGCCCTTCGGGTCATTGTCGACACCCCAAGCTATGGACCCCGTAGCGTCATGGACGGTTATACAGTTACAGGAAAATTTGGTTCTCGGCTCTTCGAGTTTGTCGGGTTGTCGACATTAATAGGATTAATAATTATTATCATTGTTTTAAGCCGTAAAATCCTAAAAATAATGTTTGTAATAATATTATAATTTATAATGTCAATTTGTGCGATTATTAATTATATAAAATCCTCGTTGTTGGACGATCATTCGTAATACGGTTAATAAAATGGCGATCATCATTATTATTGTTACTCATCAATAAATTCGTGTTACCTCGTATTAACAATATGGCGACCATTATTGTGTGTTTATTATCTATTTTTCTTAGTTAAAAACTTGTCTGTGTTTTTATCTAGCTAAAACAAACAATGGATAAAATACATTTAAAAGAAATTTAAAAATAAAAACTAAAAAAAGCACGTGATATCTCTGTGGGGGCAGATTAGGGCGAAAACCCTTCCCAGGTTTTGCAAAAATCGCAGTTAGGGTTTATTCTTCCATTCTAGCTTTTGGAAATGTGTAGTTTGAGAGTTGAGAGGTTGCAGTTACCGGCCGCCATGGGACCAGCACGAACTCCAGTCTGTTGAAGCGGCATTGGAAGCTTTCAAGCAAAGGTGGTTGCAGTTCTCTTTTAGCTCAAACTCCACAACTGCTTTCGCATCCTCCCAGGCCGCGCCACACCTGTGTGGGAAGATCAAGCAAAAAGGAGGTGTATCTGTTCAAGGAGGCCTTGGAAGCTTGCAAGCAAATGCGTTTTTAATCCTCATAAAGCCAGATTTTCACAACTGTTTTCGCATCCTCCCATGTGACCTGTGCCAGTATCTTCTCCGTGGGACGATCAAGCAAAAAGGTGTAGTGTTGTGCGTTTGACCTGTCACATGCCCAGCATCCTGCCAGCCCGAGCCCAGGCCTGCGTGGGCTCCCATCAAGGCCAGAAACGCAAAGAAATTTTGTTAGATGTTGTAGTTGCTACGTGCCCTGGTAGACATGCGTATGCGCAAAATAAATGTGTAGAAGCAGGCATGTAAATAGTTCGACTAGAATGCCTGGGAGATAGATGTGGTTCTCATGGAATGCCACGATGACAGGATATGCAAAAAATGAGGTTTGTTGAAAAGGCCTTGGAAACTTTCCAAGCAAATACGGTTGGCTGGTATGTGTAAAGCCAGACTCCACAAATTTTTATTTCCAGCATACCTCCCTATCCTGCTGCCAAAATAAGAGCTTTGAAACTGTGCATGGACAGTCCATCTGCCAAAGCATTATGGGGAGATAGGGATCCTTGTAATGTCTTCAGTTGCAAGTGCCCAGATCTATATACATATGCAAAATGTGGAAGGCATACACAACTCATTCGAACTGTTTGACAAAATGCCTGAAAGAAATGTTATTTCCCGGACTGCAATGATGGCAGGATGTGTAAATAATAAAATGATTTTGTTGAGACAGGCTTTAGAACTCTTTCAACCAGAATGCCTCAAATAGCAGGTTGTCTCATGGAATGCCAAAATGGATTTGTTAACAAGGCGGTTGTCAGTGTATCTCCAGCCTGTGACAAAATGTGGCAGCTTGGAGCAGGGTATGAACAAAAAGAATCTAGTTTTTTTTGATGATGTTTGCTTAGTTGTTTTCGTGAAAATGTGGACAGTGTTTTCAGGGTGTGTATGAAAAATTTGTAAGGCATACACAACGCATGTCGACACTGTTCGACTAAAATGCCTCAGATATTTCAGTCTCATGGGCATGCAATGGTTTCGGGAGGTGTAAAAATAAAAATAGAAATGAGCTTGGTTGTAAAGGAATTTGAAACCTTGAAGGAAATGGATTTGGTAGGGGTAAAGTAACACTTCCTCAATTTTTTTTAACACCCTCTCAGCATGCGCTAAAATAAGCGTTTTAGAATTGGGATATGCGTAAAATGGATTTTGGCATAGAAAAGCATGATGATTTTGTTTGCACATAGAAACTGTAGTCTCTTGGATCGAGATGACTTCTTGAAAACATGAAATGGTTCTTCTCGATGAGACATGGGTGACGCAACGAATGGACTTGGTTTGCTCGTGACTACCTAGCATCATGTGACAAGCAATGGTGGTCTCGTTGGATCGCGAGTGTAACTGCTTGGAGCCCCTTCGTACCGATTTCACTCATCGTTTCCAGGCATGGTCCTTCTTCCCTTACCTCTCATAATTCTCGTGTTTTAGTTTTATTTTGCAATTAAATTAGAATTTTAAATCATTAGGACTGTTAAATATAGTTAAATGTCCCTTCAACTCATTTCAAAACAATAAAGTGTCGTTTCGCAACTCTCGAAGCCATTATAACTTACCTACTTTAAACCATGAACTATCACCCTCGCTTCGAAATGATCTAGAAAAATCTGTACCCTTCTTGAACGCTCCAATATCGTTGTATCGACCAGACGAATTTGACTCTCCATTGATTAAGTTGATCTTCTTCCTGCTTAAAATAGTTAAATTTTGCAATTTTTGGAGACTCACCAAGTACCCTTCGTAACTCTAGAAACGAGATGTGAAGTTTCATTCATGTACCTTGGTATATGAGGAGTCACCTTGATTTTTTGGTTTGACCCGAAACGATCATATGACATCCTTTTGACGCTCTTATAGGAGCCCTGTTACACTGGTTTACAACAGTAGAGAGTTGTTGAAACTAGAAAGTTGGCTTTCGTTTAGGACCACCATTTGAAACCCGGAAAGAGAAATCACGTTCCGTCTTCGCAAACCTGTAGAATTTATACTAGAAAAATGCATGGAACATTCAACATAGGAAAGAGCACTTTTTTGGGATAGTTTGGTGAAGCCATTTTGTAAGCCTCCGATCACAGTTTGACAAGGTCAAACTGGACCAATTTCTCCTTGTCGCTGCAGAAAACTTATCACCATTTGAAAATAGTTTACTAGTTCTCTGTCCCGTCAACTCTAATGAACTCTCCTTATATAGGGGAACTAGTAGAAGATGTCTCATTGCGTGCTTATCCATCAAACGTCAGTTATGGATGCGGTTTTCTGGGCACTCGAGTTAACTTTTGGCATTTTACAACTGGGTGAACTACGACCAGTGGCCCCGGAGAACTAACCGCCACATGTAAACCATTCACTCTTTTTCAATTCTATCAGTTGCTATGAATTCTTGGTATATCTGGGGACACGTAGAAAGTTAATCGTTGAGTTCGAGCTCATCGAAAGATAACCTTTGGAAGCAATTTCTGAGCCTCCGAGCCCATTTTTTACGTTTTTATAGCTAGTGAGAAAATGTAAGAAATAGAAAGCTGCGGGACCCTCGTAAGGTTGCCAAATCACCCTGAAAACTGATTAAATACACTGCAAATAACTGTTTAAAACACTATAAGTGAAACTTGTTGTGTGTATTATAACTTTTGGCAAAATGATGTTTTCTCTCTCTTCCCTTCTCTTTCTCTCTCTCTGGGTTACAAAATGAAGAAAAAAATGAAATGCAATGGATACCTGTTCCTAGACCTTTTTATTTCAATTGGAAATTATAATTATTGTTAGATGTAAATGGGAAACTGAAATATGATACTTATGATTTATTAGGGTGGATGCCATGCCAGCGATTTATTGCTGATATCATGCTCACATGGGTTTTGCAAGATGGAAGAACGACAATGACAAAAAGGTGATGTGTAATTTAATTATCATTATTGTAATTTTTATAGGTTATTGTAAAATGAATAACTGTCTAATGTAGTCTCTTGTTACAAAAAAGTTATAATTGAAATTTGTTGATATACGCATGAGATGCTAGTTTTAGGAACAACTTCGGAAATGTGCATCTAATCACCTGGTTCAATTTGATTCTTAGTTGTGTATGGGAAAAAAGGGGGGGGGGGGTTTGATTTATATGATAGTAAATTGAAATTGAAGTGAATATATTGTAGTATTTTCTTAGTATTCAATAAACGATTAAATTAATTTACTGGGTTATCTTCTTACCTTGCAAACATAGTAAAGAGTTATAATTGGGAACACTCACCCTTAATAAAATATTCGTGCATAGCTTTCTTGCATGTGTGACTCCCTTTTTACCATATAAGAAATTTAAAACTGTAGAACGAACTTAAAATTTGCACTTGATGGGACCTCCTAGGTTAGGTAAATAAAACCCCTAGTTGGAGTTACCGTCATAGTCATTAGGTTTAGCGACATTGTCGATGAACCCATATTTTAGGAATGATATTGTCCAACCTACCCAGAGTATGTGGTTTCCTTCTAGTTTTGGTAATCACAAGAACAATGTCCTCTCTTCAGGTTCGACAGTAGGTTGAGTGATGCAGACTGCCTTAGAAGTCACCTTATGAATCATTGTTTGAAGGAACTAGTCAGCAGTGCCACCTTGGTTTCTATCAAAATAACATCTTGGTATTTTTCTTGAACGTGGTTCATGTATAGTTACAAATCTTCCGGGTCATGTACCCCTTCAAGATGTTAGTCAAATACTTATGTAACTCCTGTTTTCGAAAGCAATGCTAAGAACGAGACCTTAGTGTGATGTAAGAGCATACTGTATCAATGCTTGCACACGAGATTTGGAGATTAGGATTAAGGTCAATTTTTGAGTCCTTATAACTTAAATAAACTTTATAATGCGTTGCAAAGAATATGAATTGTCAAATGGTGTGATCAAACTTCAAGAAAACAAAGGATGTATATATATATATAAATCAAATTTGGAATTCAACAAGTTATTGTACTATAATGACCATGGTAGGGGAATAAATATAGTGTGACTCGAGAAATATTTTTGGTGAAAAGCTACCCTGTATCTAAATCTCCGTCAAATCCTTTTATTGCATTTTGGACATCAAGTCACTTTCGCTTGAGTTGTAAGGGTAAAACTGTAGACATCAAATAAACGTTGGAGAAGAATATTTTTACATAATAATAAGATAATTAAGTACTTAGTATGCAATTTGATTTATGCCAAATATGTATGTCAGTTATCAAAATTTATATAAAGTATAAGAAGATAACTTGAGAAGGTCGAATTGTATTTTTAACCGCGGAATAAACTTAAGAAAATGTAGGTGGACAAACGAGAAAATTTATCCTTGCTCGTAATGTTCCTGGAATGTTAACTTTAATCAAAAATACATTTAAGGAAATGATATGTGGTGGGTTCGCCGTTCCTGAAGCCATGTTCTTGTGGTTGGGTCTTTACTAGTAACCTTCCATTGGGAAAAGTGTAGCGTCAGCATGCCTACGTCATTTTCGTGTGTCTATTTGAGTCGATGATTTTTGTGATTGTCGTATACGAGTCGGGTTCTATACTTGAAGCCCATGTTGTGTTGTGGGTAGTGAGCATTGTAAGTCAAAAAAAAAATTATCCTGGTATTTTACCGTTGTATTTGTGTGTGTAAAGTGTGGGCACTACAAAAACAAGGATCTATACTCCATTGCTTGTTCCTGACAAGCCCTAGGAAGATATATCTACGGATTTTGTTTTAGGGTTCCTATGAGCAAAGGGGATTTGACTCGATATTTGTAGTCGTTGATAGGTTCTCTAACAGGCTCGTTTCCTTCCATTTAGAAAGAGTAATGATGCTAGACAAGTTGTTGAACTGTTTTTCAAGGAAATTGTAAGGATGCCCCAAAAGCATTAGTTTCAACAGGGATATGAGGTTTATCGGCGGCTACTTCTAGAAAACCCTTTCGACAAAAATGAATACTAGATTACAATTCATTTCAGCATGCCACCATCAATCTAATGGACAAAGAGAGGTTTGTTAACAGGTCGCATGGGAACCCCTTGAGATGTACATTTGGAGAGAAGCCAAAACAAGGGGACATTGTACTACCTTAGGCTAAGTTTGCATACGACTTCTTAATCCACAACACAGATTCACGCCATTCCAAGTAGTATGTGGGATCAATTCTAGAAGAATTACGGACTTGATCAATATGACTATGAAGGAAGAAAAAGAAAATGTGGCGTAGATGCAACAACTACATGAGATGGTGAAAAACAATGTGGAAAACGGCAATTCAAGATATATGAAGAAGTTGAATGCTCCATAAAGGATAGGAAATTTGATGTCGGTTAATCGATCATGGCATTCTTGAAGTTTATAAGATTTACTCAAGGAGAATATAATAAATTAAAATATAAAAAATTGGATCAAGCATGGTCTTTAATAACTTAGGGACAATGCCTATCAAATTGAGCTAAAAGAAGGAAATCAAATATCTCTTGTATTCAATGTTGCATATTTACATATGTATCGTGAAGGAGATGAGACGGAATTTCAAAGAAGAAGCTTATTTATATAATTAAATAACATATTTTGCTGAAAATATGTTTATATCGAGCATATAATCCCTAAAACTTATCCGACACTGGTAAATATAATTAAAAAGTAATGTTTTTTTTAACAGAGATGGATGGACTATTTAAAACCTCTTAACCTCATAAATTTTTGGTTTGACAGTTGGGCTCAGCTGTCAAATCTCATCCCTGGAGCAAAAGCCTTTTTTGAACGCATTCACTTGTGTGCCCGCTCCTCGCCATGCTCTCTGGAGTCGGTGAGGTCATGTAACGGAACCTTGTATAAAGTGTGTCAGGACGGTGGAAGCTCGAGGAGCACATTTTTTTTTCGCTGGTGCTACTCCAAATTTACATTTCATGGAAAATTGACACTCCAAACACGAGACAAATCCAAGTATATGTTGTGCAGACAGCAATTCCTATTTCTTGCCTTTATTTGGGCATTTTTAATTTTTTGCCCTTGTTTGGGCGGTTTTCAATTGGTGGTCGCTTTGAACCAAGTGTGATTACATTTGTGTGTCAAAGATTCAAACATGGGCCACATTATGCACTACAGCGTTTGTCATGGCAGTGTGGATAAACACGGCATTTGCAGCTACCTCCAAACTTTTATCAAACAAGATTGCAAAAATGAAGACATTGATTAAATTGTAAATCTTATGGATTTTGTGGTGTTGTAGGTGTGTCGTATTCTTGTGATAGAAAAACCAACAACGATTAGATTGTATTTGAGGCATACAAACGTGAAAAAAATGTCATTGAGGGTTTGTATTTCTATAAAAATGTCATCCGTATTGATTTCAAAAAGGATTTGAAGGATTGTAAATTCTTTCATGCTAAATGTTTGGTACCGACGAGGTGAAAGGATTAACAAACAAAACAATGCAAAACAAGGATGGTCGGATTGTTCTAATTTTCGAAGATTAGGAATTACAGAATATTAATTCTCAAGTGAAAAATAGTGGGCCTAAAAGATAAATGGAAAAGAACTGTGGAAACGATTCTAACCAAAAAAATAATGTTGAAGTGTATTCTTTCTTCTTCGTGGGAGTGTAGGAACCTGGTATACAATAAATGCAAATTTAAAGTTAACCCAAAAAGAAATTGTCACTACTACGAAACAATCATTTTGTTGTTTAGCGTGAAAGATATGACTATTTAGTTTTATTATAATCAACTTCTCACACTTAAAGATATTGTTGAATCGAACATTTCTTACCCAAGGGAAGTCCCCAAGAATTACATAGTGAAGCACGAGGAGTTCTTCAGGTAAAGATTATTTTTCAATGGTCTCCATTTGTTGTTTAGCGTGAAAGATATGACTATTTAGTTTTATTATAATCAACTTCTCACACTTAAAGATATTGTTGAATCGAACGTTTCTTACCCAAGGGAAGTCCCCAAGAATTACATAGTGAAGCACGAGGAGTTCTTCAGGGAAAGATTATTTTTCAATGGTCTCCATTTACCAGCCTATAGGTTGTCTACTTATTTGGCTATTATGTGAAAGTTCCAGGGATTTCTTTATGCTTGGCAAGAGAGGTCAATTCAAGAAATAATATTTCTGCCTTACTCAATTCATGTCCGAATTTTCTCATCTTTATTACGTAATATGAAGTCAGACTTGAAAATTATGGTCTCAACTATAGGTCCCTCTTCGAGTTGGATAGAATTGGTCAAGGATTTAAAAAGTAGACGTTCGGAGATTCACTGACATTTCTATGTCTTGGGTTATGGAGATGACTATTCCCAAGAGGAAGAGGAAGAGGATGGAAAAGGAGAGCACCGCTCAATGGGATCAGTGCAAAGTCTTGTTTAGAGCCTAGCGGCAATCACGGTTCACGATGGAAAAACAAATTGCATTGTGTGCTTAGATGCGATTCAAGATGGGCAAACAAATAGATTTTGACATGTGACCATGAATTTCATTTCATGGTGATTACATTGACTGTTGACTGGCCTCCCACCACGAGTGTATAGTGCGCAGATACCAAATTCTGACGGTTGGCATTTGGTATCTGCACACTAGACACTCGTGATAAGAAGTCAACCAACGGCCAATGCAATCACCATGAAATTTATGGTCACATGTTAAAATCCGCTTGAATCACATCCAAACACGCCATGCAATCTATTTTTCCATCGTGAACCGTGAATGTCTCTAGGCTCTGAACAATGTTTTGTGTTGCTCCCATTGAGTGGTGCTCTCCTCCATCTTTTTCATCTTCCTCTTCAAAATAGTCATCTCCGTAACTTAGGGCATAGAAATGTTATAAGATCTTCACACGCCCACTATTTAAATCCTTGACCAATTCTCTCCAACCTAAATAAGAACCTATAGTTAAGACCACAATTTCAAAGTCTGACTTTATATTGCTTGATAAAAATGAGAAAATTTGCACATGAACTAGGTAAGGCAGAAATATTCTTTCTGGAATTGACCTCCCTTGCCAAGCATGAAGAAAACCTTAGAAATTTTGCATAACAACCGAATAAGAAGGTAGTATGTAGGTTAGTAAATAGAGACCATTGAAAAAAAATATTTCCCTAAAGAACTCCTCATCCTTCACTATGTAATCCTTAGGGCCCTCCCTTGGGTAAGAAACCCCCGATTTAACAATATCTTTAAGAAGTGTGAGAAACTGATTATAATAAAATTGAATAGCCCTATCTTTCACACTAGAAAAAATGATTGTTTCGTAGCATTGGCAGTTTTTCTTCTTGGTCAACTTCAAATTTCCGTTTATTACATACCAAGTTCTTACACTCTTACCAAGAATAAAAAATACACTTCAGCACTGTTTTCTTGGTTAAAATTGTTTTCACAAATCTTTTTCATTTATCTTTCAAGCCCACTATTTCCACTTGAAAACCAATATTCTACAATTCTTAATCTCCAAAAATTAGAACAATCAGACCATTTTTATTCATGTTTTCTTTGTTAATCTTTTCACCTTGTTTATACCTGTATCAACATAAAATAATTCACGGTCCTTCAAATCCTTTTTGAAATCAATACGGATGACATTTTCATAAAAATACAAACCCTCAATGGCGTTTTCTTTTTTATGTTTGTATGTCTCAAAGGAAATCCAATTGTTGTTAGTTTTGTCATCACAAAAATATAACACACCTACGACATCACAAAAACTCATGAAGCTTACAATTTGATCAATATATTTATTTTTGCAGTCTTGTTCAAAAAAGTTTGGAGGTAGCTACAAATTTCATGTTTATCCACACTGTCATGGCAAACACTACAAAAATACAACACCACAAAAACTCATGAGGCTTACAATTTGATCAATGTATTTATTTTTGCAATCTTGTTCGAAAAAAGTTTGGAGGTAGCTGCAAATTTCATGTTTATCCACATTGTCATGGCAAACACTATAGTGCATAATGTGGCTCATGCCAAAATCCCTAACACACAAATATAATCGCACATTGCTTGAAATGACCACCAATTAAAAACCGCTCAAACAAGGGCAAGAAATTAAAAACGCCCAAATAATGGCAAGAAATTAAAAACGCCTAAATAATGGCAAGAAATTAAATCTGCAGTCTACGCAATGTACACTCAGCTTTGCCTCCTATCTGGAGTGTCAATTTGGAGCAACACAATCGGAAAAAAAATGCACTCCTTGAGCTTCCACCGTCCTTTGACACACTTTATACAAGGTTTTGTTGCACGATCTCACTGACTCCAAAGAGCATAGCGAGGAGTGGGCACTCAAGTGAATGTGTTCAAAAAAGCCTTTTGCTAATTTTCTCTAACCGGAAAAGGATTAACGTGTGACACTTTGTAGATATCCACATTCCTATGTAAGACTAACAAAAGTTCAAAATAAAAGATAGGGCTAATTTTTAACCATGTAAGAGCATATATGCCCTTTATCTCACATGCTTGAATTTTGAAGTTAAATTTAGAAATTGGAAAATGACATTTTATAAATTACTTGGTAACATTACAAATATAGTTGGTGGTAATACGTACTTGTCATGCCTTGCATGTCATATATGCCAATTAAAAAATGTGCATGAGAATGTATTAAACAAACACTCTAGTTTCCAGGTCCTGCCAAGTGGGCTTTCCTTTTCACTTAATTATTGCTAGTGTGGCTCTTCTATATATGCACGAACATACATCGTGCCAATGCCATCTCACAATATTGTTTGAGGACCCTAGACATATCGATGAGATGTTTCATGTGAGATAGCGAGTGGAATGATGCAATGATGAATCATGGAGTCGTGCACAATATGTGTCGTGGTCCATTCTAGACATGTCCTCATGGTTTCGGTGTTGTCGTTGAGGAACTCAAAACATAACATCACCTCTTGGTCAACTATGAGCTTATGGTCATCCTCCAACTTTAGTGAAAAGAACTTCCTTGCTACAACTGATATCATCACTTGGACCTATGAGGGGGAGAATATCAACCATCTACAATGTGAGCACCTCCCTCATGTGGCTTCAATGACCGAAGTAGTAAAATAGGGGAGCCAAAATGGGAACGAAATCATCCATGCTAGAATCCACTATTAGAAGAAAATGTGACTATTATGGTGTGATAGGGTTACTCTGCATGGCATCTAGTGTGGATGTTTGGGTGATTGAGTTAATCTACATGGCATCCAACGAGGAAAAATGTAATAAGTTTGTACATCAATGACCAAATAAATAAATCGTAGTTTAAAACACCTCCCTCATGTGGCTTCCATGACCGGAGTAGTAAAATAGGGGAGCCAAAATGGGAACGAAATCATCCATGCTAGAATCCACTATTAGAAGAAAATGTGACTATTATGGTGTGATAGGGTTACTCTGCATGGCGTCCAGTGTGGATGTTTGGGTGATTGAGTTAATCTACATGGCATCCAACGAGGAAAAATGTAATAAGTTTGTACATCAATGACCAAATAAATAAATCATAGTTTAAAACACCTATGTTCCCTGTCGATATTAGCCCTCTGCAAATCTTAACAATGACATTCAACCAACCTCAGTATCATTGTTTTTTGCAAAAAACCATTTAAATAAAGAGCTTGAATGGAGATTATGGAGATTTCATGCATTTTTTGGAGCTTGAAAGTATATTTCCTAGATTCAAGAAATTTGATGTAGATAAGATAAGATAATATAATTATACTAAATGTCCAGCAAGTGACCACAAAAATAGGTCAATGGGATTGCACCATACAAAGCAAAGCAAAAGCTGCGAGGAAACCTAAAAATTAGTTCTTTTCCCCTAATTCTTGATGATATTTACTCTAGATGATTGAATGATAAAGTATAGTATATGTGTGTTTAGAGTTGGATCAGAGCTTTGCGTGTTTTTAGAATTGGTTTCAGAGCAGTGTTGTTTGGTTTCAGAGCAGTGTTGTTTTGTTTTTAGAAATGGTATCAGAGTTGTTTTTAAGGAAGTGTTTTTAAGAAATGGTATCAGAGCTGGTTAAAGATCTAAGGATATAAGGATTTGAGTAGATTTGTTTGCAGAAAGATCAAAGTGTTATTTTTCAGAATTTGCAGTTTTTGGGTTTATGAGAGTTTCAGTCATCTGCGAAGAACAAGTTTATATAGCAACTCGAAAGGTTGATTGGTGAGGCTCCCGCCAGAGTAAGTCGCCGTGTGTCAGGCGCAGCATTTAGGGAAAAGCCCGACGTTTGTTCAACCTCTGCTTCCTTGCTTGTCAGTACCAGTCCAAAATGGCCGATACTTCCCCAGACCTTCTACTGTAGAACCTGAAGATAATGATTTGATTAATCTGTCAGAAGTCTTCTCTGTAAATTCCGATATAGATATTGTTGATGAATCCAGTCCTACACCGGAGTGGAAACTCCCTAAGAAATCTTATAATGAAGTATACTCTAAGATTAGTAAATTTCACTTATTAGCCTCTACTGTATTTAAGACTAGAGAGTCAGTCATACAGGTAGCCCAGTCTAATAATTGCGAGTATAACATTCCTTTGATAGATAAAGCTGATATAAAAAGTTTGAAGCGTCAGTCTACCTATAAATTTGCTCATGTAGGATGCGTGCAAATAGGAATAACCCCATTGTTTAGAAGAGGCCTGAATGCCTCCATCTTATGTTGTCTAATGGACCTCAGATTCGACAATTTCAAAGATAGTCTTCTAGCAGCCATCCAAACAGGTCTCCATAATGGACCTATATCTTTTGAAGTCTATCCTAATTACCCAGTTTCATTGACCAAGGATGATCTCCTCCAAGATGTGTTAAAATTACACCTAGCCACCACTGGTCTAAACATGAGATCAGGATCTTGTCCACTTGCCATACATTATAAAATCATCTATAGGTTGGTCAACACAATGTATCCAGCCGTAAAACATGGCGTGTCCAAGGGCAGCAGCGTGGTGACACACGTAAATCTTGAGAGCCAGAAAATAGAACCAGAACTGATATCCTGGTCTGAGATTAAGGTTCCAAAGAATGGACCTTAGCTAAAAAATTTGTTCAGTCTTCCAAGCCAAGGCTTGAGAATGCAACTTCAGTCACTGAAAATAAAGATAATGTGACTTTAAGTTTCAGAAGTAACTCTGGTCATGTCTAAAAGACATTTGTCAAGAAGTAATTCTGTTGCATCTACATCTTCATATTTCACTGTTGGTGAAAATTCTAATGCACAGAAAACTGAAGAACAGAAAGATGAAAAGTTATTTCTCTGCAGTCATAAGTCTCTTGTTCATGATCCATCCACTGATTTTCTTTGGTGCTCAGACTGTGAGAAAGCTTGTAAGTCAAAAGTATGCCCCAGCAAATGGGCCTACTATCAACATGGCTTCTGTTAGTTCTAGTACTTCTTTTCCAATTACAGATCAACATGAGTTGATCTCCCCAGATCAAACCCAGAAGGCAGTCTTCTGGTACCAGAGAACTGTAAATAAGAAATTAGAGCCTTCAGAGAGCTCTAAGATGTTGAATTGGACGAACAAGGCCGTCAAGGTTGTCCATGAAGAGGTTGTAGCAAATTCAGAAAAATTATCCTCTTTAGAAAGAACTCTAAAAGCAATAGAGTTGAGAAAGAAAGGAGATTCAGCAGCAGCACTCAGATTGTTAAATGATAGAGTTGATAGTTTAGATAAATCAGTTAAACGTGTAGAAACATTAGTGCAGCACAATCATAGAATTGTTTCTACAGATCTACCAGAAGTAATATCACAAAAAATAACTGATTTAGTCCAGCCACTAGTAGACCATACTACTAGTATAAAAGATGCTATACGCACACAGCATTCACATACTAATGAAGTCTTGAAGCAGGAATCTCTCAGTTACAAGATGAGAATGAGAAAACTCATTCTAGGATAGATGAGATTCAAAAATGTCTATCTCATGAGCTTCCTCGTATTCTTCCAAGAATACAGGAGATAAATACAAAGCTAACTCCTCACAAGGAAGGAGATTGGACCAAAGCAGCATCATGGTCTGATGTTCACAGAGTTAGCCAGTCCCTCTGTCAAGAAATCCTATAAAGAAGTACTTGAAGAATACAAACCACTATTCTTCAAAGATAAGCAAATAAATATGCTTAGGATACAAGGGACAGAAGAGTCACATATTGAAAACCCAGAGTTTGAGCCTCCAGTTTTTGATGAACAAATGGGAGAATCTTCAGCTCCTGGTTTTCAAGCAGCTACTAAGATACAAACACTTCAGCCTAATTTCTATAGGGTTGAATGTAAATCTGTTTCTGAGATCAAAGAACTCATACATGCTATGATTGGTTGGGGTAATACCCAGCAAGAAACTTATGGTAGATCTCCAAGGAATATTGCTGCTACAATTGCCAACGGTTTTGTTGGTGTGTTAAAAGAATGGTGGGATTTGATTCCCAACAAAGAAATGATTTTGCAAGCAGGCTTTACAGGCCTCACAGCAGCAGTCATCAAGGAATTCATTGGCAACATTGATGACGATAAGATGATGAATACTGCGATGTTTCTCCGTGCTCGACTGTGTGACATGACTCGTGTCAAAGAGTACCAGTGTTTCATGCAGAAACTTTACTATAGCTCTGGAAATATCAATGACGAGACTATGCGTCTTCGTTACATTGAATCTTTTCCACCATATTTTGCAACACAGTACAAGAAGGCAATGCATGGACTTCGCACTTCAGAACTCAGTTTTGGCCATATCAATCAAATCATTGATCAGACCAACGCCAAACTGTGCAAAGATAAATGGGAGCGCAAGCAGGCGCTCAAGCATCAGAAAGCTCTGAGTACTGTTTTTTGTGAGCAGTACGCCCTGGAACCATTTGGGTGCCCAGATCTGGAGATTGCATCTTCCCGACGTAAGTCTTCTTGCAGAGACTGTACTTTTTCAAAGGGGGAGGATGTCAGGTATAAGAAAAAGAAAAAGAAATTTAAAAAGTCCAGATTCAAAGATAAATTCAAAGACAGGCAACCCAGAAAGAAATTCAAATTCAGAAAGTATAAGCATCTAGGTAAGCAAAAAAGATTCAAGCCTACATGCTATATCTGTAAAGAGGATCACTATGCCAATAAGTGTCCTCAGAGAGATTCTGCAAAAGGTAAAGCAAAAATAAATGCTTTATCAGCCAAAGGTATAGATGATGAAGAATATGCCTTAATATCTGATTCTGAAAGTCTTTCATCAGATATCTCTTATGTATCATTAGATGGTGAACCTTGTAATCTGATTCAGCAAATATCAGATGATGATAGCACAGATGATAGCGGGTATAGCACTGTTCCTTCTTTTGCTAACTTTGCTATTAACATGGTTTCAAATTTTGTTCATCCTATGATACCACCAAGTGCAGAACTGCTCAGAAAGCAAATGGAATGCTTTCAGTCAGAGTATGACAGCTGTCCCCCATGGGACACAGCAAAGAAGATGGCTCTGAGTAAAAAACTCAGAGATATACAAGATCGCTACATCAGACAGCAAGAGCTAGAACAGAAGTAACCTGCAGAGACAAGCAGAAGAACAGTCTGATGAGCCATTTGAAGCATTTCCTGTCAGACCGCCTTTTCAGCAGAGGATCCGACAGCGACAGCTTCCTACCAGAGGAAGATCAGGACCATGGAGAGGTCGAGGTAGAGGAATCAGTCCTCCTGTATATTCTACATTTGAACAAGGACAGTCTTCTACAGATCCAGCTTCAAAGGAAGTTTACAGATCCTGGAGAAAATCCAGGCTTGAACTGCTAGAGAAGGTGATAGCAAACGCTACAGAAGAATACACCAGGCTACTAGCAGAAGAAGAAAAAGAGAAAAAAGATTCTGAAGATAATCTTGAAGATACATACCAGCACATAGCTTCTCAGAAAGATCACTCAGAGGTATGTACACTAAGTTGCACACAGAACCCTTTTATTGCCATAACAATATGCATACCTCATATCAAGCCATATGTGTTAGACGCAATGGTTGATACAGGTGCAGAAATTAGTTTGATCAGACAATATGCAATTCCCTCTGATTGTTGGGTCAATACCCATACTAAAATTAGATTTGATAAAAGGGAAGTTGTCTGTAGTTATATGGCAAAAGTCTTGATTGACATAGAAGGAAATTCCATGGTTATTGAATTCTATCAACATAACATGGAAAACTATGACTGTTTATTGGGAGTAGATTTCTTACAGAAATGTCATACTTTTAGTATTTCTCAAGATCATATACTTCTGTTTGAACCTCCTGTTAAAATTCCCAGAAGATATTCTTTTCAGTCTATAGTGCCATTACCCCAGAAAGGTCAAGACAGTCAACAATACATGGATTCATAAATCCATATCTAATTGTTCTGTTAGCATTGAGGAGATTGTATCAAAGATTAAACAGAATATCTGCAGTGATGATCCTCATGCATTTGTTAACAGAAGAAAGCATTATTGTTCTTTAGATCTGCAGCTTGTCAAAGATGCTGAAGGAAATGAAGTTGTGCCCAGATTTAAAGCACATCACAGAGGGATGCCTCCTTCAGAAAGGAAAGAATGCCATGCGGAAATCCAGAAATTGCTAAAAGCAGGATTCATACAAGAATCGAATTCCCCATGGTCATGCACAGCCTTTTATGTCAATAAAAGGAGTGAGCAGATAAGGAATAAAAAGAGATTGGTGGTTGATTATAAGCCACTCAATAAGTTTATTGCTGCAGTTCAACATCCCATACCTGCCAAAGATGATATTCTCAGTAGAATTAAAGGATCAAAGGTTTACAGTAAATTTGATCTAAAAAGTGGTTTTTGGCAGATTTTCTTGAAGAATGAAGACATGTACAAAACGGCATTCATTGTGCCAGGCGGACAATATGAATGGAAAGTTCTTCCATTCGGCTTAAAGACAGCTCCATCCATATTCCAAAAGATTATGGATAAAATATTTGGTGAGTTATCAGACTTCTTGATCATCTATATTGATGATATACTTATTTTTTCCAAGTCTCCTAAGGAACATATAACTCATCTGGAAAAATTCTATGAAGATAGTTTATAAAAATGGAATCTGTCTGTCCCCGACTAAAATTGAAGTCTTCAAAGAGGAAATTGATTTCCTTGGTATAAGAATTAGTTCTGGAACAATAACAATGCAGCAGCATGTTATAAGCAAACATCCAGAACTTCCCAGATCAAATACTGGATAAGCAGCAACTGCAACGTTTTCTTGGTTGCGTAAACTACATTGCTGGTTTCTACCAGAATATAGCTGCTGACAGAGTACTGCTAAATAAAAGATTGAAGAAAGATGCTCCTAGTTGGACTCAGGAGATGACCAATGCAGTACAGAGGATAAAGAAACAGGTAAAGGAACTCCCTGCAATGTCATTACCAGGACCTGGTACGAAGATCATAGAATGTGACGCAAGCGACCAGTTTTGGGGAGCCGTTCTGAAAGAAAGAGGTGAAGATGGAAAAGAAAAGGTATGTAGATTTGCTTCAGGTGCATTCCAAGGTTCTGAAGTTAATTACCACTCTTCACACAAAGAATTATTGGCAGCAAAGAAGGCCATTAAAGCCTTTCTATTTTTTGTTCAAAATGAAGCATTCATTCTTAGATCTGACCTGAAAGATTTTAAGAAAAGATTGAATGGCGGTGACCCTGCCAATAAGACAGCTTTTAATCGACTCCAAAGATGGGGTCTGTGGTTCGATAACTTTGAATTCACAGTTGAGCATATTTCTGGAAAGAATAATGCCTTAGCCGATTTTGCCAGTCGGGAGTTGAATTCATCAAAAATTGTAAATGTTACTCAAATAATTCATGAACCACATGGAACAATTTGGGATCATCGGCATGCAAAAGCCCAGATTGATACTTTAATTGCAAATGATAACAGAATGTCTCATGAAGCACAGATGCTTCCTTCTTTCAAGGGATTATATTTCTACACAGGAGTATGCTATGTCAGAAACAGAATGTAAATTCCTTGATCCTGAAATTCCTGAGAGACAGTTCCATACGCTCCAAGATCCGATGATAAAGTGTTGTCTCCATTGGCAATGGAGATCTTCCTACACTATGGAACAACCAGATCATTTGCCTGTTGAAGGATTGAGGCTGAAGACAGTTCAGTACCAAGAAAGGATACTCTTTGGCGATTCGAATATCTCCAGACTGTGGACTGAGGAACATCCACTCCATTTTGATCTTGTGGAATCGACCACCTGCCATTGGTGACAGGAAGTATCTTTCTTCACATTTTAACTATTTTCTTCAGAAATATTTGCCTACTAGACTGTCTAATTCGCCATTGGTTGAATGTCCATCCTGATATTGCAAGAAATGTTCTAATACAGTGCAAGATCCCTTGGTTTGTCAAGGTGCACTATTATGTAAAGGTTAATCTGTATCAGAAATATGGTTGAAAGGCCGAAATGCTACACTCTGGAGGCGAATATCTGCTTCATCATACCATGGTGGTACAGACCTCCAGCTCCCAGATCAAGATTTGAAGATCCTTGACCATTATCTGTTCCCCACAAGACATCACATTCAGCCTGACAATGACGAAACAGCTCATGTGTCTCGTGTTTGGCTCGAACAGCACGAAAGGAATCTTTCACCAGCGCCACAGCGTCATGATAGCACGACTTCATCAGACGATGACCCTTCGGGTCCCTCAGTCTTGTATGACAGTCCGTAATCTCTTAGTGCGCTCTCTTTTGTCGGCCATCACAGCAGCCCTGTTGCCGTGTCAATAAAGTTGTCAGATAAGATTCCATCTTATCTTTTGTTAGTGCGTCTTTTGGTCAGTGCGTGGTGGGGCCCATGCTCTTTAATAATTACTCTCGTGAGTGGGTTGTACTCACGTTGGTGTCGGTCAGTCCGTGTCTTTGGGAATCTTACCAGTTACCTTGTCATCCGGTTTCCCCGTTTCCAGTCTCTCAGTCACCGGGTGAAAAGCCTTGGGAAGTCTATAAATTAGACCTCTTCCAACTCATTTACTACACTGGGATAGAGGATCATAAGACAACATAAGATTGAGGCATTCAGGCCTCTCCTAAACAATGGGGGTTATACCAATTTGCACGCATCCTACATGAGCAAATTTATAAGTAGACTGACTCTTCAAACTCTTTATATCAGCTTTGTCTATTAAAGGAATGTTGTACTCACAATTATTAGACTGGGCTACCTGTATAACTGACTCTCTAGTCTTAAATACAGTAGAAGCTAATAAGTGAAATCTATTAATCTTAGAGTATACTTCATTGTAAGACTTTTTCGGGAGTTTCCACTCTGGTGTTGGACTAGACTCATCAACAATATCAATGTCGGAGTTTACAGAGAAAACTTCTGACAGGTTAATCAAATCATTATCTTCAATTTCTACAGGAGAAGGTCTAGGGGAAGTATCGGCCATTTTGGACTGGTACTGACAAGCAAGGAAGCAGAGGTTGAACAAACGTCGGGCTTTTCCCTAAATGCTGCGCCTAACACACGGTGACTTACTCTGGTGGGAGCCTCACCAATCAACCTTTCTTGGTGCTATATAAACTTGTTCTTCACAGATGGCTGAAACTTTCGAAAACCAAAAACTGCAAATTCTGAAAAATGATGCTCTGATCTTTCTGTATACAAATCTTCTCAAATCCTTTTAAACAGTTCTAACATGTCCTTAGATCTTTAACCAGCTCTGATACCAATTCTGAAAAACACATACCAAATCTAAAAATACACATATATTCTACTCTGATAACAGCTCTGATACCAATTCTTAAAAACACACAGCAGCTCTGATACTATTTCATATAAACACACATCTAATACAAGCATGCTTTAATCATCTAGAGCAAATATCATCAAGATATTAACTTCTGCATCTCCAAATAATTCTGACAGAATATGAATTACAATATCAAAGATATCGTCTGTCTCAAAGATTTCTTCAAAAGTATGAAAGGATTCAATATTAATAAACTTCAAATCTCCATTTACAGTGACTAATACATGGACGGAATTGAACATGATAGATAACTTACAAGACTGAAAACACAACTTCAAACTGGACTTCAAAAGACTTCAGATTCTTACAATGCGTTCCGTGTTTCTTCTCTTTCCCAGTGTATTTCTGAGTTTTTCCCAGTGTCTTTCTGAGTTTTTCCCAGTGTAGTGAATGAGTTGGAAGAGGTCTAATTTATAGACTTCCCAAATCTTTTCACCGGGTGACCGAGAGACCGGAGACAGGGAAACCGGATGACAAGGTAACCGGTAAGATTCCCACAGACACGGACTGACAGACAACAACGTGAGTACAGCCCACTCACGGGAGCAATTATTAAAGAGCATGGGCCCACCACGCACTGACCAAAAGACGCACAAACAAAAGATAAGATAGAATCTTATCCGACAACTTTATTGACACGGCAACAGGCCTGCCGTGATGGCCGACAAAAGAGAGCGCACTAAGATTATGGGCTGTCATACAGGACTGAGGGACCCGAAGGGTCATCATCTGATGAAGTCATGCTATCATGACGCTGTGGCACTGGTGAAAGATTCCTTTCGTGTTGCTCAAGCCAGACACGAGACACATGAGCTGTTCCGTCATTATCAGGCTGGAGGTGATGTCTTGTGGGGAACAGATAGTGGTCAAGAATCTTCAAATCTTGATTTGGAGCTGGAGGTCGTACCACCATGGTATGATGAAGCAATATTCGCCTCCAGAGTGTAGCATTAGGCCTTTCTACCATATTCCTGATACAATTAATTTTTACATAATAGTGCACCTTGACAAACCAAGGGATCTTGCACTGTATTAGTACATTTCTTGCAATATCAGGATGGACATTGAGTAATGGTGAATTAGACAGTTTAGTAGGTAAATATTTCTGAAGAAAATATTTAAAATGTGAAGAAAGATACTTCCTGTCACCTATTGCAGGTGGTCGATTCCATAAGTCGAAATGGAGTGGATGTTCTTCAGTCCACAGTCTGGAGAATTCGAATCGCCAAAGAGTATCTTTTCTGGGTACTAACTGTCTGAGTCTCAAACCTTCAACGGGCAAATGATCTAGTTGTTCCATAGTGTATGAAGATCTCCATTGCCAATGAAGGCAACACTTTATCATGGGTTCTTGGAGCGTATGGAACTGTCTCTCAGGAATTTCAGGATCTATAAATTTGCACTTTGTCTCTGACATAGCATATTCCTGTGTAGAGATATAATCTCTTGAAAGAAGAAGAGTCTGAGCTTCAAGAGACATTCTATTGTCATTTGCAATCAAAGTATCGATCTGGGCTCTTGCATGCCGATGATCCCAAACTGTCCCATGTGGTTCATGAATTATTTGGGTAACATTTACCTTCCTTGAAGAATTCAACTCACGACTGGCAAAATCAGCTAAGGCATTATTTTTTCCAGAAATATGCTCAACCGTGAATTCAAAGTTATCGAACCACAGACCCCATCTTTGGAGTCGATTAAAGGCTGTCTTATTGGCAGGATCTCCGCCATTCAATCTTTTCTTAAAATCCTTGAGATCAGATCTAAGAATGAATGTTTCATTTTGAACAAAAAATAGAAAGGCTTTAATGGCCTTCTTTGCTGCCAATAATTCCTTGTGTGAAGAATGGTAATTAACTTCAGAACCTTGAAATGCACCTGAAGCAAATCTACATACCTTTTCTTTTCCATCTTCACCTCTTTCTTTCAGAACAGCTCCCCAAAACTGGTCGCTTGCGTCACATTCTATGATCTTCGTACCAGATCCTGGTAAAGACATTGCAGGGAGCTCTCGGACTTGTTTCTTTATCCTCTGTACTGCATTGGTCATCTCCTGAGTCCAATTAGGAGCATCTTTTTTCAATCTCTTATTCAGCAGTACTCTGTCAGCAGCTATATTCTGGTAGAAACCAGCAATGTAGTTTACGCAACCAAGAAAACGTTGCAGTTGCTGCTTATCCAATATTTGATCTGGAAAGTTCTGGATGTTACTTACAACATGTTGTTGCATTGTTATTGTTCCAGAACTAATCCTTATACCGAGGAAATCAATTTCCTCTTTGAAGACTTCAATTTTAGATGGGGACAGACAGATCCCATTCTTATAAACTACCTCATAGAATTTTTCCAGATGAGTTATATGTTCTTTAGGAGACTTGGAAAAAATGAGAATATCATCAATATAGATGATCAAGAAGTCTGATAACTCACCGAATATTTTATCCATAATCTTTTGGAATATGGATGGAGCTGTCTTCAAGCCGAATGGAAGTACCTTCCATTCCTATTGTCCTCCTGGCACTATGAATGCCGTTTTGTACATGTCTTCATTTTTCAAGAAAATCTGCCAAAAACCACTTTTTAGATCAAATTTACTATAAACCTTTGATCCCTTAATTCTACTAAGAATATCATCTTTGGCAGGTATGGGGTGTTGAACTGCAGCAATGAACTTATTGAGTGGTTTATAATCAACCACCAATCTTTTCTTATTCCTTATCTGTTCACTCCTTTTATTGACATAAAAGGCTGTGCATGACCATGGGGAACTTGATTCTTGTATGAATCCTGCTTTTAACAATTTCTGTATTTCCGCATGGCATTCTTTTCTTTCTGAGGGGGGCATCCCTCTGTGATGTGCTTTAAATCTGGGCACAACTTCATTTCCTTCAGCATCTTTGACAAGCTGCAGATCAAGAGAACAATAATGCTTCATTCTGTTAACAAATGCATGAGGATCTTCGCTGCAGACATTTTGTTTGATTTTTGATACTATCTCCTCGATGCTAACAGAACAGTTCGATATGGACTTATGAATCCATGTGTTGTTGACTGTCTTGACTTTCTGTGGCAAAGGCACAATAGACTGGAAAGAATATCTTCTGGGAATTTTTACAGGAGGTTCAAACAGAAGTATAAAATCTTGTGAAATGCTGAAAGTATGACATTTCTGTAAGAAATCTACTCCCAATAAACAGTCATAGTTTTCCATGTTATGTTGGTAGAATTCAATAACCATGGAATTCCCTTCTATATTTATCAAGACTTTTGCCATATAATTGCATACAACTTCCCTTTTATCAAATCTAATTTTAGTATGGGTATTTACCCAACAATCAGAGGGAAATGCATATTGTCTGATTAAACTGATTTCTGCACCCGTATCAACCATTGCGTCTAACACATATGGCTTAATATGTGGTATGCAAATTGTTATGGCAATAAAAGGGTTCTGTGTGCAACTTAATGTACATACCTCTGAATGATCTTTCTGAGAAGCTATGTGCTGGTATGTATCTTCAAGACTATCTTCAGAATCCTTTTTCTCCTTGTCTTCTTCTGCTAGTAGCCTGGTGTATTCTTCTGTAGCTTTTGCTATCACCTTTTCTAGCAGTTCAAGCCTGGATTTTCTCCAGGTTCTGTAAACCTCTATTGAAGCTGGGTCTGTAGAAGACTGTCCTGGTTCAAATGTAGAATATACAGGAGGACTGGTTCCTCTACCTCGGCCTCTCCAAGATCCAGTTCTTCCTCTGGTAGGAAGCTGTCGCTGTCGGATCCTTTGCTGAAATGGAGGTCTGACCGGAAAAGCTTCAAATGGCTCATCAGACTGTTCTTCTGCTTGTCTCTGCAAGTTACTCTGTTCTAGCTCTTGTTGTCTGATGTAACGATCTTGTATATCTCTGAGTTTTTTACTCAGAGCCATCTTCTTTGCTGTGTCCCATGGGGGACAGCTGTCATATTCAGATTGAAAGCATTCCATTTTCTTTCTGAGCAGCTCTGCACTAGGTGGTATCATAGGATGAACAAAATTTGAAACCATATTAATAGCAAAGTTAGCAAAAGAAGGAATAGTGCTATACCCGCTATCATCTGTGCTATCATCATCTGATATTTGCTGAATTATATTACAAGGCTCACCATCTAATGATACATAAGATATATCTGATGAAAGACTTTCAGAATCAGATATCAAGGCATATTCTTCCTCATCTATACCTTTAGTTGATAAAGCATTTATTTTTGCCTTACCTTTTGCAGAGTCTCTTTGAGGACACTTATTGGCATAGTGATCCTCTTTACAGATATAGCATGTAGGTTTAAACTTTCTTTGCTTACCTAGATGCTTGTACTTTCTGAATTTGAATTTCTTTCTGGGCTGCCTGTCTTTGTATCTGTCTTTCAATCTGTACTTTTTAAGTTTCTTTTTCTTTTTCTTATTCTTATACCATACATCCTCCCCCTTTGAAAAAGTACAGTCTTTGCAGGAAGACTTACGTCGGGAAGATGCAATCTCCAGATCTGGGCACCCAAATGGTTCCAGGGCGTACTGCTCACAAAAAACAGTACTCAGAGCTTTCTGATGTTTGAGCGCTTGCTTGCGCTCCCATTTATCTTTGCACAGTTTGGCATTGGTCTGGTCAATGATCTGATTAATATGGCCAAAGCTGAGCTCTGAAGTGCGAAGTCCATGCATTGCTTTCTTGTACTGTGTTGCAAAATACGGTGGAAAAGATTCAATGTAACGAAGACGCATAGTCTCGTCATTGATATTTCCAGAGCTATAGTAAAGTTTCTGCATGAAACATTGGTATTCTTTGACACGGGTCATGTCACACAGTCGAGCACGGAGAAACATCGCAGTATTCATCATCTTATCGTCATCAATGTTGCCAATGAATTCCTTGATGACGGCTGCAGTGAGGCCTGTGAAGCCTGCTTGCAGAATCATTTCTTTGTTGGGAATCAGATCCCACCATTCTTTTAACACACCAACAAAACCGTTGGCAATTGTTGTAGCAATATTCCTTGGAGATCTACCATAGGTTTCTTGTTGAGTATTACCCCAACCAATCATAGCATGTATGAGTTCCTTGATCTCTGAAACAGATTTACATTCAACCCTATAGAAATTAGGCTGAAGTGTTTGTATCTTAGGGGCTGCCTGAAAACCAGGAGCTGAAGATTCACCCATTTGTTCATCAAAAACTGGCGGCTCAAACTCTGGATTCTCAATATGTGATTCTTCAGTGCCTTGTATTCTAAGCATATTGATCTGCCTATCTTTGAAGAATAATGGTTTGTATTCTTCAAGAACCTCTTTATAGGATTTCTTAACAGAGGGACTAGCTAACTCTGTGACATCAGACCATGATGCTGCTTTGGTCCAATCTCCTTCCTTGTGAGGGGTTAGCTTGGTATTTATCTCCTGTATTCTTGGAAGAATACGAGGAAGCTCTGAAGACAAACATTTTTGAATCTCATCTATGTTAGAATGAGTTTTCTCATTCTCAACTTGTAACTGGGAGATTCCTGATTCAATGACTGCATTTTTGTTTGAGGCCTGTGTGCGTATAACATCTTTTATGCTAGTGGTATGGTCTACTAGCGGTTGTACTAAATCAGTTATCCTTTGTGATATTGCTTCTGGCAATTCTGTAGAAACAATTCTATGGTTGTGCTGAACTAATGTTTCTACACGCTTAACTGATTTTTCTAAATTATCAACTCTATCATTTAACAATCTGAGTGCTGCTGCTGAATCACCTTTCTTTCTTAACTCGATTGCTTTTAGAGTTTTCTCAAAAGAGGATAATTTTTCTGAATTTGCCACTACCTCTTCATGGACTGCCTTGACGGCTTTATTCGTCCAGTTTAGTAACTTAGAGCTTTCTGAAGGCTCTATTTCTTTATTTACAGTTCTCTGGTACCAGAAGACTGCCTTCTGGGTTTGATCTGGGGAGATCAACTCATGTGGATCTGTTGTTGGAAGAGAAGTATAGGAACTAGCAGAAGCCATGTTAATAGTAGGCCCATTTGCAGGGGCGTACTTTTGACTTACAAGCTTCTCGCAGTCAGAACACCAAAGAAAATCAGTGGATGGATCATGAACAAGAGATTTATGACTGCAGAGAAATAACTTTTCATCCTTCTGCTCATCAGTTTTCTGTGCATTAGAATTTTCACCAACAGTGAAATATGAAGATGTGGATGCAACAGAATTACTTCTTGACAAATGTCTTTTAGACATACCAGAGTTACTTCTGAAACTTAAAGTCACATTATCTTTATTTTCAGTGACTGAAGTTGCATTTTCAAGCCTTGGCTTTGAAGACTGAACAAATTTTTTAGTTAAGGTCCATTCTCTTGGAACCTTAATTTCAGACCAGGATATTAGTTCCAGTTCTATTTTTTGACTCTCAAGATTTACGTGACTTGAACCGGAACTAATATCCTGGTCTGAAATTAAGGTTCCAAGAGAATGGACCTTAACTAAAAAATTTGTTCAGTCTTCAAAGCCAAGGCTTGAAAATGCCACCTCAGTCACTGAAAATAAGGATAATGTGACTTTAAGTTTCAGAAGTAACTCTGGTATGTCTAAAAGACATTTGTCTAGAAGTAATTCTGTAGCATCTACATCTTCATATTTCACTGTTGGTGAAAATTCTAATGCACAGAAAGCAGAAGAACAGAAGGATGAAAAGTTATTTCTCTGCAGTCATAAGTCTCTTGTACATGATCCATCCACTGATTTTCTTTGGTGTTCAGACTGCGAGAAACTTGTAAGTCAAAAGTATGCCCCAGCAAATGGGCCTACTATCAACATGGCTTCTGTCAGTTCTAGTACTTCTTTTCCAATCACAGATCAACATGAGTTGATCTCTCCTGATCAAACCCAGAAGGCAGTCTTCTGGTATCAAAGAGCTGTTGATAGAGAAATAGAGCCATCAGAGAGCTCTAAAATGTTGAATTGGACTAACAAGGCTGTTAAGGCTGTCCATGAAGAAGTTGTATCCAACTTCTGATAAGTTAGCTGAAATGAATAAAGTTTTGAAGGCAATAGAATTAAGAAAGAAAGGTGATACTGCATCTGCCCTCAAATTGCTTAAATGACAGGGTTGATACAATAGATAAATCAGTAAGACGGGTAGAAGCCTTAACACAGCACAATCACAGGATTGTCTCCACAGATCTACCTGAAATAATTTCACTGAAGATTACTGATTTGGTTCAGCCACTAGTAGATCATACTACTAGTTTAAAAAGTTCAATACAGAGAACAGGATGTTCATACTAATGAATTGATTGATTCAGGAATAACTCAGTTACAGGATGAGAATGACAAAACTCATTCCAGAATTGATGAGATCCAAAAGTGCTTGAACTTCATGAGCTTCCTCGTATTTTGCCACAAAATAGAGAAAATAAATACTAAGCTAACTCCTCGTAAGGAAGGAGATTGGACTAAGGCCGCGTCATGGTCTGACGTTACTCAGTTAGCAAGTCCATCTATCAAAAAGTCATACAAGGAAGTGCTTGAAGAATATAAGCCACTATTTTTTAAGGACAGACATAATTAATATGCTTAGTATAGAAGGATCTCGAGCATCTCATGTAGAAAATCCATGAGTTTCAAAATCCTGAGTTTCAGCCTCCTGAGTTTCAGCCGCCAGCTTTTGATGAACAGATGTCAGAAAGTTCATCTCCCAGAATACAAACGCTTCAACCTAAGTTCTATAAGGTTGAATGCAAAACAATTCTCTGAAATAAAGGAAATTGTACATGCAATGATAGGTTGGGGCAATACCCAACAAGAAACCTATGGCAGAAGCCCTAGGAATATTGCAGCGACAATAGCCAATGGGTTTGTTGGCATCTTGAAAGGAATGGTGGGATCTTCTTCCCAACAAAGAAATAATATCTACAAGCAGGCTATACTGGCCTAACAGCAGCTGTCATCAATGAGTTTATTGGTAACATTGATGACGATAAAATGATGAACACTGCAATGTTCTTACGTGCAAGGTTATGTGACATGTCAAGGGTTAAAGGAATACCAATGCTTCATGCAGAAGCTATATTACAGTTCTGGCAATATAAACGATGAGACTATGCGTCTCCGCTATATTGAGTCTTTTCCGCCCTATTTTGCGACCCAATACAAAAAGGCAAATGCATGGCATGAGAACAGCAGAGCTTAGTTTTGGTGCGAATAAACCAGATCATCGACCAAACTAACGCTAAATTATGCAAAGATAAGTGGAAGCGTAAGCAGGCGCTCAAGCATCAGAAATCACTTGGCACTGTCTTCTGTGAACAATACGCCCTCGAGCCATTCGGGTGTCCAAATCTGGAGATTTCTCCTCACTGACGCAAGTCATATGGTAAGTCTTCTTGTAAAGACTGTACTTTTTCAAAGGGGGAGGAACGAGATAAATTCAGAAAAAAGTTCAAGAAATACAAACAGTTTAAAAAGTCCAGATTCAAAGACAGAGAGTCAAGCAAGAAATATAAGTTCAGAAAATACAAGCATCTAGGTAAAAGCAAAGAGATTCAAGCCTACATGCTATATCTGCAAAGAGGAACACTATGCCAATAAGTGTCCTCACAGAGATTCTGCAAAAGGTAAAGCAAAAATTAATGCTTTATCTGTAAAAGGTATAAATGATGAAGAGTATGCACTTGTATCTGATTCTGATAGTTTTTCATCAGATGTATCTTATGCTATCTATTAGATGGTGAGCTAATGTAATATGGTCCAGCAGGAATCAGATGATGATAGCACAGATGATAGTGGTTACAGTTCTATACCTTCATTTGGTAATCTAGGCTATCAATATGGTTTCAAATTTTGTGCATCCAATTATACCGCCTATCTGCAGAACTCCTCAGAAAGCAGTTGGAAAGTTTTCAAAGTTTCTACGACAGTTGTCCCCCATGGGATACTACCAGGAAAATGGCTCTGAGTAAGCAACTCAGAGAAATGCAAGATCCATTATGCCAGACAGCTCGAAGCCGAACAGAGCAGGCTGAAAGAACAAGCAGAGCAACAGTCTGATGAGCCCTTTGAACCATTCCCTGTTCGACCTCCGTTCCAGTAGAGAATCCGCCAGAGACAGCTTCCTACCAGAGGAAGGTCAGGACCTTGGAGAGGTCGTGGAAGAGGAACCAGTCCTCAGACTTATGCTACATTTGAGCAAGGACACTCATCTGGTTTTAATTCAGAGCCAGATCCATCCTCAGCACAAGTCTACAAAACTTGGAGAAAAGCCAGAATCGCACTCCTAGAGAAAGTGATAGCAAATGCTACCGAGGGAGTATACCAGATTGAATGGCAGAAGAGGAAAAGGATGATAAAGATTCTGAAGACAATCTTGAAGACACATACCAGCATATAGCATCTCAAAAGGATCATTATGAGGTATGTACTTTAAGTTGCACCCAAAATCCTTTTATAGCAATAACCATATGCATACCCAACATAAAGCCGTATGTGCTAGATGCTATGATAGACACAGGAGTAGAGATTAGCCTGCTTAAGACAGTATGCAATTCCTTCTGATTGCTGGGTCAACACCCATACTAAAGATCAGGTTTGATAAGAAGGAAGTCGTATGTAGATACATGGCTAAAATTCCTGATTGACATTGAAGGTCATTCTCTGAGTGTTGATTTTTATCAACATAATATGGAGAACTATGACTGTCTGTTAGGAGTCGACTTTTCTACAAAAATGTCATACATTTAGTATCTCTCAGGACTCCATAAATATTGTTTGAGCCTCCTGTCAGTATTATAAGAAGATATACTTTTCAGAGTATAGTTCCATTACCTGAGAAAGTTAAGAACTGTGAATAATACATGGATCCATAAATCCATATCACAATTGTCAAGTTGAGCATAGAGGAGATAGTCACAAAGATCAAGAATAACATGTATGTAATGAAAATCCTCATGCTTATATTCACAGAAAGAAAGCATTATTGTTCTCTAGATCTGCAGCTTGATCAAGGACTTCTGAAGGAAATGAAGTTGTGCCAAGATTCAAAGCGCATCACAGAGGAATGCCCCCTTCAGAGAGAAAAGAATGCCATGAGGAGATCCAAAAGCTTTTAAAAGCTGGATTTATCCAAGAATCAAACTCCCCATGGGCCTGTACTACCTTTTATGTTAATAAAAGGAGTGAGCAGATCAGAAACAAGAAACGTCTTGTGGTTGATTATAAACCACTCAACAAATTTATTGCTTCTGTCCAGCATCCTATACCTGCCAAGGATGATCTCTTGAAGTAGAATTAAAGGATCAAAAGTATATAGTAAATTTGATCTTAAAAGTGGTTTTTGGCAGATTTTCCTGAAAGATGAAGACATGTACAAAACAGCCTTCATAGTTCCAGGTGAATGGAAGGTCCTTCCATTCGGTTTAAAGACAGCTCCTTCAATTTTCCAGAAGATCATGGATAAAATATTCGGTGAGTTGTCAGATTTTCTTATCATCTATATTGATGATATTTTGATTTTCTCTAAGACTCCCAAGGATCATATTACTCATCTGCAAAGATTTTATGAAGTTGTTCATAAAAATGGTATTTGTCTTTCTCCATCTAAGATAGATGTATTTAAAGATGAGATTGATTTCCTTGGCATCAAGATTTGCTCTGGTAACATTGAAATGCAAAAGCATGTTGTGAGCAAAATACAGATTTTTCCAAATGAGATCCAGGAGAAGCAGCAGCTCCAGCGTTTTCTGGGATGTGTAAATTATATTGCTGGTTTTTACCAGAATATTGCTGCCGATAGAGTTCTCTTAAATAAAAGATTGAAGAAAGATGCTCCTGGTTGGACTCAAGAGATGACCAATGCAGTACAGAGGATAAAGAAGCAAGTCCTTCAGCTCCCTGCAATGTCATTACCAGGACCTGGTACGAAGATCATAGAATGTGACGCAAGCGACCAGTTTTGGGGAGCCGTTCTGAAAGAAAGATGTGAAGATGGAAAAGAAAAGGTATGTAGATTTGCTTCAGGTGCATTCCAAGGTTCTGAAGTTAATTACCATTCTTCACACAAAGAATTATTGGCAGCAAAAAAGGCCATTAAAGCCTTTCTATTTTTTGTTCAAAATGAAACATTCATTCTTAGATCTGACTTGAAAGATTTCAAGAAAAGATTGAATGGTGGTGATCCTGCCAATAAGACAGCTTTTAATCGACTCCAAAGATGGGGTCTGTGGTTCGATAACTTTGAATTCACGGTTGAGCATATTTCTGGAAAGAGCAATGCATTAGCTGATTTTGCTAGTCGTGAGTTGAATTCTTCAAAGTTTGTAAATGTTACTCAGATATTTCATGAACCACATGGAACAATTTGGGACCATCGGCATGCTAAAGCCCAGATTGATACTTTGATTGCAAATGACAACAGAATGTCTTTAGAAGCTCAGACGCTTCTTCTTTCAAGGAATTATATATCTACACAGGAATTTGCCATGTCAGAAACAGAATGTAGATTCTTTGACCCAGACATTCCAGAAAGACAGTTCCACACTATTCGGGATCCAATGATAAAGTGTTGTCTTCACTGGCAATGGAGATCAGCTTATACTGTGGAACAACCAGATCATTTGCCCGTTGAAGGTTTGAGACTTAGACAGCTCATTCCAAGAAAAGATACTCTATGGCGGTTCGAATATTCCAGAATGTGGACAGAAGAACATCCACTCCACTTTGATCTGTGGAACCGTCCTCCAGCCATTGGCGACAGGAAGTATCTTTCTTCTCATTATAAATATTTTCTTCTGAAATATTTACCTACTAAACTGTCTAATTCTCCTTTGGTTAATGTACATCCTGATACTGCAAGAAATGTGCTAATACAGTCCAAGATCCCTTGGTTTGTCAAGGTGCACTATTATGTAAAAATTAATCTTATCAGGAATTTTGTTGAAAGACCAAATGCTACATTATGGAGGCGTGTTCTGCTACATCATACTATGGTCGTTCAGCCTCCTGCACCCAATCAAGATTTGAAGATCCTTGATCATTATCTGTTCCCCACAAGACATCACCTTCAGCCTGATAATGACGAAACAGCTCATGTGTCTCGTGTTTGGCTCGAACAACACGAAAGGAATCTTCCACCAGCGCCATAGCGTCATGATAGCACGACTTCATCGGATGATGACCCTTCGGGTCCCTCAGTCTTTTATGACAGTCCGTAATCTTTAGTGCGCTCTCCATTGTCGGCCATCACGGCAGGCCTGTTGCCGTGTCAATAAAGTTGTCGGATAAGATTCTATCTTATCTTTTGTTAGTGCGTCTTTCGGTCAGTGCGTGGTGGGCCCATGCACTTTAATAATTACTCCCGTGAGTGGGTTGTACTCACATTGGTGTCGGTCGGGAATCTTACCGGTTACCTTGTTACCCGGTTTCCCCGTTTCCAGTCTCTCAGTCACCCGGTGAAAAGCTTTGGGAAGTCTATAAATTAGACCACTTCCAACTCATTTACTACACTGGGATAGAGGAGAAAGACGGAACGCATTGTAAAAAGTCTGAAATCTTCTGAAGTTCAGTTTGAAGTTCAGTTCAGTTTGAAGTTCAGTCTGCAGTTTATGTCTTGTAAGTTATCATGTTTGATTCAGTACATATTTTAGCCACTGTAAATGGAGATTTGAAGTTCATTAATATTGAAGATTTCCATACTTTTGAAGAGATATTTGAGACAGATGATATCTTTGATATTGTTATCAGTATTTTGTCTGAGTTATTCGGAGATGCAGATGTTAATATCTTGATGATATTTACTCTAGATGATTAAGCTGTTGAAGGTGTTGAATGTGTTGGATGTGTATCAGAGCCTTATTATGTTTGTTAGAATTTTTAGAGGTTTTTTATGTTTTTAAGAATTGGCTAGAAAAATTAATTCTATTTTGATTTTCATTAACCATTTTCCCCTTGCAATTCCTCGAATTAATTCCTTTTTATTGTGAGTTTTTATAGACTAGTATTTTTTGCCAAAAAATGTAGTAATTAGTTCTTTTCCCCTAATCCTTGTTTTGATTGCAAAGACATTTGGCTAGAAAAATTAATTCTATTTCGATTTTCATTAGCCATTTTCCCCTTGCAATTCCTCGAATTAATTCCTTTTTATTGTGAGTTTTTATAGACTAGTAATTTTTGCCAAAAATATGTAGTAATAGTTACCTTATGGGTTAATCTTCAAACAATTTGTCAAATTATTTAAATTTAGAAAACTTCATATGTATTATTAGTAATTCAATATCAGTCATCTATTCCACACTTTGAAATATTTCTTTTTTGTATGATATATTTTTATGTAATTAATATTTAGATAAATGTGGGTGTATTTTAATGTTTTACTCAAAGTATACATACTTGCGTAATACCACAAAAAAATTGTACCTTAATTTTTTTCAAAAAATTGCAATTATTATTTAATAGGAATAATAAGAAAACAAAAACCAATAAATTCTATTTAAATTGTATAACCTTAATAAATAGTTTAGTGTAAAATATATTGTCTAGTCATCTACCAAAAATACAAATCTCAAGAAACATTGATAAATAATAGATAATGACTAAAATAGTAATAAACCCCTCAATCCTTATCGGTTAACCTTTACAAACCTTGAATACAAACTCAAAACCCTCAGTTCTTGACAACTAAACCAATTTTGTACATTGAAAAAAAAAATTGTACAAACTCAAAAAATGATGTTTTGGGTGTAAAACATTATTTATTTCATAGGAAAATCCCCTTGGATAAAACTTCTCAAACTAATTGATTGATGGAGCTTCAATGGAAGGAAGATGGGAACAAAGTGTATTCTTTGGAAGGAATGCAACAAGTGGCTAAGTAGTATTTCTATCAATTATTCATAGCCCAACCTCTGGATGAGACAACTCAAAAACAGGTATTGGATACTCTTCCTCGTCTTATATCAGATGTAATGTCCCTTTTTGGGACTGAAACTAAAAAAGTAGGAAACCACACAAACCCCAATAGATTAAATTAATATTTTTAGATCAGCAAACTTTTTTTTCTAACAGTTGGAAACCAGCAGTCTGATTTTTATAACAGCAATCCGGCAATAGAGGAAAATCACTCAAATAACTCAACCAAAATACAGATAGATATTTTAGGAAGAATTGAAGACACGTTTTATCATCAAATCAGATCACACACGCAACTGGGAATTTAATTATGAATAGCAGAAGTACAGCCCATGAAAATAATGAAAAGAGAGGTTTTCAAATCTTGATAACCACAAAGAAAGATAGATTTTGGCCTTATAGATTATGCCAAATCAAAATATCCAATAAAATTTTAAGTACGTTCCCTAGAAGGCAACCAACTAACACCAAACCCTAGTCGCTCCCTTTAGGGAGAGGTTTTCAAATCCTAATAACCACAAAGAAAGATAGATTCTGCCCTTATAGATTATGCCGAATCAAAATATCCAATAAAATTTTAAGTACGTTCCCTAGAAGGCAACCAACTAACACCAAATCCTAGTCGCTCCCTTTAGGGAGAGCTCCAACACATGCAAAGCCTTGATAGATATTCTCCTTGATGCCCTAGGTCTAAACCAACAAGATAGTCTTCAAAGAATGTCTTCAAATCACCCCAAATGGAGGGTTTCTGTCCTCCACCAAGCCACAAGGAAGGTTTTTATCTTCCTTGGAATGCCACACAAAAGGGTTTTCATCCTCAAGTGGATAGTTAATGAGCACTTTGCCCAAAAAACCAAGTATATGTAAAATGTGCCAAAGAAAGGATGCAAATGAAGTCACAAATCTCCTTTTATAGCTCTTGTTTGGCACCAAAGGCCAAATAGAAGGGGACCGACCTCCTTGAGCTTCTTTTAGTATTTTAATTTGCTTTTGTGACTCTCCAATCACAGCCGGCCTTCCTTATAAAGGGAAACACTAAAAGAAACATCCTGACAAAATTATTCAGTTATCCCTACCTTCCAAAGGATCACCCATTCTTGTTGTCCTAAGAGTAAGATAAGAGCTTATTAAAAAACACTTGTTTTGGATTGTGAATAATGGTCAAAATGCCAACTTTTGGTCTAATTCTTGGGATGGGCAGCCCCCACTCATCACCATGTATCCAAAGTTAAAGCCAACCATGGAGGCTTTGCATGAAATAGAATGGATTAACGTTGTTGATTATTGTAAGTTGCTACTCATTCTTGGGAGATTGGAATGTGTTGGATTCCTATTTTGGAATGGCCAATTCAAATTGGGCAGGGGTGGTAAAATTTGATAAATAATATTCTTATCGCCCATCCTCTTTCAACTTCGACATGTTCAGACTCCATAGCATGGGGAAAATCCTCCACATGTGTTTACACTATGTTGTCAAGATATGATTCCTTAACTAGGAATACTTCTCATCCGCTAAAGGACATTTTTAGTCACATATGGCAGCCTGTTATATGGCCAAAGGTGAGCTTCTTTGTATGGCTGGTTTTAAGGAAGAAAGTTTTAACTAGTGATAGACTCATGAAATGAGACTTTCATGGCCCCTTCAGATGTGCCTTATGCTTGGACGATGAGAAGACCCTTTTTTATTGGGTTGTCTCCTTATGAAAACTTTTATCTAAATTGTTTAACCTTCCTTAGATCAACATTTGGTCCTTTGAGCGATTGGTTAGAGAATGAAAAAGTCACATACCTAAAGGTCAAAATTCACTTCCGACTTTATGGTCTGGTATAACCCTTCTCCTTCAGAACATTTGGAAGGAACATAATAGCCTAATCTTCCTATAAGATAGCAAATACAGAACTTATGTTTGGGAAAAAATCAAAATCAATGTTGCAGGATCTATCAAACATAAGATATGTTTACCTCCAATTCTCACCCGAGAATGGGAGCATGTATGTAAACAACTTTCTTTGTAACCCAGAAATTCAACTATGTCTGCATTTTGTCATAAAAATAAAAGTCAGTGGGATGGTCATTGGATAGTTCCCCCAATTGAGTATGGAAAATTGACAAATCCTTTGATAGATCTATAGCCTTCTTCGCTAAAAAATTGGGATAGCGTGGACCCCTGAAGGGTCTTCACTCTTCAAAATAGGACTGACTGTCTGCTTTCTAGAAATCCATCTTTAGTTGTAGAGATATTATCACCAATTCCCTTCATTGGGATATCAGGAATGGAGCTAAGGTTGATTTCATGGGACGATACTTGGCATTTGCAACACTCTCTGGCCCTGATATGGATAGCATGGACCCCTTAAGGGTCTTCGCTCTTCAAAATAGGATTGACTATCCACTTTCTAGAAATTCATCTTTAGTTGTAGAGATATTATCACCAATTCCCTTCATTGGGATGTCATGTCCCCTTTTCAAATAAAGTATGACAAATTAATAATATAATTTAAGTGACGAAAAAGTAACTTTATAAAAAAACACTTTTGTTTTATTATTATAAAAAGTAACTTTTTGATAAAGTTTAATTAATTAAAAAGTTACTTTCCAAAAAGCAAGTCATAACGAAGGAATAGAAATGGAAAGTTGCTTTTGAAAGCTTTTCCTTGGGAAAAGTGAAAGTAAAGTTATAAAAGAGTGTTGAGAGGTCATTTGGACACATCTTTTTACTCTCATATATTTGGACATTGAAGGTTTGAGTTGCTGCTACAACTTTTGCATTTGAGGACAAAAACCCTCCTTTGCAATCCACATATGAGGACGAAAACCCTTAGGTGTCTTCAGATTTGTGGACAAAAACCCACCAATCAGAAGCTACATTTGGGCTTACAATCAAAAAAATTGCAATATTGTATCAAAATTATCAGCCAGGGCACAACTTGGATAAGATTTCAAAGATTGGCAGCTAAGGCATCATCTACAGATCAGATTTTCAAAGTTACTTATGTTGGAACAACCACCAATCAGGTGGTATTCACTTGGGATAGTTTTTGGACAGTTTTTGCACAGTTTTAGGGCTGGGCAAAATTGTAGGGAGGTGGAACAAATCCTTTAGGAGGCCCTAGCTACCAATCTTTGAAATCTTATCCAAGTTGTGCCCTGGCTAATAATTCTGATACGATCTTGCAAATTTGTTGATTGTAAGCCCAAATGTAGCTCCTAAATGGAACTACCTCAAAAGATTAGTGGGTTTTTATCCACAAATCTAAAGACACCGGAGGGCACAACTGCATATCAGATTTTTAGAATTTCTTGTGTTGGATGTTGGAACAACCACCAATTAGGTGGTATTCACTTGGGATAGTTTTTGGACAATTTTTACACAATTTTAGGGCTGGGCAAAATTATAGGGAGGTGGAACAAATCCTTTAGGAGGCCCTAGCTGCCAATCTTTGAAATCTTATCCAAGTTGTGCCCTGGTTAATAATTCTTATATGATCTTGCAAATTTGTTGATTGTAAACCCAAATGTAGCTCCTGATTGGAACTATCTCAAAAGATTAGTGGGTTTTCATCCACAAATCCGAAGACATCGGAGGGCACAACTGCATATCAGATTTTCAGAGTTTCTTGTGTTGGAACAACCACCAATCAGGGGATATTCGCTTGGGACAATTTTTGGACAGCTTTTGCACAATTTTAGGGTTGGGCGAAATTGTAGGGAGGTGGAACAAATCCTTTAGGAGGCTATTTCAATTGTGAAAAGGGTTATTTTTGGTGTTAGGGCTTGCATAAGGCCTAAATCTGCCCTAGGGCGTCATTTCCTAGCCTCCCAACCCTAGGGCGTCTTCAGGGTTTCATCCACAAATCTGAAGATACCAGAGGGCACAACTGCATATCAGATTTTCAGAGTTTCTTGTGTTGGAACAACCACCAATTAGGTGATATTCGCTTGGGACAATTTTTGGACAGTTTTTGCACAATTTTAGGGTTGGGCAGAATTGTGGGGAGATGGAACAAATTCTCTAGGAGGCTAGTTCAATTGTGAAAAGGGTTATTTTTTGGTGCTAGGGCTTACATAAGGCCTAAATCTGCCCTAGGGCATCATTTCCCAACCTCCCAGCCTTCCAATGTTCAAATTTTGTATCAAACGGTCAATTATTTTTATCTTCCATTTTTGGTTACAAAATAAATAAAAATAAATTCAGATCTTTGTTAAAAAAATTAGTTTTTTACATATACATGTGCCTTGAAGGTTCCTAAAGGCTTTCTCGGTATTGTTGCTTCACAGTTATTAGATGAATAAAGGAAGATTTCAGATTGTTGTATTTGTTTTGGTAAGGGTTTTAAATAAAAATCAGTTTGTTGCACATTTGGTATAAGGGTTTGTTGGAAAACCCAAACTGCCTTTATTTGTCCAGGAAAGGGGCATTACAGATCTTCACTCTTCAAAAGAGGACTGACAGTCTGCTTTCTAGAAATTCATCTTTAGTTGTAGAGATATTATCACCAATTCCCTTCATTGGGATACCAGGAATGGATCTAAGGTTGATTTCATGGGACTATACTCTTTGGCCCTAATATCAGCTTTCCATACCTCAGAACGGAGCTGACAGAAAAGTTGTGTACACAAGTGATCTTTTACTGAAATTCTGATTTTAGTTAAGGTTTTTTATGGAGGCAGAGGAAAATCCTTGAAATCAGCAATCAAAACAAAGGTAAATGGAAGGAGCTGAAGGATCTCCTTCATGCCTTTAAGACCGCTAATAGAGTTGGTGAGAATGAACTTATATGGGATGGTAACAACAAAGGGGAGCATTTTGTTAAATCTGGTTTTTAGGAAACTCAGCAGTTATGGTAGAACTACATCTTTCAATTTGATTAAAGTCTAGAACAGTGATTGCTTGTTCAGAACAAAAGTTTTTTTTATGGTTGGCTAGCCACAAAAAAAATTAAATCCAAAAAACCGCACTTAAAGGGGCTTCTTGTTTCTTTTCAATGTTATCTTGCTAAGGAGGATCAAGAGACTATTGAGCACATGATAACACAATACCTGTTCCCTTCCCAGATTTGGTTCAGATGATCTTCTATTATTCAAGGAATGCACTACACTCTAGAACTATTAAAGATTATTAGCCAAGATTTGGGGTCTTCAAAACCAAGGAACATCAGCTTCAATTGGTATATTTGGAAGGAAAAAAATTATTGATGATATGAAAAGGGAAGTGACTCGTATATGGAACAATTATTCCCTATTTTTAAAGAAAGTTGCTAGAATTTACTTAACTAAAGATAAGACTTCTTAAGATATGAGAGCCAAGAGACAAATGTGACAATCACTCACCTGGTCTACCCGAGGAAGGATGTCTCAAACTTAACTTTGATGGGGTTGAAAAAGGAAATCCAGGGGCGGCAGGAGCTGGGGGACTTGTTAGAGACAACAACAAAAGATTGGTCTTTTTCTACATGGATGACATGGGAAAGGCTATAAATAAAATCGCTGAGCTCAAAGTTGTGCTATGTGACCTCCATTAACTAAGATTAAGAGATCAAGATCACATTCATGTTGAAGGAGACTCCAAGATAATTATTGAGGCCTAGAAAGACATACAGAATCAGTGATTGGAGACTCAAAGCAAAGTTGGAGAAAGCCCTTCTTATTTCAGATTTGTTTTATAGTGTTCATTTCAATAATATTTTTACAAATCGAAATAAGGCTGCTGATTTGCTCGTTAATGCTGAGGTAAATATGAAAGACCAAAAAGGAGAAGAGTGGTGTTGCTTCCTAGCTGAGGATCTTCAATGAGTGAAGCTAGAACAAATCGTTCACTAGGGAGCACCATTATAGGTCCTTCAATATCCTTCTTCGAACCTGGCCATGGTGATCTTCTTTAAGATTTCTTTTTGGACAATAACTATAGAGTTGTGGACTTTGTTTGTTACTTTCTTTCTCATTTTTTGAGTTTCTTAGCTTTATTGATGATTTGGAGGACCTCCTGATTTGTTTTATTTATTTTGGAAATGGAGGCCTCCAGACACTAATTTTATTCTATGGAATTATGTTACTTTAATGTATTTGTAAACTCTCTCATTTTTAATAGAATCCTTAGTATTTACCCCCAAAAAAGGTATCCTTTAATTGTAAGATATCGAGTAACAGATTTAAGTGTTTAGTGCAACTGCATAACCATATAAGGTAAAGGTTTTTCTTAGACCACAACTTAGCCAAAGATCAATTTGGCATATGAGACGTCCTAAGGGAATCCCACAAGAGTATTTCTTTCCATGTAACTTATTTATAATTTAAATTTTTCATCTCTAGACTTCCATCTCATGATCAAGCGTAAGAGTAAATTGGATTTTGCCAATCAACCTATACCCGAATATGACCTTCATGTCAAAGGTGTGTGTGCACACATGTGTATGTGTGTGTGTATGATATGACATATAACATAAATATTCCATACATACCTTCAACGTGAAGTAAATAAATTTATATTCATTGGTTACTGATTACTACGTATACATAAAATAGCAATATATGGCACAGATGAATAGTGATATGTTATAAACAACTCTAGAGGAAGTAAAGAAAAATGTTAATAAATATTCCTCAATGGATAAATAATCTTGTTGTTAATAAGTTGACGCTCCAAATAACACCTTAGATGAATTATTCCACCACATTCCATACATACCTTCAACGTGAAGTAAACAAATTTATATTCATTGGTTACTGATTACTACATATACATAAAATAGCAATATATGGCATAGATGAATAGTGATATGTTATAAACAACTCCAGAGGAAGTAAAGAAAAATGATTTAATGCTAACAGTATGATCTACCAATGGCTGCACAATGTCAGTAACATTCTGAGAAATTACTTTGGGCAATTCTTCAATAACAACCTTATGATTATTTTGCACCAAAGTTTCTACCTTTTTAACAGACTTTTCTAAGTCTTCTACTCTTGTATTCAAAAGCTTTAGAGCTCCAGCAGTATCACCTTTTCTTCTGAGTTCCAATGCCCTGAGATTCTTCTCCATTTCTGCAAGTCTATCATGATATGAAGAAACTTTATCATATGTAAACTTTACTGCTTTATTGGTCCAGTTTAACATCTTTGAACTTTCAGATGGTTCGATCTGACGATCTACCGTCCTCTGGTACCAATGCACTGCTTTCTGCTTCTCATCTGGAGAGATCAGCTCATAACTCTCTGTTGGAGGAAATGAGTTAGAGCTTCCTGATGCCATGTTAATGGCTGGGCCATTTTCAGGAACATATTTCTGCTGTACTAACTTCTCACAGTCATTACACCATAAGAAATCAGTGTTCAGGTCATGAACCAATGAATTGTGACTGCACAAGAATATTTTCTCTTTTGACTTCTGAGTAGAATCTGGGACAATCATTTTTAGACTCATCAACTGCTGTAGCATTTTGTAGCTTTGGCTGGTTTTGTTGGATAAACTTTTTGGACAGTGTCCATTCCTTGGGGACACGGATCTGGGACCAAGTAATAAGCTCTGGCTCTATTTTTTGACTTTCTAAATTAACATGACTCACCACGCTGCTGCCCTTGGTAACGCCATGCTTAACTGCAGGATACATGGTGTTGACAAGGTGATAAATTACTTTATAGTGTATGGCGAGGGGACATGAGCCAGGACGCATGTTCAATCCTGTAGTAGCCAAATGAAGTTTTAACACATCCTGTAATAGATCATCTTTAGTTAACGAGACAGGATAGTTAGGATATACTTCAAAAGATATTGGTCCAGAATGTAAACCAGTTTGGATCGCTGCAAGCAATGAATCTTTGAAATTGTCAAATAGGAGATCAAGGAGACAACATAAAACATACGCATTAAGACCTCGGCGGAAAAGTGGAGTAATACCTATTTGTACACATCCTATATGGGCAAACTGATAGACATTTTGTTTTTTCAAACTTTTAATATCAGCTCTATCTATTAGAGGAATATTATATTCACAGGATGAAGTCTGAGGGACTTGAATAACAGACTCTCTAGTTTTAAATACAATACTTGCGAGTAAATGAAACTTGTTGATTTTGGAATAGACTTGATCATATGAGATTTTTGGAAGTTTCCATGCAGGTAATGGTTCAGGTTCTTCAAGAACAGATATGTCAGAATTTACAGGCCAAACATCAGAAAGGCTTACCAAATCTTCATCTTCAATATTCAAAGAAGATAAACTAGGGCGAGCTTCAGCGGCCATTTTAACTGTTACTAAAGAGCAACTTTGCTGGACAGGGCTTACGTTATCGGGTCAACCTATATTGCGCACACACACGGCGACTTACTTGCGGGACCTCGCCTCTTTGCCTGCAAATGCTGTATAAACTCACTTTTCACAGATGACAACCTAAACTTCTTAGATCCTAGCAAGATCTACTAACCATTGAATGATGACAAAGCCAGTTTATAAATAACAGATGACCAAATTCTGATTAAGAACTTGAACTTCTTTGCTCAACTGGAAAAACTTTTACTCATCTCTATAGGTCTGAGAATCTTTTACTCAGCTCTGTGGTCTGAGGAATCTTTTGCTCAGCTCTGATACCAATTCTAAAACACACAATAGAAAAACAGACTCTATACCATTTGTAAAATACAAGCTCTGATAGCTTCTGATACTACTTAACAACACTCCATAAAACATACACAAAATACTTATATCTCCGCTACCAAATGTTTCATATACAATGCTCAATACAATATCATAAACATCACTGCTCTCATAATATTCTTCAAACTCAGAAAAGGAATTTATTATCAAGAGATAATGATCACCATTTACAAGAACAAAGACATAGACTGTATTAAACATATTAACTTACAGACACTTGCTAAGACTCTCTGATTCTTAAGACACTCCTCGATTCAATCTTAAACTTCAGTGTGAGTTTCAATCTCATTCTTCCGTGTAGTGAATGAAACCAAACATCCCAATTTATAGGATTTTTGGATAGCTTTTCACCGAAGACTGAAATGACCGGGTAAAACACAACCGGTGACTCCGGTAACCCAAAAGATTCCCACTAACACAAAAGTGAGAATGACACGGACACGGACCATGGGTACATGCCACCCACGATAACACCTTTTTTAAAGTGGAGCGGTCCACCATGCTTCCAGATAAGACCTAAAGAGAATCTTATCTTTACTTTATTGACACGATCGGCAACAGGCCTGCCGACATAGCCGAAAGCAAACACGATAGTGACAAGCCCACTATCATAGCTGTCAAGTGCTGTCATAAAGCACTGAGGGACCCGGAATATCATCATCTGATGAGGAAGATGTCTCATCAGTCCTTAAAGGAGCTGGCTCCAGATTTCTCGTGATTCTTTCCATGTAGGGCCTTGAAGTTGATGCAGTTCCATCATTATCTGGTCTGAGATGTGGCCTGGTAGGATACATGTAATGGTCTGGAATACGGAGAGCGTATCCAGGAGCAGGAGGATGTATTGCCATAGTATGATGCAGATAAATCTTTCTCCATATTTGACCATTTGGATTATTATGATGTCCCCTGAAAATGTTAGGCTTGGCATAATATTGAACTTTAACATACCAAGGAATTTTACACTGAATTAAAATATTTCTGGCCAAGTCAGGAGAAATATCAAGAAATGGAGAATCAGAGATTTTTGTAGGAAGATACTTAGCTAAGAAGTATTTGAAGTCTTTGAGAATATACTTCCTATCTCCCTTGCGTACTGGGTCTGTTCCAGAGATCAAAATGCAGAGGATGTTCCTCTGTCCATAACTTTAGCAAAACTGAACTTCCATAAAGTATTTGGCCTGAGAATGAGCTGTGTCAGGCGATGTCCTTGAATAGGCAAAGGATCAGGCTGCTCCTGATATCTTGAATGACGCCAAGGCCATAGCAATGTGCATAAGACACAAGGATCTTGTAGAGTATGGAATTCAGAATGAGGCATTTCTGGATCAACAAACCTTACAAGCAACCTCTGTCATATTATAATGAGAGGTCATAATATAATCTCTGTAAATCAAATGTCCTTCAGCCTCTCTGGACATTCTTGCATCATTTTCTTTGAGACTTGTATTTGTCTTTGGCAATTATTTACATCCCATATTCCACCAACAGGCTCATGAATTATCTGTGTGACATTCACAGATTTTACCAGATTTAATTCTCTGCTTGCAAAGTCAGCAAGAGAATTCTTCTTTCCTTCAATGTGTTCAACTTCAAAGTCAAAATTGTCAAACCATAGACCCCATCTTTGCAGACGATTAAAAGCAGTCTTATGTGCAGGGTCTCCATTGTTCAACCTGGCTTTAAAATCTTTTAAATCACTTCTAAGAATAAAGTGATCATTCTGAATAAAAAACAAAAAAGCTTTGATGGCTTTCTTTGCTGCCAGGATTTCTTTATGAGAAGAATGGTATTTTAATTCTGAACCTTGAAAAGATCCAGATGCATATCTACAAATCTTTTCTTTACCATTCTCTATTTTTTCTTTTAATATAGCTCCCCAATAATTTTCAGAAGCATCACATTCAATAATCTTCATACCAGATCCAGGAAGAGACATTGGTGGAAGATTCAATACCTGTTGCTTGATGCGTTTTACTGCTGAAGTCATTTCAGGACTCCATGCGGGAGCATTCTTCTTCAACCTCTTATTCAGGAGGATTCTATCTGCTGCTATGTTCTTGTAAAAGCCTGCAACATAGTTCACACAGCCAAGGAACCTTTGAAGTTGTTCCTTTTCTTTGAGTTCATCAGGGAACTCCTGTATCTTAGATACAACATGCTTTTGCATTTCTATGCTTCCATCCTTTATCTTGATACCCAGAAAATCTATCTCATCTTTGAAAACTTCTATCTTTGTAAGAGATAGACATAAACCATTAGTATAGACAGTATCATAGAACTTCTGTAAATGTTCTATATGCTCTTTAGGAGATTTACTGAATATGAGAATATCATCAATATATACAATCAAGAAATCAGCTAAATCTTTGAAGATACTGTCCATCTTTTTCTGAAATATTGATGGAGCTGTCTTAAGGCCAAAGGGTAATACCTTCCATTCGTATTGGCCTCCAGGTACTACAAAAGCTGTCTTATAGCAATCTTCAGGCTGTAAGAATATTTGCCAAAAACCAGATTTCAGATCAAACTTTGAATATACCTTTAGAACCTTTGATTCTGGCAAGTAAATCATCACGAGCAGGAATTGGATGTTGAACAGCAGATATATATTTGTTCAATGGCTTGTAATCTACAACAAGCCTCTTCTTCTGTCTGATTTGTTCACTTCTTTTGTTCACATAGAAGGCTGCACAGGACCATGGAGAATTGGATTCTTGAATAAATCCACCTTTTAATAATTTCTGGATTTCTTCATGGCATTCCTTCCTTTCAGAAGGAATCATTCCTCTGTGATGAGCTCTGAATTTGGGAATGAGCTCCTTTCCTTCTTTATCCTTTCATGATCTGCAATTCAAGTGAACAGACATGTTTTTTCCTATCCACAAATGCATGTGGATTGTCAGAACACAAATCCTTACGGATTTTTTCAACAATATCATCAATATTACTTTTACATGTGGCAATAGACTTATGAATCCATTCATGACTTGGATTCTTTGACAGGCTTAGATAAAGGCACTATTGTCTGATATGTATACCTTCTAGGAATCTTATGTTGGGCTTTGAACAAAGTAATGAAATCTTTATCTATACTGAAACTGCCACAAGCATGCAGAAAATCAACTCCTAGCAGACAATCATATGCCTCCATATCATGCTGATAAAACCTTATAGTCTTATATATGCCACATATGATGATTTTTATTTCAGCCACAAATTTAGAGATGACTTCTTTTTTATCAAATCTGATTCTTATGTTGGTTTGTTCCCAGCAATCAGGAGGAATAGCTTGGCTTCTTAACATACTGATATCAGCACCAGTATCTATCATAGCATCTAAACAATATGGCTTCATATTTGGAATGCAAATAGTGATTGCTATGAAAGGATTCTGAGTACTGGTGACAGTACATACCTCTGCTGGTCTGAACTGATCTGAACATTCTTCTTGAACATCTTGGGCCAAGATCTCTTGATATGCTTCTTCAATGTCATCTTTCTTTTCTTCATTCTCTTCTTCTTTAAGGAGTCTGGAAAACTCCTCTGTGGCTTTCTTTATGACTTTATCAAGGAACTCTATACGGTTCCTTCTCCATTTTCTGTAGATATCTGGATCAGGATGTCTCTGATCCATCTGTTCTGCAATATTCTCTTCTGGGAAGAGAAATGGATAACTTCTTGGAGGATTCTGAAATCCTCTACCTCTGTTCTCCTCTTCCTCTCCATGGACTTCCTCTTCCTCTGATAGGAATTTGTCTTTGTCTGATGCGATCTGCTGGAATGGAGGGCGGATAGGAGAATATGTTCTTCTCTGCATAGAGATCTGGCTTCTTGCTCTGTTTCTTCTTCTTGGACTCTTCTTGAGCTGAGCTTGTTCAATCTGGTACTGTTGATTATACTTCTGCTGAAATTCTTGCACTCTTTTCAACAGCACTGCTCTTCTGGTAGTATCCCATGGGGGACATGAATTAAGCTCACTTTGATATAGATCCAATTGCTGTTTAAGAACTTCAGCATTTGGTGGAGCAAGAGGGTGCTTGAAACTAGCAAACATGTTAACTCTAACCATATTTACAAATGATGGTAAACTATCATAACCACCACTACTGTCAGAACTATCTGAACTACTGTTAGGAGCTTTAACTATGTTACACAAAACTTCATCCTCAGAATCATATGATACATCAGAAGAAAGACTTTCTGAATCACTTACATACATGTAGTCTTCTTCTGTTATTCCTTTTGCTGCAAGGGCATTCACCTTTGCTTTTCCTTTCTCACTGCTTCTCTGAGGGCATTTATCTGCATAATGTGGACCTTTACAAGTGAAACATGTAGGCATCCTTTTACCTCCCACATATTTCTTTTTCCTGAAAACATACTTTCTTGAAAGGTCTTCTGTTAGTAAAAGAATCAGAATAATATTTTCTTTCTGTTTGATACAGCTTTCTATTATACTTATGCTTATACCTTCCCTTCCCCCTTTTTTGAGAACAACCATGGCAAGATGACTTGGTTGTTTGAGGACAAGGATCACAACCAAAAGGTTCAATAGCATACATAGCACAAAATTTCTTACCAAGAGATTTTTCATTCTTCAAGGCTTGCTTTCTTTCCCACTTATCTCTACAGAGTTTAATATTAGTCTGATCAATAATTTGATTGATCATTCCAAAACTGAGATCTTCAGTTTTCATTCCATGCATAGTTTTTTATACTCTGTAGCAAAATATGGAGGGAAAGACTCTATGTATCTTAACCTCATGGTTTCATCATTTATATTGCCAGAATTATAATACAGATTCTGCATATAACACTGATATTCCTTAACTCTAGACATATCACATAATCTGGCTCTTAAAAATAAAGCTGTATTCTTTTCTTTATCATCTTCTATATTACCAATGAATTCTTTTATTATAGCAGCTGTTAAACCCATGTAGCCACTTTGTTTTATTTCATTTTGATTTGGAACAGTATCCCACCATTCTTTTACTATTCCTACAAACCCATTAGCTATTGCAGATGCTATGGCATGAGGATCTTTTCTATATATTTCTGCTTGGGAATTTCCCCATCCTATCATACCATGTATCATTTCTTTTATTTCTTCAATAGATCTGCATTCTAATTTATACCAATTTGGTTGTAGGGTTTGAACTCTAGCCATACCTTGTAACGGCTCTGGTTTGGGATTTGATGTTTCACCAACGAATCATAGCTTCAGCTTGCTGATGCTTTTCAACTTTGACCATTCCAATATTCTTCTTGTCAAAGAATAATGGCTTGTGTTGGGTTATCAACTCTTTATGAGGCTGCTTCTTTGATGGATTTGCCAGATCTTCAACTTGCTTCATGGAGACAATATTTCTCCAGTCTCCTTCTGCTTCATGTAGCACTTCTGCTTTTATCTTCTGCACATCAGATACAACTGCAGGAACATCTTCAACAGATTCTGTTATCTGGTCAATCTTATGATCCATCTTTTCTAAAGAATCATGAGCATGAGCTAAACTACTTTCTACCAACTCATGTGTATGTGTTAATTGGTTAGCAACATTAGACTTTTATGCTAACAGTATGATCAACTAAAGGCTGTACAATGTCAGCAACATTCTGAGAAATTACTTTGGGCAATTCTTCAATAACTTACCTTATGATTATTCTGCACCAAAGTTTCTACCTTCTTTAACAGACTTCTCCAAGTCTTCTACTCTTGTATTCAAAAGCTTTAAGGCTCCAGCAGTATCACCTTTTCTTCTGAGTTCCAAGGCCTTGAGATTCTTCTCCATCTCTGCAAGTCTATCATGATAAGAAGAAACTTTATCATATGTAGACTTTACTGCTTTATTGGTCCAATTGAGCATCTTCAAACTTTCAGATGGCTCGATCTGACGATCTACCGTCCTCTGGTACCAATGTACTGCTTTCTGCTTTTCATCTGGAGAAATTAACTCATAACTCTCTGTTGGAGGAAAAGAGTTATAGCTTCCTGATGCCATATTAATGGCTGGGCCATTTTCTGGAACATACTTCTGTTGTACTAACTTCTCACAGTCATTACACCATAAGAAATCAGTATTTGGATCATGCACCAATGAATTGTGACTGCACAAGAATATTTTCTCTTTTGACTTCTGAGTAGGGACTGACTGACTCTGGTACAGACTGACTCTGACTCGACTCACCAACTGAAAAATAAGAACTGTCAGACTTTACAGAATTAGATCTAGGTAAGGTTAATCTAGAATTAGACCTAAAAGATAACTTTACATCATTTTTGGATTCATCCACTGCTGTAGCATTTTGTAACTTGGGCTGGTTTTGCTGGATAAACTTTTTGGACAGTGTCCATTCTTTAGGAACACGAATCTGAGACCAAGAAATAAGTTCTGGTTCTATTTTTTGACTTTCTATATTCACATGACTCACCACGCTGCTGCCCTTGGTAACACCGTGCTTGACTGCAGGGTACGGTGTTGACAAGGCGATAAATGATACTTTGTTGATAAGATGATAAATCATGGTAATGAGTGGACAAGATCCAGGACGCATATTCAATCCTGTAGTAGCCAAATGAAGTTTTAACACATCCTGTAACAAATCATCTTTAGTTAAAGACACAGGATAATTAGGATAGACTTCAAAACTGATTGGTCCAGAATGTAAACCAGTTTGTATAGCTGCAAGCAATGAATCTTTGAAGTTGTCAAATCGGAGATCAAGAAGACAACACAAAATAGACGCATTAAGACCACGGCGAAACAATGGAGTGATACCTATCTGTACACATCCTATATGGGCAAACTGATAGATACTTTGTTTCTTTAGACTTTTAATATCAGCACTATCTATCAAAGGGATATTATACTCACAAGACGAAGTATGAGGGACTTGTATGACAGACTCTCTAGTCTTAAACACAGTACTGCTAACAAATGAAACTTATTAATCTTAGAATACACCTGATCATATGATATCTTTGGTAAGCTTCCAGGCTGGTAAGGGTTCTGGTTCTTCAAGAACAGATATGTCAGAATTTACGGGCCAAACATCAGAAAGACTTACCAAATCTTCATCTTCAATATTCAAAGAAGATAAACTAGGGCGAGCTTCAGCGGCCATTTTAGACTGTTACTGACTGAGAAACTTTGCGGCAGGGCTTACGGTATCAGGTCAACCTAAACTGCGCACACACCACGGCGACTTACTTGCGGGACCTCGCCTCTTTGCCTGACTTGATGCTGTATGAACTCAAGTTCACAGATAACCACTTAGACTTCTTAGATCCTAGATAAGATCTTCTAACCATTGAATGATGACAAAGCCAGTTTAAACACAAGACCAAATGATTAGCTATGACGCTCTTACTTTCTCTATCAATCTTTCTTAAATGTTAATGGTCTCTTTTACAATCTATGACTCTGTATAATCTGGTCCAGAGGAATCTCTGCTCTAGCTTAACTTAAGGTCTGTCCAAAATCTTTTTCTCTGCTCTGATACCACTTCTAAATAAAAACAACAACCACAACACTAGCTCTCATAACTATAGGCAGACTCTGATACCAACTTCTAAATAAAAAAGTTCTGAAAACCACAACACTAGCTCTCATAACTATAGGCAGACTCTGATACCAGAATTCTATATAAAAACAACAACAAACTCAGAAACCAACTTTAAACGATAAACAAGAGCTATTATAAAACTTTGAACAAATTCTTCAATATACAATTCTTTGAAGCAAATATTTTATCTCTCAAACTTATATTACTGCAAAATAAAAGACTTACAAACTTTCTCCAAAGCTTTTTAAGACTCAAAACTCTTTACAAGACTAAGCTCCAATGTCTCTTGATTTTCCGCGGTGTATTGAATGAGATGAGAGCTCCTATATTTATAGGACTTCTCAAGGCTTTTCACCGAGAAACTTAGAGACCGGATGACCTACAACCGGTGACTCCGGTGACCCAAAAGATTCCCACTAACACAAAAGTAGGAACGGAAAATGGATACATGCCATCCAAGTTATGACAAAAGGTAGTGGGGACGGCCCACCACGCACCGCACTAACTAAGATAAGATTCCATCTTATCTTTACTTTATTGACACAATCGGCAACAGGCCTGCCGACATAGCCGAAAGCAAACATGATAGTGACAAGCCCACTATCTAGCCAAGCGCACTAAGCACTGTCATATGATACAGAGGGTCCACTTGGATCATCATCTGATGAGGAGGTTGTCTCATCAGTCCTTGACAGGAGCTGGCTCCAGATTTCTCGTGACTCGTTCATACCATGGTCTTGATGTAGACGTTGTTCCATCTCTATCTGGTCTAAGATGTGGCCTGGGTTGGAAATAGATAATGATCAGGAATTCGTGAAGAGCATATCCTGGTGCAGGAGGATGCACATTCATTGTATGGTGCAGGATGGTTCTTCTCCATATTTTTCCCTTAGGTATTTGATGATGAGCACCTACAGGGTTAGTCTTTACATAATATTGGAACTTTAACAAACCAGGGAATTTTACATTGAATTAGAATATTTCTGGCTAAATCTGGAGATATGTCCAATAATGGAGAATCAGAAATCTTAGTAGGAAGATATTTAGACAAAAAATATTTAAAGTGTTGAGATATATACTTTCCTATCACCTGCAGTGGCTGGTCTGTTCCATAGATCAAAATTCAGAGGATGTTCCTCTGTCCACATCCTTGAGAAAGAGAACTTCCATAATGTATTTGGTCTGGGGACCAACTGTCTCAGTCTGAGTCCTTCGAAAGGCAATGGATCAGGTTGCTCAACATATCTTCCACTTCTCCATAACCAATTTAGAGTACAAAATACCATTGGATCATGAAGACTGTGAAACTCAGTATGGGGGATCTCAGGATCCACAAATCTTACAGCAACTTCTGACATACCATATTCAGATACAGAGATATAATCTCTCCATATAAGTAATGTCCTTGTGCCTCTCTAGACATTCTCAAATCATTCTGCTGAAGACTGGAAATGGCAGATTTTGAATGTTTTAAGTCCCAGACGGAAGTAACATGCTCATGGAAAATTTGAGTTACATTGACATGCTTGACCATATTTAATTCTCTAGAAGCAAAATAAGCAAGGGAATTTTCTCTTACCACTGATGTGTTCTACATCAAAATCAAAATTGTCAAACCAAAGACCCCAGCGCTGCAACCTGTTGAATGGTGTTTTGTGTGCAGGGTCTCCTTGACTCAGTCTGGCTTTAAAGTATTTTAAATCACTTCGAATAATGAAGTGTTCATTCTGAATAAAAAATAAGAAAGCTTTGATGGCTTTCTTTGCAGCCAGTATCTCCTTATGAGTAGAATGGTATTTTAATTCTGAACCTTGAAAAGATCCAGATGCATATCTACATATCTTTTCTTTACCATTCTCATCTTTTTCTTTTAATATGGCTCCCCAATAATTCTCACTAGCATCACATTCGATAATCTTTAATCCTTGTCCTGGAAGTGACATAGGAGGAAGATTCAATACCTGCTTTTTGATGCGCTTGACTGCAGATTCTGTCATTTCTTCATTCCATAAGGGAGCATTCTTTTTTAACCTCTTGTTCAAGAGGATCCTGTCAGCAGCTATATTCTTGTAAAATCCTGCAACATAGTTCACACAGCCAAGGAACCTTTGCAATTGTTCCTTTTCTTTAATTTCATCAGGAAATTCCTGAATCTTAGAGACTACATGTTTCTGCATGTCTATACTGCCATCTCTTATTTTGATTCCCAAAAAATCTATCTCATCTTTAAAGACTTCTATTTTACTTGGAGATAGACAAAGACCATTTTTATAGACTAGTACCATAGAACTTATCAAGATGTTCTATATGGTCTTTTGGAGATTTAGAGAATATTAAAATGTCATCAATATAAACTATCAAAAATTCTGACAATTCTCTAAATATACCATCCATTTTCTTCTGAAAGATTGATGGGGAAGTCTTAAGGCCAAAGGGAAATACCTTCCATTCGTATTGGCCTCCTGGTACGACAAAATGCAGTCTTGTAATAATCTTCTGGCTGTAGAAAGATTTGCCAAAATCCACTTTTCAAATCAAATTTGCTATAAACCTTTGATCCTTTGATTCTGGCTAGCAAATCATCTCTTGCAGGGATTGGATGTTGCACAGCTGCAATAAATTTATTTAATGGCTTGTAATCAACAACAAGCCTCTTCTTTCTGCCTTATTTGTTCACTTCTTTTATTGACGTAGAAGGCTGCACACGACCAGGGAGAATTGGATTCTTGAATAAATCCACCTTTCAATAGCTTCTGTATCTCTTCATGACATTCCTTCCTTTCAGAAGGAATCATTCCTCTGTGGTGTGCTTTGAACTTTAGGAACTGATTTCTTTTCCTTCTTTGTCCTTTAGGAGCTGTAATTCAAGTGAACATACATGCTTTTTCCTATCCACAAATGCATGCGGATTATCAGAACAAAGATCTTTGCGGATCTTTTCTACAATATCATCTATATTACTTTTACATGCGGCAATAGACTTATGGATCCACTCATGTTTTGATTCTTTGATAGGTTTTTGGAGTAAAGGAACAATCTTTCTGATATGTATACCTGTCTAGGAATCTGAATGCTGGGCTTTGAACAAGGTAATGAACTCCTTAGAAATACTGAAACTGTCCACAAGCTTCTAAGAAATTGACCCCTAATAGACAGTCATAGGCTTCCATATCATGTTGATAAAACCTAATGGTCTTTATATGCCGCAAATATTTATTGGGATATCAGCCACAAAATGAGAGATGACATCTTTCCTATCAAACCTTATTCTGATAATGGTTTGTTCCCAACAGTCAGGAGGGATTGCTAAGGCTTCTTAACATACTTATATCGGCTCCGGTATCAATCATAGCATCTAAATAATATGGCTTGATATTTGGAATACAAATAGAGATTGCTATGAATGGATTCTGTGTACTGGAGACTGTACATACCTCAGCTGGTTTGGGCTGTCTGCTGACTGGTACTTTCTTCTTGAACATCTTGGGCCAAGATTTCTTGATAGGCTTCCTTCTAGATTTCATCTTGTATGTCATCTTTTTCTTCATGCTTTCTTCTTCTTTAAGGAGTCTGGAGAACTCCTCAGTGGCTTTGTTGATGACTTTATCCAGGAACTCTATACGTTCCCTCTCCCATTTTCTGTATATGTTAGGGATCAGGATGTCTCTGATCCATCTGTTCTGCTATGTTCTCTTCTGGGAAGAGAAACGGAAAACTTCTTGGAGGATTTTGGAATCCTCTATCTCTTTCTCCAGGACCTCTCCATGGCCCACTTCTACCCCTGGTGGGTATCTGTCTTTGTCTGATTCTCTGCTGGAATGGAGGTCTGGTAGGCATAGGTGAATAATGCTCTTCTTCAAAGCAATATAGACTTTCTTCTTCATCCTGAGCTTTTTTCAGCTGGGCTTGCTCCAGCTTATTCTGCTGTATATATTTTTCTTGAGCATCACAGACCTTCTTCAAGAGAGAACTGCTCTTCTGGTAGTGTCCCATGGTGGACATGAAGCATATTCACTCTGATATAACATCCATCTGTTGACAGAGTATCTCGGCACATGGCGGCACCAATGGATGCTTGAAATTGGGAAACATGTTAACTCTGACCATATTTACAAAAGAGGGAAAACTATTATAGCCACCACTATTGTCAGTGCTATCTGAACTAGTGTCAAGGAGCATTAGCTATATTACACATAAGCTTCATCCTTAGAATTATATGAAACATCAGAAGAAAGGCTTGTCAGTATCACTTACATACATGTAATCTTCTTCTATAATTCCTTTTGCTACAAGGGTGTTCACCTTTGCTTTTCCCTTTATCACTGCTGTCTCTGAGGACACTTGTCTGCATAGTGAGGAACTTTATAGATGAAGCATGTAGGCATGTCTTCTTTCTTTCTTTCCTACATATTTCTTTTTCTTGAAGACATACTTTTTCTTAAAAGGTCTTCTGTTAGCAAAAGAATCAGAATAATACTTTCTACCATATTTTCTTATGATACAAATTTCTTACTGTACTTTTATTTATTGTACTTATACACGTCCCTTCCCCCTTTTTTGAAAAAGAGCAACCATGGCACATTTGGACTTGGTTGATCCTTCAGGACAAGGATCACACCCAAAGGGCTCTACTAGAATACATAGCACAAAATTTCTTACCAAGATATTTTTGATTTTTGAGTGGCTTGCTTTCTTTCCCATTTGTCTTTACACAGCTTTGATGTGAGTTTGGTCAATTATCTGATTTATCATACACAAAAACTTATGTCTTCAACCTTCTCATGCCATGTATTGCTCTTTTTATATTCGGTAGCAAAATAATGGAGGGAAAGATTCAATATATCTTAATCTCATGGTTTCATCATTTATATTGCCAGAATTATAGTAGAAATTCTGCATGATAGCATTGATATTCTTTAACTGCGACTCATATCGCATAGTCTGGCTCTTAAGAAAAATAGTTGTATTCTTTCATCTTTATCATCTTCAAAATTACCTATAAACTCTTTTATGATAGCAGCAGTCAAACCCATATAACCACTTTGCTTAATTTCATCCTGGTTTGGGACTGTATCCCACCATTCCTTAATTATCCCTACAAAACCATTGGCTATTGCAGATGCTATAGCATGAGGATCTTTTTTGTATATCTCAGCTTGAGTATTTCCCCATCCTATCATTCCATGAATCATTTCTTTTATCTCATCTATTGATATGCATTCTAATTTATACCAATTTGGTTTACAGGGTTTGAACTCTAGCCATACCTTGTAACGGCTCTGGTTTGGGATTTGATGTCTCACCAACGATCATAGCTTCAGCTTGCTGGTGCTTTTCAACTTTGACCATTCCAATATTCTTCTTATCAAAGAACAACGGCTTGTGCTGGGTTTATCAACTCTTTATGCGGCTGCCTTTTTGATGGATTTGCCAGATCTTCTACTTGCTTCATAGAGACAATATTTCTCCAGTCTCCTTCTTCTTTATGCACTACACTGTCTTTAATCATCTAGAAGCATGGTGGACCTCTCCACTTTAAAAAAAGGTGTTATCGTGGGTGGCATGTACGCATGGTTTTTGTCCGTGTCATTCTCACTTTCGTGTTAGTGGGAATCTTTTGGTCTACCGGAGTTACCGGTTGTGTGTTACCCGGTCATTCAGTCTTCGGTGAAAAGCTATCCAAAAATCCTCTAAATTGGGATGATTGGTTTCATTCACTACACGGAAAATTGGAGATTCATCGAGGAGTGTCAAGAGTCAAGAGTCTTAGAAGTCTGTAAGTAATATGTTCAATACAGTCTATGTATTTCTTCTGGTGAATGCTTTCCATTATCTTCTAATAATAAATTCATTCTCTGAGTTTGAAGAATATTACGAAAGTGTTAATGTTTATGATATTGTGTTAAGTATTGCACATGAAACCTTTGGTAGTGGAGATATAAGTATTCTCTGTATGTTTTTAGCCTAAAGTAGTTTCAGAGCATATTGTTCAGAGTTTGTTCAGAGTTTGTATGTTTGAGCTTGTTGTTTTAGAAAGTGGTATCAGAGCCGAGCAAAAGAACCTTCGGATCAGAGCTAAATAAAAGAATCTTTGGATTAAGAGCTGAGTCGTTTCCCAGAAAAGAATCTATAAAGCTATAATCAAAATTTGGTCATCTGCATTTATAAACTGGCTTTTTCATCATTCAATGGTTAGTAGATCTTGCTAGGATCTAAGAAGTCTAAGTTGTCATCTGTGAAAAGTGAGTTCAAACAGCATATTGCAGGCAAAGAGGCGAGGTCCCGCAAGTAAGTCGCCGTGTGTGTGCGCAGTTTAGGTTGACCCGATACCGTAAGCCCTGTTGGCAAAGTTGCTCCTTAGTAACAGTTAAAATGGCTACTGAAGCTCGCCCTAGCTTATCTTCTTTGAATATTGAAGATGAAGATTTGGTAAGACTTTCTGATGTTTGGCCCGGAAATTCTCCAATATCTATTCTAGAAGAACCTGAACCATTACCTGCCTGGAAGCTTCCAAAGATCTCCTATGATCAGGTCTATTCCAAGATAAACAAGTTTCATCTAATAGCTAGTACTGTTTTTAAAACTAGAGAGTCTGTTATTCAAGTCCCTCACACTTCTTCCTGTGAATACAATATTCCTCTTATTGATAGAGCCGATATAAAAAGTTTGAAAAAGCAGAGTCTGTATCAGTTTCCCATATAGGATGTGTACAAATAGGTATTACTCCTTTATTTCGTCGAGGTCTTAATGCATCTATTCTGTGTTGCCTCCTTGATCTCCGATTTGACAATTTTAAAGATTCATTGCTTGCCGCTATCCAAACTGGTTTGCATTCTGAACCAATTTCATTTGAAGTATATCCCAACTATCCTGTCTCTTTAACTAAAGATGATTTACTACAGGATGTGTTGAAACTCCATTTGGCTACTACAGGATTGAACATGCGTCCTGGATCATGTCCCACTCGCCATACATTATAAAGTTATTTATCGCCTTGTCAACACCATGTACCCTGCAGTCAAGCACGGTGTTACCAAGGGCCGCAGCGTGGTGAGTCATGTGAATATAGAGAGTCAAAAAATAGAACCAGAATTGATTTCTTGGTCCCAGATACGTGTTCCAAAAGAATGGACATTATCAAAAAAGTTCATCCAGCAAAACCAGCCTAAGCTACAAAATGCTACAGCAGTTGATGAGTCTAAAAATGATGTGAAATTATCTTTTAGGTCTAATTCTAGATTACCCTTACCTAGATCTAGTTACTTTTGAAAATGGGAAAGATTCCTGTTTTTTCAGCTCAATCTAATGAAGATGCTTCTTCTTTCATTCAAGAGTTTAAACGATCTTGTATTTGTAATGGCCTTATAAGAAGGGAACAATGGACTGAATTTTTTTCCTACCTTTTTGGATGGTTCAGCACTTAGGTGGTTTGAAACACTAGGTGATAATGTGAAAAATTCATGGATTTATTAACTGAAAGTTTTCTTGAAGAATTTGGTGAACAACAGAAATATGCAGATCTCATGATCGAGATCACAAAGCTATCCCAAGGAGAGAAGGAGAAGATAAGGGATTATCATGCTCGTGTTCTAGAGCTAAGGAGGAAGCTCGATGCCCAGATCCGGAAGGAAGGACTAGCGGATGGGTTGATGAATGGCGTGGATAATCTCCTCTGTAAGCACTTCATTCTTGGGATGAAGCCAGAGATCAGACAACGAGTGAAGTATGACCGCCCAGCCACCATTGAACAAGCAAAGGAGATTGCAAGAAGGCAAGAAGAAAGCATGGAAGAGGAGCCCAAAGAAATTGTTACTAAAGTAGAGCCTACACCAGCACCTTTGGTCCTGAATCCACAACCACTCCCCACTTTCCGGTGAGCACAAATATTTCTCCTAATACATCTACTGAGTATGAAGATCTGCTCAAAAAGATGGGTCAGTTAACTATTAATCTTCTTCAAGGAAAGGAATTTAGTTCTCAGGGAGGAGATAGAGGTCCAAAAAGAAATATTTCTGAAGTTGTTTGTTATGGTTGCTATAAAAAGGGTCATTATAAGTATAATTGTCCAGATAGAGCTTCTACATCTGGTAAGGGAGATAATGATAAAAGGAAAATCACCTGTGAATTCTTTTGATGTAGTAGATAAGAGCAGAAATAATGAAGTAGATGTGTTTGTAACAAAAAGAAAGAAAGAAAAAGATAATCAAGATGGAAATGATCCTAAGAAGATGAAAGAAGAAACTAGTAAGAAACATAGGAGAAGAAAGTTGGGTGTGCAGGATTTTCTGATTTCACAGGGGCAAGGACCATACTCCATCTTGAAAGATCTGTCCAAAAGGCCTGCAAATATTACATATGGTCAACTCTTGGCTATGTCTTCTGAGAAGAGGCGGAGTTGCGAGGTGGACTCAATGCTCGAAGAAGGAAGGAGGTTGAGGTCCCTGTTTTGGAGGCAGAGGCAGATCCCTATGCTCCACAAGCTGAGGTATTATGTAATGGTATTTCAATTCATGATGTCTTAGTTGATGGAGGTGCTGCAGTTAATGTAATGACTGAGTCTGTAATGAATATGTTGGGGTTAAAAATTGATCGCCCTTCAACACTTATGTTAAGGTCATTAAATAAGGGAAAAACTAAACCAAAAGGTGTAATTTCAAATGTGGCAATATCTGTTATGGGTGTGGTATGTGTGGTAGACTTTCAGGTGATGAAAAATGGTACTGTTGCGTACCCAATGCTGCTGGGAAGACCATGGCTAAGGAGAGTTCATGCAAGAAACTACTGGAATGAAGGTTTCATGACACTTGGACGTGGTAGAGAGAGGGTAAAGATAAACGTGATCCCTCGACATCATAAAGTAGAACCTGTGGATTCAAGTGATGAAACTGATGATTGGACATCCTCTGATTACTCTAGTACCAGTGAAGTGGACACTGAAGATGAAGAAAGCGAGGTGGATGTTTCAGTCATGGATATCCTGCCAGTCACACCAACTCATGACCCCATAAAATTATCTGAAGAAGAAGTTAATGATCGTCTCCAACAAATAAAGATTGGTGATGCTGTGATGGAGAAGGAATCCTACCTCCAGCGCTTTCGAAGGTACATACACCTATTCACTTTTGATTACAAGGAACTCCGCCAAGTAAGTTGGGTAGAACATTGTATTGAGCTGGTAGATGGTGCTAAGCCCATAAAGCAAATGCCATATAGAATGAATCCTAATTTTTCCAAGACTGTAAAAGAAGAAATAGATAGTTGCTTGATGCAGAATTCAATTTGCTGTGGAGAATTCAGAATGGGTTTCTCCCATTGTGATCTCAATAAAAAAAAATGGGAAGCTACGCATTTGTGTTGATTATAAGAAGCTCAATAAGGCAACAAAGAAGGATCATTACCCTCTTCCATTTTCAGATCAGATCTTGGACGAAGTAGCTGGCCAGGAGTGCTATAGTTTTGCTGATGGATATAGCGGCTACAACCAAGTTCGTATATAGCAGAGAAAGATCAGCTGAAGACCACGTTCACCACTCCTTGGGGAACGTTTGCTTATAGAGTTATGCCTTTTGGGTTGTGTAATGCTCCAGCAACATTCCAGCGTTTAATGAATAGGGTGTTCGAACCCTACATTGGGACCTTCATCAGAGTATTTTTGGATGATTTTTGCATCTATGGGAGCAAGTTGGACCACCTGCACCAGATGGAGACAGCATTTCAAAGGTTAGATGAAGCACAAGCCTCACTAAACCCTACAAAGTGTGTCTTTGGATGTTCTAAAGGCGTTTTGTTAGGGCATGTTGTATCCAGAGATGGTATTGGTACTGATCCTGATAAAGTTTCAAAAATCAAAGATTTACCATTTCCTGTAAATAGAAGTAAGTTGAGATCATTTTTAGGCCATGTGGGTTACTATAGAAGGTTCATCAAGAATTTCTCAAAGATTGCACAGCCACTAACCCAGTTCTTGAAGAAGGATGTTGCTTATGAACCAGGAAACAAGGCGCATGAAGCTTTTGGACAACTGAAGGAAGCCCTGGTGTCTTCACCTATTTTGAAGAATCCAGATTGGAGCAAGCCATTCATTGTGTACACTGATGCCTCAGATGCAGCACTAGGTAGTACTTTGAACCAAAAGGATGAAAATGGGAATGAACATCCAATTTACTTTGGGAGCAGACAATGAGCAGTGCTGAGGTAAACTATACTGTAACTGAAAAAGAGGCTCTGGCTATCATTTTTGCTGTAAAGAAGTTTAGAAATTACTTGCTAGGGCAGAAATTTATAGTTGTAACGGATCATCAGGCTCTGAAATATATTGTCAATAAGCCTAACCCATCAGGGAGGATAGCAAGATGGATAATTTTGCTACAAGAATTTGAATTTGATATTATAGATAGGCCAGGAAAAAAGCATGTCAATGCAGATGCACTCTCTCGAGCCTATGATGGTTTAGGATCATCTTGTGATGATGATGATTTTCCCGATGCAGCATTGTTCTCCCTTGACACAATCCCTAGTAAATACATAGATATTTGGAATTATCTGAATGAATTCAAGTTTCCGGATGGTGCCAATGCAAAGACTAAGAGAAAGATTACTCAAGCCAGTCGTCCATACTCTATTCTGCATGGAGCATTATTTCGAATAAGACCTGATGGACAGTACAAGAGGGCAGTTGGACGTGATCAAGGAAAAGAGCTTCTAGAAGAATTCCACAATGGTACATGTGGAGGGCACTTCTCTGGACAACTTACAGCAAGAAGGATCTTGGATGCAGGTTATCACTGGCCCACTCTTTTTAAAGACTGTTATAATTATTGTAAGACATGTGATATTTGTCAAACACATGGTAACCGTAAGACTTCATCAGCTCCATTATGTCCTATTCTTCCCCTTGGTCCCTTTGAAAAATGGGGAATAGACATTGTAGGTCCACTTCCAACTACATCACGTCAAAATAAGTATATTGTAGTTGCCACAGATTATTTAACCAAGTGGGTTGAAGCTAGGCCATTGAAAGCAGCTTCCATGGATGAAGTGGCAAGGTTCATATATGAACGCATTGTCACCAGATTTGGTTGTCCATTAGAAATTGTAACAGATCAAGGAAGCCACTTCATTAATGAGGTGGTAGAAGCCCTAGTCAATAAGTTTTCTATCAAGCACAGGAAGGCAACAACATACAAGCCAAGCACAAATGGACAGGTGGAACGAACAAATTTTGTACTGTGTCAAATTCTAGCAAAAGATGCAGCCTTGCAGGTACATAAATGGGATAAAAGGATTCATGCAGCATTGTGGGCATATAGGGCAACATCAAAGTCAGCAACAGGATACTCCCCATTTCAGTTGGCCTATGGCATTGATCCAGTTCTTCCTATTGAGTTTGATATTCCCACTGTGAGAGTTATGAAAAATGAAAGGATGGATGAAAGTGATTCAGTAAAAGAAAGGTTGGTACATCTTCATTTGCTAGAGGAAATGAGGGAAATAGCAAAGGATACAAGCCATAAGAAGAAAATGAAGCAGAAGGAGTACTTTGATCAAAAGATCCGGTGGTCTCCATTTCAAGTAAATGACTTGGTTCTAGTATATGATTCCAAATACAAAAAAGAAGACAGAAAATTTCTTCCAAAATGGATGGGGCCCTACAAAATAGCAGCTGTGCATGAAAATGGTACGTACCGACTGGAGGAATTGGATGGCACTCCCATTACGAAATGGGTCAACCACGACAAGTTGAAGATTTTCCAAGCACCAGAATAGTCTACTCCGAGGACGGAGTAGAAGCTAGGAAGGGGGAAGATGTCGACACTAAAATTTTCCTCCAAAATTTCCATTTCATTAATATATGTATTAGGAATAGGATGTTGTTAAGTGTAATTAGTAGTAGCGTCCGATAGAAGATAACGGCGCCGTCAGTACGGTGCCGCCAATAATGTGGAGTACGGTAACAGTCAAAGTACAATAGGAATGTTGTAAAAAGTAAATATTTGTCGTAAGTGGTCCGGTAATGTTAAAATGTCAAAGTTTGGGTAATTAGAGAAGTAGGGTCTACATGATTAGGAATTAGAAATATTATATTGGTAATAAGGACAAGGAGTGAGGTCATAAATATTTTGTGTATTTTATTTGTAAAAATTCTAAAAATGTGGAACCCATGTAAAATGATAAGGTTTATCTTATCTTAACAGATAAGCTTACATGTACAGATAAGAGTTAAGGTATGGAATATGATTCGTCAGAGTGGATTTCTTATCCTATCTTAGAGATAAGATGGATAAGCCTGTAAGTTCTATAAATAGAGAGGCTACCCCCCTCATTTAGCATAGAAAAAAGTAGTGAGAAATTTTGTAGGAAGTGTGCGAAGGAAGCCATCAGTTAAAGATGACATCCACCAAACTAAAGGCTGTGCATTAGTAAATAATCATAGCACGAGGAGTTCCCGGTGAAGAATTATCATAGTGCCGGATTGGTGATGACAGTTCACTGGAATTGCAGATAGTGAAAGATAAAGAAGGAAAGGAGCTCATTCCTAAATTCAGAGCTCATCACAGAGGAATGATTCCTTCTGAAAGGAAGGAATGCCATGAAGAAATCCAGAAGTTGTTAAAAGGTGGATTTATTCAAGAATCCAATTCTCCATGGTCCTGTGCAGCCTTCTATGTAAACAAAAGAAGTGAACAGTTGAGGCAAAGAAGAGGCTTGTCGTAGATTACAAGCCATTGAACAAATATATATCTGCTGTTCAACATCCGATTCCTGCCCGTGATGATCTTCTTGCCAGAATCAAAGGATCCAAAGTATATTCAAAATTTGATCTGAAATCCAGGTTTTGGCAAATATTCCTGCAGCCTGAAGATTGCTATAAGACAGCTTTTGTGGTACCTGGAGGCCAATACGAATGGAAGGTATTGCCTTTTGGTTTGAAAACAGCTCCATCTATTTTCCAGAAAAAAATGGATAATATCTTCAGAGATTTAGCTGATTTTCTGATTGTATACATTGATGATATTCTCATATTCAGTAAATCTCCTAGAGAGCATATAGAACATTTACAGAAGTTTTATGATACTGTATATGCTAATGGATTTTGTCTATCTCCTACAAAGATAGAAGTCTTCAAGGATGAGATAGATTTTCTTGGCATCAAGATTAAGGATGGAAGCATAGAAATGCAAAAGCATGTTGTATCTAAAATACAGGAGTTCCCTGACGAACTCAAAGAAAAGGAATAGCTTCAAAGGTTCCTTGGCTGCGTGAACTATGTAGCAGGATTTTACAAGAATATTGCAGCAGACAGAATCCTCCTGAACAAGAGGATGAAAAAGAATGCTCCCGCCTGGAGTCCAGAAATGACTTCGGCAGTAAAACGCATCAAGCAACAGGTATTGAATCTTCCACCAATGTCTCTTCCAGGATCTGGTATGAAGATTATTGAATGTGATGCTTCTGAAAATTATTGGGGAGCTATATTAAAAGAAAAAATAGAGAATGGTAAAGAAAAGATTTGTAGATATGCATCTGGATCTTTTCAAGGTTCAGAATTAAAATACCATTCTTCTCATAAAGAAATACTGGCAGCAAAGAAGGCCATTAAGGCATTCTTGTTTTTTATTCAGAATGATCACTTTATTCTTAGAAGTGATTTAAAAGATTTTAAAGCCAGGTTGAACAATGGAGACCCTGCACATAAGACTGCTTTTAATCGTCTGCAAAGATGGGGGTCTGTGGTTTGATAATTTTGACTTTGAAGTTGAACACATTGAAGGGAAAAAGAATTCTCTTGCTGACTTTGCAAGTAGAGAATTAAATCTGGTAAAGACTGTAAATGTCACTCAGATAATTCATGAGCCTGTTGGTAGTATTTGGGATATCAACAATTGCCAGAGACAGATTGAAGTTCTCAAAGAAAATGATGCAAGAATGTCCAGAGAAGCTGAAGGTCATTTGATCTATAGAGGTTATATCTCAACTTCTCACTATAACTTGACAGAAGTTGCTGCAAGGTTTGTCGATCCAGAAATGCCTTACACTGAATTCCATACTTTGCAAGATCCCTGTGTCTTGTGCACATTACATTGGCCATGGCGACATCCAAGATATGTGGAGCAGCCTGATCCTTTACCTATTCAAGGACATCGTCTGACACAGCTCATTCTGAAGCCAAATACTCTATGGAAATTCAGTTTTGCTAAATTATGGACAGAGAAACATCCTCTGAGTTTTGATCTCTGGAACAGACCCAGCACGCAAGGAGATAGGAAGTACATCCTTCAAGATCTCAAACACTTCTTAGCTAAGTATCTTCCTACAAAAATCTCTGAATCTCCTTTGCTTGATATTTCTCCTGACTTGGCTAGAAATATTTTAATACAATGCAAAATTCCTTGGTATGTTAAAGTTCTATATTATGCCAAGCCTAATAATTTTAGGGGACATCATAATAATCCCAATGGACAAATTTGGAGAAAGATATATCTGCATCATTCGATGGCAATTCATCCTCCTGCTCCTGGATACGCTTTACGTATTCCAGATCACTATTTGTATCCTACCAGGCCACATCTTAGACCAGATAATGATGGAACTGCATCAACTTCAAGGCCCTACATGGAAAGAATCACGAGAAATCTGGAGCCAGCTCCTTTAAGGACTGATGAGACTTCTTCCTCATCAGATGACGATACTCCTGGACCCTCAGTGCTTTATGACAGCACTTGACAGCTATGATAGTGGGCTTGTCACTATCGTGTTTACTTTCGGCTATGTCGGCAGGCCTGTTTGCCGATCGTGTCAATAAAAGCAAGATAAGATTCTTTTTAGATCTTATCTGGAAGCATGGTGGACCTCTCCACTTTAAAAAAATGTGTTATCGTGGGTGGCATGTACCCATGGTTTTTGTCCGTGGCATTCTCACTTTCGTGTCAGTGGGAATCTTTTGGTCTACCGGAGTTACCGGTTGTGTGTTACCCGGTCATTCAGTCTTCGGTGAAAAGCTATCCAAAAATCCTATAAATTGGGGATGATTGGTTTCATTCACTACATGGAAGATTGGAGATTGATCGAGGAGTGTCAAGAGTCAAGAGTCTTAGAAGTCTGTAAGTAATATGTTCAATACAGTCTATGTATTTCTTCTGGTGAATGGTTCCCATTATCTTCTAATAATAAATTCATTCTCTGAGTTTGAAGAATATTACGAAAGTGTTGATGTTTATGATATTGTGTTAAGTATTGTACATGAAACCTTTGGTAGTGGAGATATAAGTATTCTCTGTATGTTTTTAGCCTAAAGTAGTTTCAGAGCATATTGTTCAGAGTTTGTTCAGAGCTTGTATGTTTGAGCTTGCTGTTTTAGAAAGTGGTATCAAAGCTTGCTGTTTTAGAAAGTGGTATCAGAGCTTGTTGTTTTAGAACTGTTTTAGAAAGTGGTATCAGAGCTTGCTGTTTTAGAAAGTGGTATCAGAGCTTGCTGTTTTAGAAAGTGGTATCAGAGCCGAGCAAAAGAACCTTCGGATCAGAGCTAAATAAAAGAATCTTTGGATTAAGAGCTGAGTCGTTTCCAAAAAAAGAATCTATAAAGCTATAATCAAAATTTGGTCATCTGCATTTATAAATTTGCTTTGTCATCATTCAATGGTTAGTAGATCTTGCTAGGATCTAAGAAGTCTAAGTTGTCATATGTGAAAAGTGAGTTCAAACAACATATTGCAGGCAAAGAGGCGAGGTCCCGCAAGTAAGTCGCCGTGTGGTGTGCGCAGTTTAGGTTGACCCGATACCGTAAGCCCTGTTGGCAAAGTTGCTCCTTAGTAACAGTTAAAATGGCTACTGAAGCTCGCCCTAGCTTATCTTCTTTGAATATTGAAGATGAAGATTTGGTAAGCCTTTCTGATATTTGGCCCGTAAATTCTGACATATCTATTCTAGAAGAACCTGAACCATTACCTGCCTGGAAGCTTCCAAAGATCTCCTATGATCAGGTCTATTCCAAGATAAACAAGTTTCATCTAATAGCTAGTACTGTTTTTAAAACTAGAGAGTCTGTTATTCAAGTCCCTCACACTTCTTCCTGTGAATACAATATTCCTCTTATTGATAGAGCCGATATAAAAAGTTTGAAAAAAACAGAGTCTGTATCAGTTTGCCCATATAGGATGTGTACAAATAGGTATTACTCCTTTATTTCGTCGAGGTCTTAATGCATCTATTCCAGTGTTACGCGGGGACGCGTCCCCCCCCCCTTTTCTACACTTCCGGGACGTCCCGGACGCCCTGGGGACGCGGGGGACGTGGGGGAAACGTTTCCCCCACGTTTCCTTTTTTGGCGGGGAGTGGGCGAAACGCCCTGGGGACGGCTGGGGAAGGAGGAAAACGTCCCGGGGGACGTTGGGGACGTCCCTGGGAACTTCCCGGGGACGTCCAGACGTCCCCGCCGTCCCCCGCGGCTTCTGCGTGTTTTTTTTTAAAAAAAAACATACTTTTTAGACATTAAAACACTTTTTTTTTTATTGTATATGTCTAATAACATAAAAGTGACATCCCTAACCTAACCCTAACCCTAAAAGTGCTATTTTATGTTATAAAATTAACAATATGGGCTCATTTCATATTCACACCAAGCAAGAGCAAGAGCAAGAGTGAGAGCAAGAGCAAGAGCAAGAAGAAGAGCAAGAGTGAGAGCAAGGGCAAGAGGAAGAGCAAGAGCAAGAGGGAGCAAGAGGTATTTATAATTTTATTTGCTTACAATACATGTTAAAGTTTTTTTTTTTTTAAATTTAGAATCTAGATTATATTTGCATTTGTTAGGCGCTGTTTTTTAGCATTTGCATCTACATTCACAATGTAATCATGCATATGCCAATGCCATATAGTTTGTAGGATTTTTAAAAATGCATATTGCAATTGCATAGGGTTTGGTTATACAAACTACAATGTAAATGGTTACATTTTTTTTTTAATTACATTTTTATTTCTAGTTTAAAATTTAGATTATTTTTGCATTTTTTAGGGGTTGTTTTTTAGCATTTGCATCTACATTCATAATGCAATCATGCATCTAGTTTGTGGGATTTTAAAAAATGCATCTTGCATAGGCCCTAGAGGTTAGGGTTTGGTTGTAAAATTTTAAATTTTAAATTTTAAATGGCTGCGTTTTTTTTAAAATTAATTCATTACATAATCAATCAATCATATAATTATGGTTGTTTTTAATTCATTGCAGCAATCATCACCATGAGTTCTTCTACTGAGACTGAGTATGAGTATGAATCAGAGCATGAATCAGAGCAGGAGAGGGTTGAACGGGAAGTTGAGATAGGTGGCCGTGGAAGAGTTGGTGATGCCACAATAGGGGGAGAGTGAAGAAGGGGCACAAAATGTAGTGGCAACGGCAACTGGTAGTTCAGCTGGTAGTGCTACCAATTGCCCATCTCAAATGTTGTCCAAATTTGCCATTGGACCATTTGATAAGAAGAAGCCATTGCAATAATTTGCCCAAATAATTGATAACCCCAAGTCTGGAGGGGGGGAGCAAAGTATGGAAGTGCAACATATGTGCACTGACTTGGCATGGTAGTATCACTAGGACCAATGCACACTTGTTGCATCTTACAAGAAGGGGGGTTGGCACTTGTAAGGGTCTTTCACTAGAGCAGAGAGCTGAGATGGTGAGAATCTTCCATGGAAATACCACGGGCAATGTGCCAGAAGTTCGTGGTTCTACGGCTACTACTCCATTGAGCACTCATAGGACTGGCAAACTTACTAATACTCTGGCTGGTTCTAGTTTTGAAGTGTCAGAAGTGGAAAGCAGAGGGAAGAGAAAGGCCGTGGGGGCAGCCCCAAATTCAGTTATTGACATGTTTGATTCAAAGGCAAGGGAAGAGGCAGATGATGCTATTGGGAAATTTTTCTATGCTACTGGGATTCCATTTAATGCTGCTCGCTCTCCTTATTACAAGGAGGCTATGGCTAAGGTTGCAAAAGCAGGTACAAGTTATGTGCCTCCTGGAGACACAAAACTCAGGACAACAATCTTGGATAGAAACTATTCCAAGCTTAATGTATTGATGGAGGAGATGAAGGTGACATGGGTGTCACATGGATGCAGCATTATCATGGATGGGTGGATGGATATTAGACACCGTCCTCTCATCAATATCATTGTCTCTTGCAAAAATGGACCGTACTTCTTGAGAGCAATTGATTGTTCTGGGAAGCGAAAAGATGCTGAGTTTCAGTTTCAGATTTTGAAGGATGCCATTGAGGAGGTTGGACCTTCAAATGTTGTACAGGTTATCACAGATGCAGCTTATGTGTGCAGAGCAGCAGGCAAGCTAGTGGAGCGGGAATATAGGCATATTTATTGGACTCCATGTTGTGTGCATGCCGATGAACAATGCACTGAAAGACATGGGGAAGATTCAGTGGGTTAATCAGATAGTGACTGATGCCAGAGATGTGCAGAAGTTCATATGCAATCACCACACATCATTGGCACTTTTTCGAAATTTTTCGAAGAAGGAATTTTTGAAACCAATTGACACCCGCTTTGCATCCTATTTTATTTTGTTGGAGAGGATGTCCGAGTTGCAGGAGCCCCTGCAAATTATGATTATGACACAGGATTGGACTAGGTGGCGTGAGTCCAAGACAGATCAAGGGAAAAGAGTGAAGGAAGTGGTGTTGCGGGAAACATTTTGGGTTGATATGAAATACATCATATCAATTATAGCTCCAATTTTTAGTGTCATCAAATATGGGGATTCTAACAGCCCCAATCTTGGTGAGATCTACGAGTGCATTGATAGCATGCTTGGGCAAATGAAGGCAGCTATTCGGGGTGAGGGACCCCACTTTGGAGTTCTATAATGAACATATACAGCCCATTATTCAGCGGAGATGGGAGAAGTTGAACACTCCTCTTCATATGGCTGCGTATGCACTAAATCCCAAATGGTATGTGCAGAGGCCAGGCAGAGTTGTCCCATTGGATGATGATGAGGTGAAGAAGGGCCTTATGAAGGCTTTTAAAAAAATGTACACTCCACAAGAGGCTTCACAGATCAGAATGGAGTGGCTTGACTTCACTGAACTCGATGGGTACAAAACATCAGCAAAGACAGACAGGGGTAGCATTAGCACAGGAAAAACCAGTGAGTTGGTGGCGACTGTATGGGCTTCCAGGATTGCTGCGACCACTTGCCATTCGCCTCCTTTCCCAGGTTTCTAGCTCCTCTGCCTCTGAGAGGAACTGGTCTACGTATGGTTGGATACACTCTGTTAAGAGGAATAGGCTTACCTCTACGAGAGCGGAGAAGGCTTGTAGCTGTACACAGTGCTTTGCGTCTTATAGATCGCAAGACCCCTGAGTACAAACAGACTCCAGCATTACGATGGGATGTAGATCCCGAGGAGCCGAGGTAGGTTGAAGAGGACAACACTGTGCAGCGAGGATTGATTGGGCTTACCTTTGAGGACGAGGATACTAGTACCAGCGAGGAGGAGTTCATGGATATTGCTTCAGATGGAGATTCTGATTTTTAGGCTGATACTTGTAGTTGTCCTCTTTTTTTGTAATATTGACAATAGACAATTGTTGGTGTATTTGGCTATGAGATTAATGATATGAATATTAGCTATTGTCACTTGATCAATCGTATTTTAGAATGGTTATATGAAATTTCAAATTTCAGCTTGTCTCATATTCAAGAATCAAAATTCAAATATGTATTATGAATTTTCAATTTATGACATTAACATATTGATATTAGACTTTATAGTGTATTTGATGTTTATGAGTTCAAGTTTCACCTTATTTAAATCTCAAATGGTTTTATTTCAGCTTATTTATATAATTTAGTCACTATATCTTTTTATTTTAAATATTTATATATTTTTTAATCAGCCGTCCCCCCGCCGTCCCCAAAATTTAGAAATTTTTTGCCGTCCCGGAAACCTCGTCCCGCCGTCCCCCCGTCCCAAGTAACACTGATCTATTCTGTGTTGCCTCCTTGATCTCCGATTTGACAATTTTAAAGATTCATTGCTTGCCGCTATCCAAACTGGTTTGCATTCTGGACCAATTTCATTTGAAGTATATCCCAACTATCCTGTCTCTTTAACTAAAGATGATTTACTACAGGATGTGTTGAAACTCCATTTGGCTACTACAGGATTGAACATGCGTCCTGGATCATGTCCACTCGCCATACATTATAAAGTTATTTATCGCCTTGTCAACACCATGTACCCTGCAGTCAAGCACGGTGTTACCAAGGGCAGCAGCGTGGTGAGTCATGTGAATATAGAGAGTCAAAAAATAGAACCAAAATTGATTTCTTGGTCCCAGATACGTGTTCCAAAAGAATGGACATTGTCAAAAAAGTTCATCTAGCAAAACCAGCCTAAGCTACAAAATGCTACAGCAGTTGATGAGTCTAAAATGATGTGAAATTATCTTTTAGGTCTAATTCTAGATTACCCTTACCTAGATCTAGTTCTGTAAAGTCTGACAGTTCTTATTTTTCAGTCGGTGAGTCTAGTCAGAGTCAGTCTGTCCCCAGATTCTACTCAGAAGTCAAAAAAGAATATTCTTGTGCAGTCACAATTCATTGGTTCATGACCCTAACACTGATTTCTTATGGTGTAATGACTGTGAGAAGTTAGTACAGCAAAAATATGTTCCTGAAAATGGCCCCAGCATTAACATGGCATCAGGAAGCTCTAACTCATTTCCTCCAACAAAGAGTTATGAGCTGATCTCTCCAGATGAGAAGCAGAAAGCAGTGCATTGGTACCAGAGGACGATAGATCGTCAGATCGAACCATCTGAAAGTTCAAAGATGTTAAACTGGACCAATAAAGCAGTAAAGTCTACATATGATAAAGTTTCTTCATATCATGATAGACTTGCAGAAATGGAGAAGAATCTCAGGGCATTGGAACTCAGAAGAAAAGGTGATACTGCTGGAGCTCTAAAGCTTTCGAATACAAGAGTAGAAGACTTAGAAAAGTCTGTTAAAAAGGTAGAAACTTTGGTTGCAAAATAATCATAAGGTTGTTATTGAAGAATTGCCCAAAGTAATTTCTCAGAATGTTACTGACATTGTGCAGCCATTGGTAGATCATACTGTTAGCATTAAATCTAATGTTGCTAACCAATTGATTCATACACATGAGTTGGTAGAAAGTAGTTTAACCCATACTCATGATTCTTTAGAAAAGATAGATCATAAGATTGACCAGATTTCAGAATCTGTTGAAGATGTTACTGCAGTTATATCTGATGTCCAGCAGATTAAAGACAGTGTCGTGCATAAAGAAGAAGGAGACTGGAGTAATATTGTCTCCATGAAGCAAGTTGAAGATCTGGCAAATCCATCAAAGAAGCAGCCGCATAAAGATCTGGTAACCCAGCACAAGCCGTTATTCTTTGATAAGAAGAATGTTGGAATGGTAAAAGTTGAAAAGCACCAGCAAGCTGAAGCTATGATCGTTGGTGAAACATCAAATCCCAAACCAGACCCTCTAAATAACACTTTAGATGAATTATTCCACCATATTCCATACATACCTTCAATGTGAAGTAAACAAATTTATATTTATTGGTTACTGATTACTACATATACATAAAATAACAATATATGGCACAGATGAATAGTGATATGTTATAAACAACTCTAGAGGAAGTAAAGAAAAATGTTAATAAATATTACTTAATGGATAAATAATCTTGTTGTTAATAAATTGACCCTCCAAATAACACCTTAGATGAATTATTCCGCCATCTTCCATTGACCAATTTGTTGTAACAACTACATGAAGTAAAGTTGACCCTCCAAGTAGCAGCTCAGATGAACCATCTTCCATCGCCTTGCCGTTGGGGACTACTAAGCTAGCTTTCTCCCAAACGTTCATTTCAAATAAGAATATTTGTAAACATATAACTAAGTCGAGAATTTATTTGAAAATTAGAGAGTTCTTTGAAGGACAACCAAAAGAATCTTACCTCAAGGCTTGTCTGGTCTCTCTTAGGGGCTATCATTTGTCACTAAGAGAAAATTGGTTTTCAGGTATATGGCCTCCCCGAGGAGGGTATACATTTGAAGGGACCCACAGCTCTAGTTTATAGACTCTATATATCAAGACTTTCTCTAGATATAAACTCCATAGACTAGATCTGAGGGGTAACGGCACCCTCTTCAGGGAGGTCGGAACTCAACCTGGACATAGACAGTCCTAAGGATCATAATTTGGAAATAATGACTATCCATAAACAAAATTATTTTTCAGGGCCACATCTAACATATAGTGCCTTTGTAAAGATACTAATTTAATTACCTTTAGTAGCCAAAAATTAAGCTCCAAGTTTCCCACTTAGAATCATGGATGGCTCCAAAGTTGGAGGTTTGTGAGTAAGATTAAAAATAAGGAACAACCCTTGAATAATGAAAATTTGTTCAGCCCCAAGTCTACGTCTTTAAGGTACGAACGGGCAGCCACAAGAAATTGGACCAACAAGTTTAGGGGCCATAGTCTATATGAAGGTTTCGAACCAAAAAAAAAATAGCTGAGTCTTGGACCTTTTGCCAACAACTCTACAAAATTATATGCCTTACATAAAGGCTTCAAGTTGGTGATTGAGCACTAGTAGTTGTCGATGAACAAAAAATAAATTCAACGCTTTAGTTCACTCCTATACATGCATTAGGGATGGCAAAACTTTTATAATGCAGTTCAAGTGTATGGGTTTTAAGTGTCTAATCAAGTAAAAAGAGTTCCTGAAATTCGTATGGTCTCACATGTTTATAAAATGATTAGAAATTGCCTCAACTATGCTACTAACTCCCCTTGATTCTACTCATAAGGGAAAGCTAATATCTACTATGATATGATTTCTGCGGTATAATATAAAATATATTTTATTTATTTATAAAATAAAGCAATTATATTAATAATACAATGTCAATATGTAATGCAGAAAATGTAATTTTTCTATAGTAAAACTTCTGACACATAATACTAGCACTATGAAATCAGAGCACCACCTAATAAAACACCAAGTAGGGCCTTAGGATATATAACAACAAAAGAGTATGTGCAAACTTCTAAAGATACACTAAACACTAGGAAGCACGAGTGCGACAGTCATTGTAAGTAGGATTTGAATCAATGAAGATTACGTATTTAAATTTCAAATATTTACTTTTAGACTCTAGTATCTAATAGATTTCTTATGAAGATCCCTTATGGAAGTAACTCATTATAGTGTTGCTAGCATTGTCGGTGGTTACATAATTGATATATTTATTAAATATGACATTTTTTTATGATCATCATCACTCATGTGTAAAGCGTTTTCTACCTCAATGAAAAGGAAACCAATAATGCAATTAATTTAAGCTGGATAGAATTGATAAGGTGCTTTTCAATAATTGAGAAGGCATTTGTTTTATCAACACCTTGGGAGTTTTGGTCAATTTAGAGCACAAGCGAGTGAACTTTCTCTATAAAGAGCTTTTTGTGGTTTGAGATGGCAACTGCATGAAAATTTTAAAATATTGACCTAAATTATTATGTGAACTTCTTTAAATTGCTTTATGGCCGCGGCAAGGTCTAAAGATGTTTGGAGAGAGTCAATGTCTTTTTTTATTTACAATAAAATTTAAAGTTTTCGGTCATATTAGACAATTGTTGAAGCAAAGGAGGGATTATTCTAAGGCCCTTGGGTACTTGTAGAGGTTTTCTTTCTCCGATTATTCAATCTTTGTTTACATGTGTCAACTTTCCTTATGTCGCATGGTGATTCAACAATTTAAGTAGAATTATCCATGATGATGCAGAGCATATCAACACTTTCAACCAATATAAGTAGATAGAACAATCACTTTTGCAAAATACTCAAAAATCAAAATTTTCCTTTCTATCTCAAGTAGCCAAAATTGTGCTCAAAAGGCTGAAATACAACAAATCAATAAACCAAGGGCTAAAACCTCATCAAACCTATTAGACATCACCAATACATCATGTTAGGACAGTTGTTGAAGCCAAGGAGGGATATTCTAAGGCCCTTGGGTACTTGTAGAGGTTTTCTTTCTCCGATTATTCAATCTCTGTTTACATGTGTCAACTTTCCATATGTCGCATGGTGATTCAACAATTTAAGTAGAATTATCCATGATGATGCAGAGCATATCAACACTTTCAACCAATATAAGTAGTTAGAACAATCACTTTTGCAAAAATACTCAAAAATCAAAATTTTCCTTTCTATCTCAAGTAGCCAAAATTGTGCTCAAAAGGCTGAAATACAACAAATCAATAAACCAAGGGCTAAAACCTCATCAAACCTATTAGACATCACCAATACATCATGTTAGGACAGTTGTTGAAGCAAAGGAGGGATATTCTAAGGCCCTTGGGTACTTGTAGAGGTTTTCTTTCTCTGATTATTCAATCTCTGTTTACATGTGTCAACTTTCCATATGTCGCATGGTGATTCAACAATTTAAGTAGAATTATCCATGATGATGCAGAGCATATCAACACTTTCAACCAATATAAGTAGTTAGAACAATCACTTTTGCAAAAATACTCAAAAATCAAAATTTTCCTTTTTATCTCAAGTAGCCAAAATTGTGCTCAAAAGGCTGAAATGCAACAAATCAATAAACCAAGGGCTAAAACCTCATCAAACCTATTAGACATCACCAATACATCATGTTAGGACACTTCATCAACTTTCATATCATCATTTTTCACTATTTCCTTTGTAGACCTCAATTCCTCCTTGTAGCCCTCCTAAATGCCTTTTTTTTTACATAAAATTCAAAATACACATAATATTTCTTGACTCGTAAGCTTTTAAGACACCCATTAAGCTCATTAGGGTGCATGTCAAGTTTCAAAGTCCAACTCTCCTCCCATCCAAAGTTATTCTTAAATTACCATTTTCCTAGCCCTTCCAATTAACCCTATTTTCATGTAAACCACTGTGGCTGGAAGAATCTACAAGTTTTAAAGAAAAACTAACTCTTGTTCTGGATACCCATTATGGTCTTCTTGCTTCATGCAAAGTTTCATCTCTCTTCTCCAAGTACAAAGTCTTCAACTCACTTCTCACCTTTAAACTAACCCAATTAGCCCTTCCTTAGGGTTTCTAAGCACTTTCTAGGGTATGATGGTTTCCACTAGTTTTCATCCTTCTAGTCACCTTTAATCATCTATAACACACTTGTACAAAGCCTCCTCAAGGTTCCATTACTCCTCCATGCTTCATTCATGCTATATCTTCTAACTAGCCTTCTCAAGCTTCTTGCACAAAACCGTCTTCTACTTAGTTTCATTCTTCTCCTTTTGTCTTGACAAAGTTTTCTTGTCTCTCACATTCACTACTCCCTATTCTTCACATTCTCCATTTACTCCAGTCACTCACTAATTCCCACAAATTGCTCACTCCAAAGTATTCTCCTCTAGTTTCTTAGACTCTTCTTAGGATCTCAATTGCACTAGAACAGGACAGTTCAAGGTTTACCACAAAAGAAGGTTTCCACAGAGTTTTCATTCTCTTGTTCAAGGTTTCCAAACACCCATATGTCTTTCTCCAACAGTCTAGGTTACTAGTTGCCTTCATTACATCTCACTGAATCTATGAATCCTCATACAACTTAAGACTGTCCTAAGTCTCTTAATATGAGACTGTACCTTAATCTTCTTTCCCCGAGTACTTGATTTCATAAACTTGTACCTAGATTTCTTTCTCCCTGTTACCCTTAGACCACCTTTCAACTGATAGGATCTCTCTGTTCAGACAAAATGAAACAAAACCTTTCATTCAAAATGGGTTTTTCTGGACCTTTTACTGTGCATGACTACTGGTATAATCTGAGTTTGACTATTATTCAATACCTATGAGTTATTCAATGGTTCAAACTCCTTCTGACTCCCTTTCTCAACTTGTTTTAGACCTCACAACCTCCCTAGGTAATACCTTAGTTGACTCTGCATAGTTTCTCTTTTCCACTTAACCCTTAAACTATGTAAACACTGTCCAGACTGTATGGTTGCTATTTTTCCATTTAATACTGAACACTCTGAGTTTAACCATGGTTTATTTACCCTTGCTATTCCTTAGACTCTTCCTCAAACTTATCTCAAACTCTTCTAAATTCCATTCTTGAACCCTCCAAATATGTGCATGACTCAGTTAGACCCGAGTTTAACTTCTTTAGACTAATGTGTACTTCTTCACTACTTGAATCTTCTTACAATCTTGGAACACCCCTGTGCAATCATTATACTCATCATAATCTTTGATAGCCTCCTGATTCACGTTAGAGCAATATCACCAAAAATCAACTAGGTTTTTAGCTCCAAACCCTTGAAACAGGGGTACCCACAGACTGTATATAGATTTCTTAGCTTGTTCCCTTAGTTTGAACTTTTTAGAAGGCTTATTAACGACTAAAGACTCCCGACTCCCCTTAATGTTTGCAAGGAAGTGTACTCTTGTTTGTCATTAATGGAACAAAATTATGACTCATTTACCTTCCCTTTAAACCCTGTCATACGAGTTCACAGTCCTAAGTGTCTTAATTTCCCTTTCTTAGAGATCATAATCATTTGTCTAGCTTGACAATTACAGATGGATATAGGACAATCAAAACTTCACACAAGATTTATTCACTCTTCACCATATGATTCCTTTCATTCACTTAATAATACATCAAAACCCTTACCTCTAACATTCAGTCCTTCAACTTGCACAAAATTGTTTATTTTATCTTTTTAACACCTCCTCAGAGCATATTGATGTTTTCTTGGTGACTGTATAGATCCTCTGTACCTGAGATCACATTTACATAACATCTAAACATTAAAATAGTCATAAGTCTTGATCTATATAGAGGGGGGGGAGTACAAAATATAGCTACATACACAGTTTGTCCATCAAAAGAAGCTCATTATTTGATCAAACATGAAAATTTACAAGTTTCATAAGCCATAGGCTCTGACATAGAGGTTTCCACCCTCAGAACTGTTCTTCCTCACTATCTCCTCTACCTACATGTATTTGAATACCTCATACAAATTAGATGACCTGAGGTAGTTTGGGCTTCCAATCCTTAACCTAACTAGTATATGATCACCCCAAGTAGGTTTTACACCTTAGTTAGGCATACTTTAGAACCCCTAGTTCTAAAACATTCCTGAACTAAATTTCAAATATTCAAATCTATGGTTTTGGAGGGAAACTCACAAAACCTTTTATTACATGCCAATAAGTCTTAAATGGACTAGTAATGCCCAAAACCACTCCAAATGGACCTAAAGGCACACCTAACACACCTAAGAAAGCCAAAAATATGCTTATTTACATGATGCTCCTGCATCACATGACCTCAAGATAAATCCGAAGCTTTCTAGTTCTCTATTATATGTGCATCAAGGATGGCATAACTTCTATAATGCAGTTCAAGCATATAGATCTAAAGTGTCTAATCGAGTCAAGACAATGCCTAAATTTTTTGCAGTCTCTCATATTTATACGATGGTTAGAAACCATGTCTCAAGTCAAGCCAATTATGCTACCACCTCATATGGATTCTACTCATAGAAGAAAGCTAATATGTTCCTTGATGTGATCTTTGTGCTTGAATAAATAATCTATTTAGTTTTTTTTGCTTATACAAACAAAAGAAAGCACTTATATTATTGATGCAAGGCTATTATGTAACGCAGAAAAAGGAATTCCACTATAATAAAACATATGATACATAATATTGTCAATGCAAAATCTCAGCACTATCTAATAACACACCAAGTCCATTATGTAATGCAGAAAATGGAATTCTGCTATAATGAAAATCAGAGCACCACATAATAACACACCTAATAATGTAATTATGTAATGCAGAAAATGGAATTCTGCTATAGTGGTGTTGCAAAATTAGAGCACCACCTAATAACACACCAAGTACAGATGGGTTTTATCAAAAGAAGAGAGTAAGTGCAGAGTTCTGAAGATCGCTAAAAAACTCAAACTGATAAGAGACTAGAACTAAACTACTAATTTTAAAATCCAAAAACACCTATTGGCATACGGCTTTATTGAGTCTAAAAGTAGCAAAACTTGAGGAAGTAATGGGTAATAATATGAGCTTTCTTGGTCGATAGATAATCTGTTGCCTCTATTTTCACAGACTGCAGCTCTTTGTGGACGGTACTGCAACTATTAAGTTTCTAGTATAAAAATAAAGAAAATGCTTATCATCAGTAAGCTAGCAAAGCCTAATATCACACCAAGTACAGATGGGATTTATCAAAAGATGAGAGTACGTGCAGAGTTCTGAAGATCACTAAAAAACCCAAACTAATAAGACACTAGAACTAAACTACTAATATTAAAATCCATAAACACCTATTGGCATATAGCTTTATTGAGTCTAGCAAAACTTGAGGAAGTAATGTGTAATAGTATGAGCTTTCTTGGTTGCCTCTATTTTCATAGACTGCAGCTCTATGTGGATGGTACTGCAACTATTAAGTTTCCAGTATAAGAATAAAGAAAATGCTTATCATTAGTAGCTAATAAAGCCTACACACCAACAAAAAACCCGCTATAAGGTATAGACAAAGAGATGGCACATTTACAATTTCCAAACTAACTTTAATTTTTCACCTTTAAATTATTTTTTGCAGAAAAATCAAGATGCAGTTATCATAAAATCATGATCTCCAGCTGATATTATAATGAAATGAAAAAATATACAGAGATCAAGACTTATACCTTCATAATATTTGAATGGCACCATTTTTAAAAATGTAGTTTTCATCCTTGGGCACAACAAAAACCTAGAATACAAAAGAAACCCATGACATAATTTAGTTGACAAATACAATTAAGATCCCAAATCAGTTAAATATGTGTGAATGCGATGCATTGAAGTATTGAACTGTGCCACAATGTCAAATCTAACATCAAGTTAAAAAGTTAGAGGGAATCTGAAACTTCTCCCCATCTGCAACAAACACAACAAATAATACTCAAACCTCAACCCTACTTAATAAACTTTCCACAGCGATTAATTAACCCAGGAAAATAGATGAGAAGATTGAAATAAGAAGAAATACCAAATGCAAAACAAACGATAACAATCTATGTTGTTGGGTATTTACTGAAATATTTAAATTTATTTTTGTGTATCATCATCACATCCTTGATCCATGTCTATTATCAATTAATAAAGAGTACCCATGCTTGGTAAGAACCAATACTAATCAAAACAGTACATACCCTACCTAGAGGTACATTGTCCAACATCATCTAGGGGAAAGAAAGGCTCTCCTTGGATTGCTGCATCATCTAAATAGAGGTTATACACAGACTTGCTCTCAACTTCACTTTTCCCTATTTCTAGTAAGTTTTGTTTTCTTACAACATTTACCCAATTCACAAATCGTATACATTAAGAATGGCCCTAACTAATAATGAGAAACATATATACCTGTCTCCAATGAGTGGAAACATTTCTTCTCTTAGGTTCCATAAGGAATAGGTCTGCAACATCTAAAAAAAAATCGACAAAAACCTTAACCATTTCAAACCCAATACCCAGAAATAAATAAATAAATTTAAACAGTAAACATTATTTTAATTTGTATAGAAATAAACCACATATTGAATTATGTGCATCAATATCTACATCCAGTAGAATGAAGATTTACACCCACGTTTGCATTTATCTACAAGAGTTAAGTTTAATTGGGTGTGCTTGAGTTCATCAAATGAAGTAGCCGAACTTATAACATAGAAAAAAATAGAAAGAAAAACATAACTAATTACCAGTTGGCGTGGACTTAAATACAGAAAGGGGGGCAACACCACAGCAAAACATAAAACAAAAGATACACAGTAAAACCGATTTAAGCAAAGCAGATACACAGGAAAACAATAATATAAAACTATATAAAATACATCAGGCACACAGGTAAAAAACTATACAAGTAGAGTAAAGAAGGTACCCAGACAATCTATAATGCAATGGGCATTTAAATAGGTCTGTGTACCTCCCCTGCCTCTAGGATCATTCTACTCCATCAGTTACGGGAAAAGAAAGGCTCTCCTCAAATTCCGCTTATCTATATGTTAGGTATTCATAACCTTGCTCTCAGCTTCATTTTTAATACATTTTCATAGTAAATCTAACAATCTAAACCCTGATTTCACATGTTCAACTATTTCCCGTATGTTTATTTCCTTAAACACATATAACCAATTCTCTTATCACATAAATAAGCTATAGCCCTAAAAAATTATGAGAAAAACAAATACCCATGGCCAAATTTCCACTAGAAGGACTTCTTTCTTCCTTAAGTTCCATTGAATTTCGGTCTGCAACATCTGCACATAAAAATGAAAAAAACCATAAAAAACCAGGCAATAACCAGTTGAAACCCAATACAGAGAAAAATATCAAGCACTTAGCATAATATAGATTGTCATTTTGAATTTTCTGGGCTTTAATAGTCAGATCTAGCCGGATGAAAATGGACACTCACATCTGCATGTATCTGCAAGAGTTGAATTGGGTAGATTACATTATCTTTGCTCGGGCTTCATCAAATGAAGCAACTGAGATTGTATCAACAAAAAAAAATGGAAGAAGAAACGTAACAAATTTACCAGCTGGTGTGGATTTCGGATTTAGAAGCAAACAAATAGAAACGTACAGAAAGCCAGATGTAAAACAAAAGAGACACTGTAAGACAATATCAAACAAAGCAAATACACAGGAATTAAAATACAACAGATACACAAAAAACTAAACAAAATTACAGCAACTACGAGCAGAGCAAAGACATAGTGACGAAATTTACAATGCAATGGGCATATATATAGGTACATTCGAAAGCAAGAAAGAGCCGTTAGTGCTTTTTTTAATACCTGGGGGCGGTGCGAGCCAGGGAGAAGGGGCTATCTGTTGAAGGGCAGCGGCCATTGCAAGTCCGGAGTTGAATCAGAGGAGATCTTTTAATAAAACATGTGAATTATTTTTTAATAGAAAGTTTAAAAACATAAATACATGTTTGATTAAATGTTGGTGGTACTTGTTGTTAAGTATGGAAACATAAATACACGTTTGATTAAATCATGGTGGTAATTTTAGATAAGTATGGAATTAGTTAATTGTTAAGGTGTTAGTTCATTTGTGTGTTTATTGGTTTGAGTTGGGTTTTTATTGACGGGTTTTTTTTTTTGTGTCATCAATTTTTTGTCTTCTAAAGTTCATTTATTTAGGATTGGGAATTGTATGTGAAATGTACAATGAAAACGCCGAAGGGGATCTTTTGAAAGATTCATATTGGAAGGAGATAAACATTGGGAGAGGAAAAGGGGTGAAAATGAAGGGGTTAGAGGGTGGAGAAGTGCAAGGGGCAGCGAAATAAAAAGTAACCAATGTGTAACTCAAACGTCAAACAACATGATGACCTATATGGAAATCCTTGAAGCAGGTCAGGGGTGTTGTCCAAGACAATGCGAAAACAATATAAAGATATATGTGTGAATGTAAGGAGTGGTAGAAAAATATTGCCAAAGTGAAAATGTGTTTGTAGTTATATATGTAGCATTTAGATGGAGTGTAAGTAGCATCTAGAGGTGGCAATGTCATTTGAAGCTCTCCTCATCAACAATTGTGATGACATAGTTATTCAACAATCACCGACCAAAAAAGGGACGTGAGTGGGTTGTGGATTTTTATTGGACAAGGGAAATTAATCACCTGCATAGGCCACACCTTTTCCGTGGAGGATATTATTTGTCCCCAAGAAATATATGATATATGCGCTCAACTATACAATAGAGATTTCACATGGACTCTTTCAATCTCACTTGTATTACTTACATGTGTGCAATTGGTGCTTCATATGTGAATTTTCCCTTACTTTTGTTGTGAATATGAAAGTTAAATACGTAGAGGAATAAATTTTTATAGGTTTTGCTAGTTTTAATTGTCCAAATATAGGTTTTAATGCACAGATAAAAGTCAAATTGAATGTTTTGGCAAATTTTTATGAAAAGCCAACAATGTTTGTTTGTTTATGGTAAATTTATGAGTGAAAATTCTTTCCTGAAAGGTTTGAGCTCTTGATGCAGCCGATTGCGAATGTTTTAGAACGATAATATTTGGAAGGATTTGATCAATTCCGAGAATTTGAACCTTGTTATTATGAAGAAAGAGGTTGAAATACACAACGAGGAGACATTTTCTTTACTTTAGTTGTTAAAATGGAGGTTAAATGCATAGATAGGTCAAGGATTTTATGTTTTACATACTTATTCGCAAATTCTTTCAAGCTTGTGTTTATTTTTGGTTAAAAAAAATTGTGGAAACAACTTGCAAGTAGGATTCGAAATCTTGACATCCTGGATATGAAATCCAACATTTAATTCTCACAAAAAAAATGTCCATATAAATCAATCTACTCTCTATGTTTTTCCGCTAGCAATTCCATGTTGTGAAATGCATAATTTTTTGTTTTGTTTATGGAGTGGATTTGTTTGAATTAGAGAAGATCATCCTCTTTAGTTAGTAGCATGATGATGCCCTATCGTATAGGTAATTTAGTTTAATGAAAATGTTTTTTTTTAATAAAACATATGAATTACTTTTTAAGAGAAAGTTTAAAAGCATAAATACATGTTTGATTAAATGTTGGTGGTACTTGTTGATAAGTATGAAAACATAAATACATATTTTATTAAATGTTGGTGGTAATTGTAGATAAACTATGGAATTAGTTAATTGTTAAGGTGTTAGTTTATTTGTGTGTTTATTAGTTTGAGTTAGAATTTTATTGGCGGGTTTTTTCTCGTGTCGTCATTTTTTTGTGTTTTAAAGTTCATGTATTTAAGATTATATTGCTCCCTATTGCAGGTGACTTTGGTTTTGTTCATTTATATTAGGTTTTTCCTTTTTTCTAATTTTAGTTGTCTTGAGTCCATTTTGTTTCTCTCAAAAAGTGACTATTTGCAAATGACGTAGAAATGGTCGTCTGTTGGTGGAAATGATCACATTACTCCTTTGGACCCTTTCCCCCCCCAAGCCTATTTATGTCAAGTTTTGTGTCACTTTTATTTTCCTTTCTCACTTGTTATGTGTCAAATTGCACATTTATAGGGCCCCAATTTGATTTTCAAGAACCCTGTAAATACATAGGAGGACTAATGCATGTGGGGGTTCACATAAGGCACATAATATGATCTACCAATTGCAATAGTGATATTAAAGAGTCGAACATATTCTTTCTTAAGCACCCCCATACCAAAAGTCTGAGGTAAATCATGTAGAGATTCATGTTAGACCATGTTAGTTTCTATAGATATGTGAGAAATTAAGGGTGGGTAGCTGATTGTTGAAATGCACAAGTGTTGATTGTGATCTTGTTCACAAACCAAGGTGTTGACAATAACTTGAAGTGATAACACAAGCCCCTCTTTACATCCTCTACTTTTTATGGGTTTTGTAAGGAGCTAGACATGGATTCTAGGATTTTTGTGAAGGGATTGATTCATGATTGAACTAGACACTTGGAGATAGGATTTTACACATTATAGCACATCATGCTTAGTCATCAATTCAGATCTTGTTTTTATACATGTCCGTTTATGACAGAAAATGACCATTTACTTATGGAGTCAAATGGTCAACAATTAGCAAATTTGGTCATGCACATTGTCATAGTCTAGTTTTTCTAGACATCGATCATGTTGCATTCAGATGTATTTTCTCAATCTATTATTGATAGTCACATACAAAGTAGCACAAAATTGGGTATTAGATTCCTAAAACCCCTAAAATTCCTAACATTGTTATTACTTCATTGCTTTACATTAGTCCAATTATTCCTATATTTCAGATAATACTTATGCTCTGGAATTTCCTCCTACTTGTATACAATTAGGTTTGTATCATTGATTAAACTTCCATTAGGGCATAAGTGCCACTTTAGATGTGATTTTTGTGGTGTATTTTTAATTAATCCACTTTTCACGCCTACATTTTGGTGAACCCATGCTTATATCAAGCATCCAAGCCCCTAAAGAGTTTTCTTTGTGAATTCGACACATTTTACACCCAACCTAACCCGGATAGTACTAAACCTATGGTTTTACTTTATGTAGCCTAAACTTTCTTACCATATTCTAGGGATTGTTATTGATTACTATTGATTTTCCTATGGTCTATTCTATTTTTCCAAGATTTTTTCCCTATCTCTTGTGTGTAATTTTAGTTGTGAATTGTTACTTTAAACATTTTATACATTTTTATGAAACCAAATTGATTATATACTAGACTCCAACTCGATGTAATGGAGGCATAATCAATTCAAATCTAGTTGATCTTATAAAAAGTCCCTCATTTTCACCTAGGTTTTGCACTAATAATACAAAGATGTTTCATATAGATGAAAGTCAAGCTCAGCCTGAAATTAATCCAACATCTTTTGAAAGTCCTATGGATGAAAATACTTTCAATGGTCCTCATAATTATACTGAATGTCAAAATAGTAAGGAAACTGAAATTTCTTCAGAAAACTCATCTCGACTTAAAGATTTGACATATTTTAGACAATAAATCTTAGAAAATGCTAGTGAAATGGATGATATATTCAATTTCATAATGGAAATAAAATTTATGAAACTAAAGGTCAAATAAATCTGAATGTGTCAATTATTCAATAAAAACCCTATAAAACGAAACACAAATAACTTAATGTTAAAAATGATCAAGTACTTGTTGAGACCCTAAAAAACCTTCTCAAGTGATTACATCTCAAGTTTTTTCCAACACCATCCAATCTCATACCTCATCTAATGTATATGTTTCCCTCCATTCTACACCTCTTATTGTTACTTCTTCACTTATTCCTCGCACTCATGTTGTTCCTAACATTCCACAATTTGTTTCCTACATATTCTATAGCTACTACCACATTACCTCCTAAGATAACCACTATGGTGAACACCATGTGCAAATTTGTAATGTCCCCTTTTTGGGACCTTACAAATATATGGGTTCATCTCTTTTATTTACACTGTAACCCCTTGGTATGCCTAGCGCTATAAGTGGGAGTCTCTTTAGTTAGTTTAATGTGCACATAGGTTCTAGTTACTTTTATTTATTTAATTAAAAATAAATAAATAAAGTGAACATAGTTTTAGCATTAAATTTTTATTATGTTTTCCCTCTAAAAGGGAAGAGGTCGGTCATTGGATATCACACCCCTTAGTTCTATAAAAGAAGTTCACATTTCCTTTAAAGGGTTATGTTGATGAATTATTCAAATTTACTCCCTGCGTGGAGATTTGGCTCCCTATGTGGAGAAGGGATGTATGCCCAAATTTGATACTCTCTCTCTCTCTCTCTTTGACAATTATCTTGCAATTAATTGGAGTTGGTTGCTTTTTTCTTGGTTTATCCATTCTAAGTGTAGCGACTTCGATTGGGGATTGTTTAAGCATATTTTTGATATCTCAAAATATACTTATGTTGCATATTTGATTTAGCATAATTTTATGAATGTGTGTGACCATATTTGAGGGTTTTAAGAGTCATACAAGTGTTGGGATTAATTTATGTGTAGACAGCAATTTAGTTTTCCCTAGGCAACTTACTATTTTGGCTATTTTGGGGTTTTGGTCATTTTTGTTCTAATTTGGTTGGATCCATCTTATTCCTTATATTTTTTCGAGTCTGTGCATGTCTCATTTGTCCAAATCGGAGCAGTTTTGAGGAAGATATCAATTTTTAAAAATTACAGTAGATTAGGGTTTGATTGCCAAGTGTTTTCAGCTGTGTATGATCATAATAAAAATCAAGAATTGTCTATTAATTATTTCTAAGTAAAAGGGTTTGATTTGGAGTGTTTGGAAGCTTGGAGAAGGGCTGAAATATTTTTATTGATTTTATTCTAACCCTAGAGACTTGGAGGCAGATTTCAGGGGCAAATTTGAGTGGGTTTAAGGGTTCATAAAATTTAGTTTGTTATTTCATTTGAAAGCTCGTGATTTCTACTTTATTGTGCAATTTGTTTCATGTCAAAACTCCAAGTATTTTGTGAGATATTAATTTTCGAAGTTTCAGTTGTTCTGGGTGATTTATTAATTAATTAACTACTGCTAAAAATCAGATTTGGATGTTATTAGAGTCCTAATTAGTTCTCCCATCTAACCCACCACTTTGGCATACTCCAACCCCCATTTTGGGTTATATTATTGCCGATACTGAGTTATTTGCGGTCGAACAAAGAAGATCTAATCTTCCTAGGATCGATCAAGTTAATTGATTTTTGGATTTATATTTATCCCAAGAAGGAAACATTACAAAATTACAAGTTAAGATTAAACAAATGTCTCAAGATGCAAAAATATTTGCAATAAGATCACTTTAAATTTAAGATTACTCGACCCTTTAATTGATGACGTATTAGCTTACTCCCTATCATCGAGTTTCATGTTTCCAAATTTTGTATTTTACAATGGGAAGGGATATCCATCTCATTATCTTAGGTCCTTTTATGTTTCTTTTCTAAATTTTGTATACGATGATCAATTATTGACTAAGTTATTTCCTACGAGACTAAAAGACTATGCTCTTCATTGGCTTTATGTAATATCCCGAGGGTTTACCCATACTTTCGCTTCATTGAACATATATGATTTTATTACACACTTTTCAGGGAATATTAACATCAAGGTCATGTTACACAAATTATCCAAATTAGAAAAATGAAAATGAGTATGTATTTATATTTAACAACATAGCAACCAAGATGATTTGTAAGTTTCATGAACACGATCCCATCTGTATATTTATTCAAAGCCTACTCTCACCTACCAAGAAGAAAGTCATGTTCAACATGTATCAATCACTCAATGTTCTTTGTCACACAATTAGAGATGTATAGGTCAAACTTATTGAGTCCAACATGCTTATTATGGGGTAACGCTCCTACCTCTAATGGAGTAACATATCAACATATAGGAAACTTCGAGGCTAAAAAAAGTTATAATACTTTCTAACCTAATCCTAAAGATAAGATTATGGCTAATGCAAGAGAACAACCAAAAACTAGCATATAATAGTCATGGTTCAATAACAACATAGATAATTTATAAGGCCAAGTAAGAGCTTGCAAAAAAAAGTTACAAAGATTGCTTGAATGTGAATTGATTACACTACCTAGTAGCAGTTACACCTTTAGGGGGTGTAATGAAAATGCCCATAGGAAATTTAAAGGTTTATTTAAAAAAATAAAAAATCCCAGTTGATATAACAAGTGTAATATATAATGTTGAAAGTGTTTTTAAAACCTTTTTAAAACTAAAACCCAACCAATGAATGGAAGATCAATATATCAAAATGACTAAAAATGGGGAAGTAAAATAGGAAAAGGATCATAAGCTCAATGAAGTTTAATGAACTTCACTATAACTATTTTCCACCTTCTTCTCCACTATGAAATGTCAAACACCACAAAAAAAAAGGTGAATATGAAACCTTAAAAATAAAAAATAAAAATGCATAATCATATTGCAAAAAATATATAAAGGAATGAAAAAAACAAAATTTTACGCTTTAAAAAACATAGTGCATTTGAAATCTCTCAAAGAGTTATTCATTTTTGTGAAGCATCAATCATCAAGATTGAACCTTCTACTAACATCAAGCCTACCACAAAGATTGAACTCAAATTATGTAAAGTAGTAAATATTATAATTTGGAGTAGATATCTAACTAAATAAGACAAGTGAATGTGAGATCAAACCAACATTGAAAATATCCCTTAATTTTTAATAGCAAATATCTGCAAAAGTTTATAAAATAATGTTAGTATGAAATTAGAGATGATGAGAAAACCAAAAAGGCTTGAGAATTTCAAAAGTAAAAAGAAGCAAACAAAGAAATATTTATAACTGCAACATGGAATGAAACTATTTGAAATGAAGGCGGGGGAATGAGATTTATTATTATTTATACGCACAAGCTTTCACAACAATATGGGTAGTTGTTGGTTTGAACCCAAAGGAAACATTTAGCTTATAAATTCATTAAATTATGGAAGAGCGTGAAACCCTAATCGTCTCCACAACTTTGGAAGTGTTCTTACTCATTAATTTTGTAGCATCATAAAAACCCTAGTGTGTACCCACCCATATGATTTTTGAATTTATATCTTAATTAATTGGTGGCAATGAATCAGAAAAGGTCTAAAGTTGTGAAATATAATCTCCGAGCAAAGAGAGGAAATGGTGTAGAAGGTGTGACCAATGAAAAGGCACCAATGGTTTAAGCGAACAATTGACAAACACCTATCGTCCTATCTAGCTGGGCAATTGACATCTGCATTACTATTAGGGTGCTACAAATGGAAATTAAGGCTTTCACCACTTTTTGATATTTAACCCTATTGACATGTTTAGGCACTAAACTTCACCATTAAATTTTATTTTATTTTCAAAGTTAAGTATTTATATGTTTCAAATTTTGGACATGTAAAAAATAATTGGTAAATGGATAGTCATTAGGAGAATGTGATTAGACATAATTATGTCTAATTTAAAATTTGACAAATGGTTTTAATCCAATAATTCGTCGAAATGTGTTTATCTCATAATCATATAGTCGCATGATAAATCACTTTTTGTAAATAAAAGAGTAAAAAACCAAGATTTAAATTTGATGACCATACATCCCTATTAAACATTTTTTTTAGTGAGGACAATATTTAAGTATTGTACTTCAAATTGTGGGTAGTAATAGTATTGTATAAAAATAAAAAAAGGTAGCTTTCATATATTCCTAGAATTATCATAATGTGAGTGTGAGTGTGAATGTGTGTGAGTGTGCGTATATGTCCTTGTGTGTGCGTGCATGCGTGTGTCAATAAAAGTTGTATATAACTCTATATAAAAATGATAGTCATGCTTAGAATCAATGATTTGGAAGAGACATTTATCTAAAATAATTGAAAATATATTTTATTAAAAAAAATAAAAAAGACATGTAAATGGCTATCAAATTATACCCTAAAGTAAAATCTATATTTATTTTTAGTCTATAAACACTTGTTTTGGAAATGATTCTCATTCCCATTTAGCACGAGCTATTTTTCTAAGTATTCCATCTTTCTTTTCATAATTTTTTCAATTTTACTTCAAAATATGAATATAGATAATGGAATGCTCTTTGTTGATGGAGGCTACATAGGGCTTCTCAAGTCTAGAATGGATTCTAGACATTGCAAAATTTAACCATGGGTTATATTAATCACGCCATTACAAATATTTTCATCGAAGAGTTTGAATCAAAATTAGAATTTAATCATGGTTACCTTTTTTAATTTTAACAAAAATTATTTTTTTCTTTTATTACTTTTTCCCTTAAAATAAACTCACACATATTAAAGTTATGTTCCAAATCGAGAGAAGACACATTTGAGTTGAAGATATAAATTTATTGAATTACTATGTGGCTCAACCAAACCAACATTTGAAAATGTTTAAAAATCCTCTTTTCGACTAGGGTACCTCATTTACAGATAAAGAAAGCAATATATAAAGGATGTGTTGACACCCAAAATTGTCTCACTTCATTTTGGGGCCTTATAGTTGAAATTTTCGACCATAGAGGATTTTGATGGTAGTATGCACAAATTTTGGGCACACTTATGTTAAAAATAATCAAAACGGGTGTTCTCTTCGTTTATTTTTTGGTGCACACTTGCAAATTTAAAGTATTTCGGGCTGAAGTTGAGTGGAAATTTCTTAGCTATATTCAATTCCTGTGAAATTTGTATTGCTTTAGCTTTGAACTTCCTTGTCCAAAACATCCATTATTTTCAGTGATTTGGAAGTATATGTAATAAGAGGAAACCATCAGCGTCATTGTAAACCTTGTGCTTTGGTTGTGAATTCCCTTTGCACATAGTATCGATCATACGACACTTGGCGGTCATCAATATTATTGCATCTGGGATGATTTTGAACTTTGGACTTGATCTGTATTTTGAGAAAAAAATTGAACACATACACATGGAGCTAATGAGTAATTCCTCCACCTTTTTAGCTCAAGATTTCCCTTTCTCTGTCTTCATGATGGATCATCAACAAGTGGTGCTTTTTGGTCTTAGGATCACCCTCGGAGAATGTAGACTTATTTGTGATAGATCCATGGCCTCGATCGAGGCTTCCTTGCTCAATACAACTTTTAAATTCAATTCCATTTCCTCCCTTTTGTGCAGAGTATTGATGGATGACACACAACGTTAATTTATGTCCTATGTGGTTTTATCTTTAAACCCTTTGAATCTTGGTTTATATATGTTAGAATGAAATAATGTTGGTGAGAGGAACATGGCGGACATCGATGAAGTCTCAACCCTACGCAGGCTTTTAGTCTAAATTGAATTTGATGATTTGGAGGTGATGAAAATGGAACCATAGGAACATCAAAACTAATGTAACATAGATAATTTTCATTATAAAATCATAAATCTCCATGTTATCTCTTACCTGCACACATGGTTAATAGTGCAACTATTGGTTTGGTTGAGTTGGACATCCATGGACAAATAAGATAATGTCAACTGGTGTAATGACTTTTATTTCAAGAGGACTATAGTTGGAAATCATTTTTTTTGATAAAATATGAAGCAAGTTCTAATGGAGCAATTTATAAACAAAGCTATGTTTTTGCATATAACTTTTGATTAGGAGATCCATTTTAAGAATGGTTGGTACTATTGGAAAGATTATTTATATAACTATGCAATTGTTATAATTTTGAGATGAATGGTTAAAAAACTTGTGAGTAGTTTATGACAAAGTCTTCGAGTCTCTTTTAGTCTCACAATAAAATCAAATGAAGATCTCACTTTATTCCCATGTGAAAATTTATAATCGATTGGAAAAGTGGCAACCTTATTTTCATCCCTTCTCCTGATTTCATGGATGTGCATGTGTTGTCCTCCATGGATTTCCATTTGTTCTCAGGGATCGGTTTTATGTCACAATTTACTTATTGTTAAGCGATATTTGTATCTCTCCACTTTGATTTGGAAAGAGTGATTTGGGCATGCTCCTTTCTCTGCAGTCATTGTAATATGGTCTAAATTTTTCTAGTGTTGATAACTAGCTCCCTCTCAACCTTTGAATGCTCTTAGAGTAATATTTTGAGTACCTTTTCTTTCCACTTAATTATTATAAATTAGAGGACAAATCCTTTATCTAAGTCATTTGTCTCAAGAAAATTGTTTTCACGCATTAGGCATAAAATTTCCTAGTTGTTTTTAGCATTTGTTAGTAATATCGCTTTATGATCTAAGTGGAGTTGACATAGAATGTTGAACATGTGTTGTACCATCGTTGGAAGACATTGAATGTGAAGATCACTATTTGGTAATGATGTAGTTATTTATGTTGTGTAGATCACTATTTGCTAATGATGTAATTAGGTAGGAAATCATAATGTTTATTTGGGTTTGTTACACCATCCTTCCAAAAAGTTTTTTTTTAAAGTTAAAAGTAAGTTTACGAAAAAGCAATGTCCACCTAAATTTAGAAGTTGCTACAACAAATGTCCTTAAAATGGGCAGGTAAGTTCATGTTGAATGCCTGTTAAAGACCTAGGGTTTTTTTATGTTGCTGGAAAGAAACGATGGAATTGGATAGTGAGCTCTGGAGTGAAATACCAGAAGAAATACTCGTTCTTGTTCTGGCTAAACTGCCCACTCTTTTGTATTGCAAGTTTCGTATAGTTTGTAAGGAATGGAAGCATCTTCTTTCACCGTCACAGGGGTTTGGACACATATCATCAGGGGTTGTTCCTTGCTCCTTCCCTGCTTTTCTCTTGGGCGGAACTGAAAGCGCCTCCAAATCTGATAAGGATTTTCTCCTATACCAATCGCTGCCCACTTCCTGTATGCGCAAGCTCTCATTAGATTGTTTCCTACCAGAACCAGTCTGCGTCCTGGCTTCCTGTAATGGTATCCTCTGTTGCCACTCCTGTTCTATGACAGGGGAAATCAGATCTTATTACATTTGTAACCCTATTACGAGAAAATGTAAAAAGTTGCCCGCATTGAATGGTGTTTACAGACACGATTTCGTTGGATTGGGGTTTGATACCTACACCGTGATTGGAATAAATAAGAGGGAAATAATCCTCGGAGTAGTGTTGGTAGTGAAAATATATGATTCAGAGGGGGATGAATGGACTACGTTCCACACGATTAATGCTCTGTCATCGGCTCTGAGAGAGGAAGGAGTATTCTCTGGAGGGAGCTTCTACTGGGTTAGTGTAACCAGCGAACTCAAAAACCGATTCATAATGGGGCGAACTGGTGTAGCCGCACTGAATGTGGAAAACAGGACATGGAGTATTAGTAGCACGCCATAGAGGCCTCTCAATTCTAAATCTGAACCATACTGTCGTGATTGTATATCGGATTGGAACTTGACAGGGCATGACGGGAATGTGGTTTTGGTGTACACCAGATATCTGCGCTTGTGGAAGTTAGATGAGAATAATAATTCATGGGCAAAGGCGAAGCCATTTCCTGAAAGCCCGTGTTTGGGAATGTCGTATATGGGAATGAAGTATTATTCTCCGCTGGTTTTAGTGAATAGCTGTGGGTGGATTTTAGTACACCTGCCCGACATGGGTTTGGTTGTTATGGACTCTCAAGGAACAGTGATTCACACCATTGAAGCTACATCAATCAATCCGCCAAGGGGATTCACATATGAAATAAATAATGTTTTATACCCTTAGAAAAACATCACGTTTGAGTTCCTACAATTGTTTATTGAATGTACAGATTTGGCTTAGGTGTAAGAACTGAGGGTTTTGAGTTTGTATTCGGACGGTTACCCTATAAAGATTGAGGGGTTTATTAGTATTTTAGTCTTTATTTTTTATTAGTATGTGTGTAAGATGAGTAATTATAGGAATCGTTGTCATATTATTTAAGCTTTTTTTTAACCAATCACAATCAATTATTTTTTTCTTTATTAATCAAATTTCTTGTATGAGATTGGTTGATATATTTTTCTACTTATTCCCGTACAAGAAAATGATGTCATAATTATTTTTATTTTCATGGAACACTTACCTATTTTCATGAACGAGTTACCTATTTTCATGCAACACTTCTGAAATAATTTTTTGTTTATTGGAGAGCAACAAAATAATTCGGTTAAGCCTTGTAATTCTTTTAGCATGACATTTGTCAAAATATGCTTAAGAAGAGCAATGGATCCATAATGATTGCAAGATATGGGTCGGTGGTTGTTGATAAGAAGATTGGCCATATCTTTGGTGCTCACTTCAACCCTAACATCTCTAATAGAGGTTGACTACAATAAACAACTCACAATTTCTCCTCCTGCTCTCCATGATTGTAACAATGAATATCGTGATTGTGTTTCTTTAAACACAAAGTCTTTGAATACAAATTGTGAGCTTTCTCCTAGTCTGCATGAAAAATGCTCTCTTGCCTTTGTCTTTTACCATCGTTCAGGTCTTCCCACTGTGTCTTTTTCAGTGCCCTTGATGTCTCCCTTATTTTTCTTTCCCTAGTCTGCCTTTTATGTATCTGTAACTCTGAATTTTACAGGATTGTCTGAAATTCGTGATTCTCCTTCATAGTTTGTCATGAAAAAAGTCTAGGTTCTGAGACAGCTGATATAATCTTACTAGGCCACCCAAAAGCATCGGACATGACATTGCATTGTTGGCCCTACTGAACCTCAACAAAAAAAAACAATGGAAACAAGTGAAAGACCCAGGGCGAGTCCCAGAATCTTCAGTGTGGCAGATAAGGCCGTGATTCCTGCTCCAACAATTGTTGATAAATTAAGAAATCCTCCCAAAAAGGTTGCATTTTTATGTCCATATGCTTTTGTATCATGTTCTTTATCTGGAAGTAGTGGCATTCTATTATTCTACTCCTCCACTCTAGCAAGCATCCCTAAAGTCATCCAAACAAGCCCTTGACATAGTCTAGTTGCTTATTTCTCCTTTTTGCTCAAATAGCACAACCTTTCCTTCCAATCTTCTGGAACATATGTTGAACTACAATATATTGGCTATTTTGCATCAAATCAAAAGAAAATTATCAAAAGATTTGTTCAACCATTGTTTTTATATTCTACCGCACAAAATGATTATCATCTACTAGAAACTCTTTTGCATCGAAGCTTTGGTGAAAAATTGCAGTAGCTAGTCGAAAGAATGGCATACATATCCAACAAAGCACACAGAATAGGGAAAATCTTCTTGACTACTTCACAAAGGCTAGACTAATAGATTGTTACCGATCGCAGACTAGGGTGATTCCTCCTATGACTAGTTCTAATTCTCAACAAACCAAAATCAGTAAGCCTCTTGCAACCGATGCATACCCTTGTTTGAGAACCTCTTGGAAACTGTGCTTTGAATTGGGGAATCCTAATAAGCCACAATTTACATTCAAGATCAAAGTCTCACCAACTCAAAATCAACCAGAGGCCTTTTCTAATTAAAAACAACAATTTTGCAGCCAAACGCACCAAAATCACCGGAGTAATGTTCTGAGACAACTGATATATGCCTTGCTTATCACTGTAAATCCTAGCCACCTAGAGAGGTGAGGTACGAGTATGTGGGTGGGGTCCTAATTTCAATCAGGGTATGATATCGAAAATAAGAGTATGGCTATTTAGTCACAGATGTAGGTGTGGGGACATGTCCTCATCGTCACACTGTTGTTTCTAGGTGATTATGCTATAAATCCTTTGACATCGGCTATGGATATGGCTGGTAGATTGTGTTGAGGCAAGCTTTCTGTTCTGCCTTTTTATGTTCATTTGTATGTGGATATTTTTTATTTGTCTTCAAAATGGAAACCGTGTCAGTTGCAAATACAATATTGTGTCAGATCTCTAATTTTGTGGGTGCAAATATGTGCTTCATTGGTAGCTGAAGTGGGTGATTGTTGTTATGTGTATTACCTATTTTGTTGCAAACTATGAATTGACAACTAGTTGTTTGAGTCAAATACAGATAAATGATTATTTTCCCACATTATTGTACTCCTATAGATTCAGGGGTTTAATCTAAACCATTGATGTCATGGTTTCCATGTATCACTTGTTGTTTTTTATGGTGTCGTCTTTTGCTTTGTATAGGAAACGTGGAGGCATCAAGATGTTTTTAAAGGAATTTTATACCATTATTGTAGCCTGTGTATGACACAGGCTAAGGGCACGACACTGCTAAGGTATAAACTTGGACGCCACAAGCATTGTCTTTGCCAAATGCTAATGGTCAACAACTTCCATAATAACACATAGGAAATACATCTGTTTAGGACAATTGTAATGACTTCCACATGGTCAGTAGATTCTGCATGAGTTAGCGCGTTTGAGACCAACCAAGGAGATCAATTCAAGGCATTGTCTACATACACTAAGTTGATTATTTCAACCAGACCCAGACTGTTATCTGGTTTTATGAGTTCAACAGACTATCAAAATTGATGTAGTTGATTGTTTAATTACACACACACTTACTTGACTCTTCATCTAGCTTTAATTCGTTATTAATTTCTAACTTCAAACTTCCTCGAATACTTGTTTTCCAGTGTTACAAAGATGAATCACATTCATGACATGTCACTTCTTGATGACACGAAACTGTGCAATGTATTTCACATAATAACAATTATTTACACAACATTATTTATTGTGCTTCATCAAGAGGTCCATTACTTTAAATCTTTTTAATGTCATTTACTTTAAAACAATTAACTATTCACCATAGTGGCAGGGACTAGTCGCATTGCGACTCTTGTTTATCAATATTTTTTGAGATTTGTATTTTTGGTAGATGACTAAACAATACTTTTTATATTAAACTATTTAATAAGGTCATACAATTTAAATAGAATTTATTGGTTTTCATTTTTTATTATTCTTATTAAATAATAATTGTAATTTTTTGAAAAAATCTAAGATACATTTTTTTTGTGGTATTACGCAAATATGTGTACTTTGAGTAACATTAAAATACACCCACATTCATCTAAATATTAATTACACAAAAATATATCATACGAAAAAGAAATATTTCAAAGTGTAGAATAGATGAGCAATATTGAATTACTAGTAATACATATGAAGTTTTCTAAATCTAAATAATTTGAAAATTTGTTTGAAGAGAAGGTAACTATTACTACATAGTTTTGCAAAAATTACTAGTCTATAAAAACTCACAATAACGAGGAATTAATTCAAGGAATTGCAAGGGGAAAATAGTTTATGAAAATCGAAATAGAACTAAATTTTCTAGCAAAATATCTCTACAATCAAAACACAGATTAGGGGAAAAGAAAATATTCTTCCCTTTCTGCATCAAAATTCTTGAATCTAGGAAATATACTTTCAAGCTCCAAACAATGCATACAACCTCCATAATCTCCATTAAAGCCCTTTATTATAATGTTTTTTTCGCAAAAAAAATGATATTGAGGTTGGTTGAATGTAATTGTTATATTTTTTTTGTTTCAAGCTCACATTCTGCTCACACTCTCATGCCCCATGTTTCTCCTATTCTCACTAGCTTCTCTCTCTTCCTACTTCGTTTCTTGGTTTTTACTAGAACTCGAGCAATATAAATAGAGTTTACCAAATATGTAGTATGGTCTTTCTTTTTGGATCCTTTTGGCCCTAATTGTGGGTGTGTTGAGGTTTTTGGCCCCTTTTTTCCAAAATTCTTGTTCATTGTGTGTTGACATACATACCAATAATGTCTTGTTTAAATTAAAGAAGTATATAAGTACATAAGTGCATGAGTGTATTGAGGATTTATAATGGAATATAATGTTATAGTTTTGGAAGAAAGGAATCCGTTAATTCACTACAAAATTTAGATTGATTAAAGTCACATTTAAAGATAACATAAAGTTACCCTAGTGAACCTTTAAAACGCTTGAACAAAATAATTTTAAAAATCCAAATTTCAAGTTCAAAGTTAGATTTGGTGACCAAGCTGTGACTTTAAGGTGTCACTAGGTTCTTCACTATATTACATTTAATATTAATACACTTATTGCCGCAACATCTCCATAGTGATACATCCTAACATCGACTAAGTTCGACCCTAGTGCAATCTTAAGGGTCCATCCCTAGGGAGATGCTAGACATTTTCCCCAGGGCAACTTTATACAATTTCATACATTTGTTCACCATATAAAATCTATTCTAGCATATTTTGAAACATAGTTTAGCCATAATTACTATGCATGTGTAGGTCTTATTTGCATGAAAAATATATTTGATATGTATTAGGTATTTTGATTGGTCAGTTAGCCCAAAAGTTATACAATTTCCTACTAGGAATTATTTAGTGCTTCATTATATATGTTTGGGAATTATATTATTTATGTGTGAGATAATATATTGTAAAATTGATATAACAACTTATGTAGTTTGAGTTTGATGGATATTGTTAGACTGAGACAGAATAGTGGTGGTTATAACCACACATGCAAAATAGGATGTGTGGAAGAGTTTATGATTAGGCTTGACTGCTAAATTAAAGGAGATGGTAATCCTTTGTGTGTGCGCGCGCACGCACACGTGCGCGTGTGACATATATATTAATCAATAATATAACGAAATATTATTTTGTTTATTTGATCAAAACTATACCAATTTTTTCATTTGGTATCAAAATAAGATGGAATCCTGAGCTTTTTATGGGGCATATCAATCTATGTTCATGAATTTCCTTGCATATGGAGATTATTATTTTGTGATAATTTTAACAAATTTATGAATAGTTCACATATTTTTAAACCAGGTCGGAGTTATTATTCGTAAAGGTTATTAGAGGAATTAATTGTAATCGTGAAAGTGTGAGAGCATAACAAAGAGGAAGGGTTTGGATAGTTAGCTCATGGTCCATACTCGTGTATCAGTCTCTCTTATGTTTGTAACAAGAAATTCTTTCAATATTCATGCATATGCCTTGGATTAAGATCTTTGTCACCATTTGTATTCTTAATCTCTTTGTGGATCATATGTTTCAACTCACCATGCACTACAACAACGTTCAAATCTAATTTCCTTGGGGTCTTTCATGAGGCATTTTAGTCTTCAACGTGGATAGAGAGATAGAGAAAAGTATACAAATAGCCCTATTTAGTGTATGTTTTATCTATTCTGATTCTTCTTCAGCTTATCAAACCTGTGCTCGATCATGATGGCTTCTAGATTGATTAGTATTCTATGTGATCAATTTGATTCTTGCATGCAGTAATATCATCATTTTGTCTTTGTTGGTTGTGGAGTTATTATTGCAAAAAATTTGAAAAATGCACCATCTAGTCTAAGGCAACAATCTAGAGGAGAGGGACCGAGGAGAGATATGATCTACCTCTTTCAAAAACGTTGATTCCTTCATTCAATCCATATTGGTGTTTTAGTTAGGAATCTAAAAAGTACATTTTGCGTATTGATCCTTCTCATTAGCTATAGCTGAAACATGTAGCATCTTTGATGGGTAGTATAAAAAGAAATTTCTAACTAAATTGGTTGACACGAGCCGAGATATGCACTCTCATACAAGTGAATACATTCATTGAATACCTATGTGCATATAATATAGTTCTTTATTACCATTTATGGTATATATTCAACACTGGCGACTGTCATATTTGGTCTTTATACATTTACTTTATTTACGTAATCTTTCTTCCACGTCTCTATGTGTGTGCTACATTATTTTAGTGTATCTCTTTCATATTAAAAATAGGCATAAGTTATTTTTACACGGAATGGTATATGGGAAAGGGATTTGCGGACATTCATGGGACTGTGTCAAATTTGACGGCTTAAATGACGGTTTTGTTATTTTTTAACAATTTTGCTTTTACTATTTTTAACAATTTTTCTTTTTCATTTTTCTAATTTTACATGTTGCTTTGGGTTTGCTATTTTTAAATTTTATTTTTTAGCAATCACATGTGTCTATGTTTGGGTGAGGAGTTTTTGCTTGTATACACGCCTGTAGTTTTTCCTTATATACACGCTAGTTATTGTAGGTGTTTGCACATAATTGATAATTTATTAATCTCTGGTGAACTGGATTACATTAAACTTATTTTTCTTGGCTCTGGTGGTAAGTGAAAATAATATTATTTTGAGGATCCATTTAAGGTAACTTTGAAATACAACAACGCAAGAGCCAGATCAACATATAATTTACATAGTTTTTTAACCCTAAATTTTCAAATCCCACCCATCTAAATGCCGAACGACATTTAGGTTTTATTGCCCAACTTTTTGGGGTTTAACAAATCAGATGAATTATTTAGGTTTTGTATAAAACATAAATTTATTTTTTTTTCCAGAAATATCATCGCAAATTGCATTTTAGATTTTAGGTTTTGAAAAAATTTCTAGCTATCCTTATAGACTCAACCTAGATCATGCAAGAAAGTAAAAGCAAAGGGTAGGCACGAGTGGTGGTGAAGAGGAAGGGTTGAAAGAAACTCCTCCGAAGACGGATAAGAACAAGATACCATTGGATATTGAATAACAATGAACCATGGGGAGCACTTAATGACCTATCCAAGGATGTGCATGATCAATCACAAGAATTACAATTATCCTGATGTATTGAAGATAACATAAGCGAAGTAGGCACAAGATCTAAAGTTCCATTGTAAGGGTTGTAATGTATATGATCAGGGTGAAATTGACACCGACAACATGTTGGGACCCAGGGAGCTAAGTATAACTATGTGTGGAAGAAGTTAACATGGTGTTGGAAGAAGCGCATCGTCAAGGAGTGAAGTTGAGATAGGGAATGATCCTCATCTTGATGTTGATTGAATAAGGGGGTGCCTCGTACCAATGCTTATTTTCAATGCTTCCGTTTTTCAATCTTGCACAAAGGTACGAAGGGTACCAATGCAAGAAGTAGATGCCTCCCACGTACAAGGAATAGATGAAACAATGGTATCATAATGGAGTGACTATATTTGAGATTGAATGGAGAATACAACGATGTTGGAAGTATGCCATGGGCATGCAAGGTTTTGCATGATCACACATAATAATTTGGCAAGCATTATTGAATCCACATTTGGTCAATGGAGAAACTTGATTAAATTTCCATATGCGGTGACAATACAATTATATGGTTAGTACACTAGATATGGTAAAGAGCATACCACACACAATACATTGTAGAAGTGGATAAGAAGGTGTTTGCATAGAGCAAGACGTGTATCAACTTGAAGAGGATTCAAAACTAAAAAGATAAATTTGCACTCGAACAACCAATACCGATAGAGGACTTAAAGTCATCATCCTCATAAAGACCTAAGGGAAAGAAGACCTACATTTATAAGAGGAGGGATATGGAGGATGAGACCATCCCATAAAAAAAGCATAAATGCAAGGAAGAGAAAAGACGAGATGAAAAGCAAGGGGAAAATGTAGCCCCACTAACAGGTCTCGGAAGACTAATTGTAGACAAAACTACCAAGTCTAATAGACTTACAAAAGGATCAAGGACCAATGGAAAACCAGGAGCCACCACACACCAAGCATGAATGACCGAGGGTGAAGAGTCACATGTAGAGAAATGTAAGGGATGTGCACATTGAAAAGCAAGGGGAGAACGTAGCCCAACAAATGGATCTTGAAGGACTAATTACAAACAAACCACAAAATCTGCAAGACCTATGCAACAAACAAGGACCAAAGGCAAGCAAAGATCCACCATGCACTAAGAACGAAGAATTGAGGATGGAGAAACCTAAATTTCTGATAGCTTCAAATGAAGAGGACCAAATATTGACACACAACCACATCAAAGGTTATGTGTAGAAGTATAAGGACCAAGAAAGTGGGTCCATGCATAGAAGAGAGCATAGAGCAGCACACAAAGAAAGAGAAGAGAAGAAAAAAGTAGATCATAACGTACCTCTACTTGTGGACAAGGTTATTCGTGCACATGAAGGGGGCCAAGATGGAAGATAAGCCGGAATGTGGTTAGAGAAAGAATAGGCATGTGATTTTAGGATTGAACTAAGTCTTACTTAATTAAGGTAGGTAGGACTAAGTCTTAGTTAGTTATGGTGAGTGGATATTGAGTCCTAGTAAAAGGGAAACATGCTAAGAATAGGTTTATGATGAAGTGTCTAGGTGAGGTGGTGGGGTGAGGTGTCTAGGTGAGGTGGAAATTAGTTTAATTAAGGTAGTTAAATAATGAATATTGTGAGCATGGACATTAATTTAACTGTGGGTAATTAAATTAATATACATGTGGGGTAAAAGGGGAGTGTGACCTAAATTTGATGTCTACAGTAACATAGATAATTTTTCATTATAAAATCATAAATCTCTATGTTATCTCTTACCTGCACACATGGTTAATAGTGCAACTATTGGTTTGGCTGAGTTGGACATCCATGGACAAATAAGATGATGTCAATTGGTGTAATGACTTTTATTTCAAGAGGACTATAGTTGGAAATCATTTTTTTTGATAAAATATGAAGCAAGTTCTAATGGAGAAATTTATAAACAAAGCTATGTTTTTGCATATAACTTTTGATTAGGAGATCCATTTTAAGAATGATTGGCACTATTGGAAATATTATTTATATAACTATGCAATTGTTATAATTTTGAGATGAATGGTTAAAAACTTGTGAGTAGTTTATGACCGAACCTTCAAGTCTCTCTTAGTCTCACAATAAAATCAAATGAAGATCTCACTTTATTCCCATGTGAAAATTTCTAATCGATTGGAAAAGTGGCAACCTTATTTTCATCCCTTCTCCTGATTTCATGGATGTGCATGTGTTGTCCTCCATGGATTTCCATTTGTTCTCAGGGATCAATTTTATGCCACTAATTACAATCTTTTTCTTGGAGAATCCATTTTTGAATGTGCATGCACCATAAAAGCTTTTGAAGCTTTTTTTCACTTTTTCTTTGAAGTCAGTTAACATTTCAATGCCCGTGGAAAAGATCATTGCTTTTATTTTATGTTTATGTACATGATTTGTTTTTTTAATTCAAAATTAAGTTTGCTGAAAAAGCAATGTTTACCTAAATTTAGAAGTTGCTTCAACAAATGTCCTTAAAATGGGTAGGTAAGTTAGTGTTGAATGCCTGTTAAAGACCTAGGTTTTTTATCGTTGCAGGACAGAAACGATGGAATTGGATAGTGATATCTGGAGTGAAATACCAGAATAAATACTTGTTCTTGTTCTCACTAAACTACCCACTCTTTTGCATTGTAAGTTTCGTACAGTTTGTAAAGGATCGAAACATCTTCTTTCACCGTCATAGGGGTTTGGACGCATATCATCAGGGGTTGTTCCTTGTTCCTTCCCTACTTTTCTCTTGGGTGGAATTGAGAGCGCCTCCAAATCTGATAAGGATTTTCTCCTATACCAATCTCTGCCCACTTCCTGTATGTGCAAGCTCTTGTTAGATTATTTCCTACCAGAACCAGTTTGTGTCCTGGCTTCCTATAAGGGTATCCTTTGTTGTAACCATTGACGAATGGTATTCTGACATCACATTCTTTCTAACCTATGGAGAATGCCCAAATCACCTAACCATGAAGGAAAAGTGAGAGATAAAGCTCAGAGCTGCAAGATATGTCATATGCGATGATGGATTATACAAACGTGGAATTGACGACATTTTTCTACGATGTGTTGATAGGCCGTAGCATATAAGTTTGTTAAAAAAAATTACGATTCAGCCTGCAGTGGCCACTTCTCCTCATCAGTGAAAGCACATAAGATCATTCGGGCCAGGTACTATTGGCTGATGCTATTTCAGGATGCAGCTACCTGGGTAGCGAAATGTGAACTTTGTCAACATTTTGTTGGCAAACCAAAGCTGGCTGCATTTCCCCTCAGGCCTGTCATTATTGATGAACCATTCAGGCAATGGGGAATTGATTTCATTGGAGCACTCAATCCTCAATCGAGTGCTGGACATATTTACGTCTTAACAAAAACAAATTACTTCACGAAATGGGTGGAGGCCATACCTATCAAACATGCCACTTCTGAAGTTGTTTGCAGCTTCATCAAGGAAAATATTATCGTGAGATTTTGCATCCCACATAAAATAATTGTTGATAACATTTCCAACTTCTCTTCATGAGAAGTAATCAATTTTTGTTATGGATACGAGATAACCTTGGCTCATGCTTATGATTACTATCCTCAAGGAAATGGTCAGACAGAATCTAGCAACAAGAACCTGGTAACCATCATACGGAAGCTAGTTGATGATAACCAGTGATCCTAACACATGTCATTATGCGATGCCTTATGGGTAGATCATATCACTCCAAAGAGATCTCTTGGCATGTCACCTTTCCAGGTGTTGTATAGGACCGATGCCAAAATCCCTATCTTCGCATAACTTCCTACTCTATGCTTGGCTCGAGCAATTGAAGATGAAACTTTTCAAAATTCTCTTGAAAAGAGAATTATGTGCCTAACAAAACTTGTAGAAAAGTGAGTAAAAGTGGTTGACAAGATCACTGAACATCAGAATCAAGTCAAGAGGTTGTTTGACAAGAAAGCTAGGTAGAGGGATTTCTAGGTAGGGGATTTTGTCCTTCTGTGGGACAAATGAAGAGAATTGAAATGTATGCATGGAAAGTTTGACACTCTTTGGAGAGGGACATACAAAATCAAGCAGCTCAATGGAGAGAATAGTTTCTATCTCTCATATCCAAATGGAACTGAGCTCCCACTTCCCTACAACAGGCAGCACCTAAAGATCTTCAGAAATTAGAACTTGCTCTCTTCTTTGTACAGTTTTCTTTCATTGTGTGTTTGCTTTTATCATGTGTTTGTTTCCTATTTGTCGTGTGTTCCCTTTTTTTCCCTTTTTGGTCGCCCTTGTTTTTGACTCTCTGTAACCCAATGGATAGGCACGTAGAAATATGTGATTCTCTACCCTTAAGTTTCACTTAAGGATAGTCCCCAGAAAGAACCAACTTAAGGATAGTCCCCTGAAGTGATCTGGTAACATTAAAAATGGCCTAAGAAATCTCTGGTAATCAAGTTTTAAGAACTTAGCCATTTTTCACCTTTTTGAACTAGGTGCAAGAAATGTTGTGTCAACACAATGAAATGTGCGCCCCTTTGAAAATCCTTTGGCGCCCAAAACAACATGTCAACATCCATGAAGTAGTGCCCATTTGGCGCAGAAAAGGACATGTCAACATCGTTAAACATGCGCCTAAAAAGTGCGCTAAGGTGCTCAAAACATCATGTTAACACATTAAAATGTGTGCTAAGTAAATTCCCAAAGGTGCTAAAAACTTTATGCTGCCACCATAGGATATGCGCTTAAGGCGCTAAAGATGTTATGTCGACATTAAAGAACTTGTGCCAAGGCGCATCCAAACCCATGTTGACACTTTGAAAAGTGTGCTAAAGAAAGTGGGTAGGGTAATTAATGCCAAAGTTTCTATATATAGGCGCTTAACACCTGTTATTTTCACGAATTGAAAATTGTGAAAAGTATTCCTTTGCACCTGTTAGCTATCCCTGTCACACCCGCGTTCCGATTTTCGAGTTTGTGGACCCCAAAGTAGTCCTTCGTCCTTTATAAAACTAGGTAAGTGGATTTTATCACTCTTATTGTGGTTTGTGGTTTTGTTTCTTGGTTATTGTTAGGTTTTAAGATTGTTATAAAGGTTGAATCTAAAAATGAATAAACCACCTTTCCATAACCATCTAGAAACATCCTTATCCCTCCTTCCAGATCTGTAAATCTAAGAAGGCTCTGCCTCAAAAGTGAGCCATCCTTTATATCTGCTTATTGCTACAAATCCCACAAACCCTCTCTTTGTCATTTTACAAAATCAATATGAGAGAGAAATATGAGAAGTTATAAAGAAAGTACAAAAATCATTTATCCTTTGGCGCACTATTTTTACATGTTGCACTCCCCATAGTGGTGCCTCGGCGCACTGTCTTCACATATAACATATCCCTCACCTGCGCCCAATACAAACACTTGGCAATCTTGTAAAGGTGCAGGCGCATCCCAACCAACATCAACATTTGATGTTGTGTCCCCCAAATCTGTGCCAAGCTGTTTTCCTTTAGCGCGTTGAGCTTCTTTGCAACATCTTCAGAAATTATGCCTTGGGTGCACTTAACAGTCATGCAACACCATATTTTTTAGCGCCTAGCTAAAGCACTCTTCTTAAGGCGCTAGTGCCATTTCTATAACACCAACACTGCATGTTGTGTGTTGCTTACCCGCGCCCCGCGCCTTTCTCCTTAGCACTAAAACCTCTTGTGCAACACTCCCTAAAAGTGTGCTCTTTATAATCCTATGGTGCAGCTTTTCCCCTCTCAACACAGGTGCACCTTTTTGCATGTTGACATTCCCAAAAGTGCGCCCAGCCTTTTTAAGCCTCTGCAGTATGCTACGAACTTGTGCCTTGCACCCTAAGCCCTATAATTGCTCATTCTTCTTTCTACAAGATTTCATTATGAATAACATGACGGTTGACATGGATCTTCTATGTTGTACCTCCTTGATACTCCTTACAGAACAACAATAGCCATCCTTGAGCTCACACATGTCTTCATCAAGCAAAAATCCAACCAAGTCTAAAGGTAAAGCTAAGTTGACAGAACAAGAGATGAAGTATAAATACTAGAAAGTTAAGATGCCTGACTCATACATAGAGAGTTATCTCGACATCAAAGACTCCGAGCTCAAGCACATTGATATGGAAGAGTTTTGGGCAAGAACCAACTAGGCCACTAGTAGTCCCTAGATGAACAAACTGGTGGGCAGTGGATTGCACTTTGCAGTCAGGCTGCCAGTATGTTCTATTAATAATGAGTTCATCATGTTGGTGGCTCGATGATATAACAAGGACACAAGATGTGTCGAGGATAAATAAGGAAAGACGGTCATCGACCTAACTACTCATCACTTTGAAATAACCCTGGGCATCCCTCATCATAGGAAGTACATCGCCATAAGCCTAGAAGACTGCAAGAAGGCATGGGACGACAATGAAGACAAGTGTATGCAAATGATGAATGAGCTATATCTTAAGAACAAAAAGACGGTGAGCCGATGGCCATAGACCATCCACCGTAGTGATTTCAATGAGGAATTGAGTGATACAGTCACCTTCCTGAGCAGAGTGTATGGGCTTCCTGATGCCCATCATTTCCATAAATGGATGCTGAGGTACTTAGAGACCATGAGCAAAAATGTTCCTGAACATCGTTTTGGCTGGGGAGAAATCATCAGCAACACCATCTCCCAGCAACTTCAACAGGTCATGACAACTGGGAAGTTCTATATGAATTCCTATGTTGTATACGCTGCAACATTAGCGAGAGATTTCACCGGCCTGGCATGAAATGGGGTATGGCCTCAGGTCAAAATATATGAATACTACCCAAAGCTAAGGCTTAAGAACATCATCCCTCAGTTCTCAAAAATCAACGACGCCTCCTTCTATGAGGTGATCTACCTATTGAGGCCAAATATGAGGCATGGTCGAACTAGACCAAGAAGTGGGGAGCGTTATTCACGTAGTTTCCCACATTCACCTATCTCAGGGCGGTAAATTTTGAAGGTGAACCATTCAAGCTACCAAGGTATGCGGGGCCCAAGTTGATTCTCTTAGAGTTTTCAAAGCAACTAATCACATACCATGAGAGATGCATGAAGAGCAAGAAGGGAGGAACTCCATTCCCCCTTACAGTGGGTTGATACACTTGCACCACACTGGCCAAAGCACGGGAAATGTATGCCGAGCTTGAATTGTTGAATCTAAAGCACAACTTCCTAGCCATGCCTACCTTTGATTGCCGAGGTTGCCTCCCAAAGGCAAAAATTGATTCTATTCATGTCCCTGAGATCGAGGAAATCTACATCGACCTGACACATGAAATAGATCTTAGGAGGAAAGATCACTCCAGGTTGGCTCTGGAAGAAATCAAACACTATGGTATGGCCATCATTCTAAAAGGATTCTAAGAACCTGATCGAGAAATTGATCAAGTTTACCTTGACACAGATGGGGACGATTGGCCGTTCGCAGAAATTGATAGAGCCAAGGCACCAAAGACCATTCAGGAAAGAGTCAAGCACATGTTGTAGCGCACCAAACATTGGTGCAAACAAAATGGTCTCACCCACCTCGGGGTAGATTTCACTGCTTCTCCTTCAGGAAGAGCACCTCCAAGGCCGGCCCAAGTGCCGAAAAGAAAAGGGAAAGACAAGGAGGGAGAATCAAGCAAAGAAGAACCTCCTCAAAGCCCTCCTACTACTTCTGAGAAGCAAGTGGTCGACCTGGTCTCTCCATGAAAAGAAGAAGAGACCACCGAAGTTTCGACAGACACATCCACTCAGGATGTGGTCACAGCTACAACCACTGAGGTACCCACCATTCCCTCTTCCGCTCCTTCTCCTCCCCCTGTCATTGAAACATCTATCCCAATGGATGTTTCTTCTTCTCTCCCTTCCTCCCTTCCATCTCCCACCTCTTCCATCTTCTCCTCTCTCACGGATTTGTCATCTAGTGTTCCCTCCATCCTATTATAGATCCATTCTACCTCCATGTCCTTTTATTCTCTTGTAGTGACTCCAGGTCCTACAAGCAGCAACACGTTATACTCCTTGTCGATGCCACCACCAAGTGCTTCAACATTCTTCCCTACGGCCTCTTCAGTTACTTCCCATTTCACTCCCATTTCTTCTTCCATTCCCTCTACTCCTTCTCCCATAAGTCCAAGATGGATCTCTAACCATCTGTGTCAACTCAAGAGAAAGGTTCCCATAGCACCCATGGACTTCTCTGTCATTCTGAAGAAGGGACCAAAGAAGTAAAAAGTGATAACTCACTTTTCAAAGAGCACTTCAGGAGAGAGGGTCATGGAGATTGCATATTCTGATCCCTCCAAAGAGAAGAAAGATCTGTCTCCTACAGACTTTATAGTGACCCAAGTCACCATGGGAACCTCATCTGAGAGCCTATAAGGAGAGGCCTTGTCTGCAGTAGATGCCCTCTGGAAGAAATTTCAAGAAGCAAAGGAGGAGAAGAGGATACTAAAAGAACAAAACAAACATCTTCTCCAAGCATTGCAAAGAATGGGCAACGCACCTCCTATGACTACCGCCGAGCCTGCTGAAGTTCTTAGTCAGGACAAGATAAATGAATACGCCAAGATTGGCGAACAAGGCATGGCAATGTCCTCCTGGATAGAGCGAATCCTTAGAGATAGTGAGGAAATAATCAAGAAATTCATAGGACTCTACCATAGTATAGATTAGGCAAACAGGGAGCTGCAGGCGGTAGCAAGATCCCTCTCCGAGGAGTTGGACAATGCCAGATTACAACATGAAACATTTCAGGCAATGGTCGACTACTCAGCCTATGACCTATTAAAGGTCGGCGTCATTGATCACCCGCGGGCACACCATAAAGCTCTCATTGCACTGGATTACCGGGTTGATCAAATGGAGTATATCCTGGAAAGGATAGACAAAATCAAGGAGGAAGCCCTGGATGCAAAACACAGCATGGAGCAGATAGTTACAAAGATGGCTCCAGAGATTGCTCAGTGAGACATTTAGCTTGAGAGAGGTAGACGATACAATCAAGCTCTTCAAGGATATCACAACACAAGGTTTGGTGCCAGAGGTCACTTTTGACTGAGAATCTATCAATAACCTTCTGGCTTGCCGTGATTTCATTGAATACTTGATTGAGGCAAATGAAGAGTATGCCGGGCTACCTGACAAGCTCAAGACTAAAAAGGAAACTTGTGAAGTTATCGACGACCATTTCAAGGGTCCTGATCATAATCAATTTCAGACGATGATCAACAAGTTTATGGAGTACCGAGATTAGTGTCACATCACCTCTCCCAATCAGAAGCAAGACACTTCATTCAAGCAAAGAGATGACGACAAATAGTTTCTCTTCTTGTGTACGCTTCGATCTTTTTGTAAAAATATTAAGAAAGTATGTTGGCATTTACGATGACATCATCCATGTTGCACCATGGGATATTGCCATCCACAAACTTTCCCAAAGTCAACTTTTGACTTTTTATTTTGTAATATTTTTTAAATAGCGGTTGGCTTCTTTTTGTCTTCTTTCTACTTCTCCTTCTATAAATACTGGAATACTTCTTATATTCCAGGTGGATATTTTTGTATGAAAAAAGAGGTGAAGAGAGAAAGACTTTGTGCCTTCTTGTAGCATAAGAGATATTAATATATATGTTAACACTTTGTGCTCAATATATGTGTTATTTGTATCAGACCTCTCTTAAGTTAGATCTATGTTTCTATTCTGTTGGATTCATTCTTATTATCATTATATTTTCATCAATATTACTTTTTTTGTTTATGCAAGTAAGTTTGGCTCTGTTTACTACCAGCCCAAAGCATAAACCCTCTGACCTTTCTGTCTTGGAATTCATTTCTTTTCTCCCTTTAGATCTACCTTCCTCAATTCCTTCCCTCTTACATTTCTGTTCACAGTTGGAACTACATCTACTGGGATGAGATCCCAAACCCCTGAAGTTAGAATAGTGTAGATTTGCATAGATTCCTACTTGATAGAATAGCAATAAACCAGTTTCACTTTGCTGTCTCAAAGAGGAGCTATGCCCTGCACACTGTTGGCCTGTTTCCCCACGATCTGTCTAACCGAAAGATTTTCAAACCAATAGTTTTTGGCGACTCCACTGGGGATGGAACTAAGGAAATAATTAAAAAACTGTAAAAATCACTACTAGTTTGCAAATTTTAACTTTTTGTTAAAAATTAAAATTTTTGCAGAAGTGATCAAACCTGAAAATTCCTTCAGAAAATCTATAGATCTGGGCTAGATAGGAGCTTTTAGTTCGTTGAGTTTTTACAAAAAAAATTATATTTCTATAGATTTGAGAATCTTTTCTATATTTTCAAAACCTTTTAAAATTCAATTCAAAGATCTAAAAGTCAGCTTTCTAAATTGATCCACCTTTTAATAGTTGTTAATATTTGTCAAAAAACCGCAATTGGTTGCTATTAAAGAGGGTAAAATTTTAAAAATTAAAAAGTACATGCTGCTGATTTTTGCTAGAAAAATCAGAAAATCAGCAAGTACAAATAAAAAGATTGTTGTAAATTAAGTTTTGCAGATCTGAATGGCTACACTGGCGGGTGAACAATTTACTCATGACAGAAGAGCTCATGGAGAAGTTAATCCAATCTTCAATCTACTTCATAGGCACAATTTTAGTATCACTCCAGCACGATTCGCATCACTAAGTTTAGCAGATCGATCAGCCAGAAGTGCCTCTCCTCCACGAAGGAGTCAGATTTCACAAGGTGCCTCGACATCAATTTGCAGTGCTCTTTTGCTAAGTGGGACCAAACTCCCTGCTCGTGTTCTTTTCCCCGCATTTCAAATGGCGATAAATTTCCCTGTACCATGGGGAAATGCCATGGGTCCTCTAGCACTATCGCATCCAATTCACGCCCTCCCTCACATGAAAATCGCAAGAATTTCTTGAAATTTGATGGGAGCGGAAATCAAAGCACAGACGCGCATATAGCTGTGTTTATTATGTCATGCAATATTTTGAATGTGACTCATGAAGATGTATCTGTACATCTCTTTCTCGAGACCTTGCAAGGACCTACATCAGAATGGTTCCAAGATTTACCAGCCGGATCCATCACTAGTTGGGCTACATTACAGACTGCATTTGAAGATAGGTACAAGCCTTCAGAAAACACATTTGCGTTACTGTCAAAAATCACTCACATGAAGAAGGAGGCTAATGAAACCATGTGATATTATCACCCGATTCAATTTGCTAATCAACCGTGTGCCACCTGCCATGTTTCCAACATTAGAGAATCAAAAGTGTTTCTTTTTGAACACAATGAGTTTGAGAGGAAGTTTCTTACTTATATAAGAACAAATACTAGACTTGATTCTTTCTCAAGCTGCGACCATCGGATATAAGATAATCTCCTTATATCTGGCAAGTTAATATGAGAACTGTCAAAATCAAAGGCTTCAACTTCTTCTCAGGCCACCTCATCAGATCCAGCATTCTAGAAGATGGCAAATGATTTGCTCTTATTGAAGAAGCAGTTAGCTCAAACTTCGTCTACCACTGCGTACTGGGATATCCCATGGAGGAACTTCACTCCCAAAAACTCCCCCCAAAGGCCACATTTGCCTACTTCTGCTCTAAGGTTAGCACTTGAGGCCCCTCCGATTAATGCCTTGGTCGAGATTGAAGAAGATGAGAAAATTTATGAAGAACCTTCATCGCAAGGCGAAGATGATCAAGATGTCAGTGAACCGACTGGTGACTCTACAATCGGGTATATGGAATTTGAGGATGAGGAATTTGATGAAGAGGAAGGTACCCAAGGGTATGCAAGCAGATAGTCATATGTTGTTTTCACCCGCTCACAAGGAAAAGAAGCAGAAGTTGCTGCTAAAATACAAAAGGAAAAGGTTGTATTAAATACGCCTCCAACAATCGCTAAGAGAGGTAATCCCCTTCCTACTCAACCTCTTATCAAACCTTTTGTAAAGAAATATTTTCCTCCTATCTCTCCTCCAAATCAACCTCCCTCCATTTCCATAAAGACCAGTACCACTCCTCTACCATCGTGAAATGAAGGACTCATTCCTTCATCAACGCAAACCTTGGTCACATTCGATATAGTCGATCATGCCAAAAGGACCAAAATCCAAATGTCTGAAGCTGAGTACCTTCAGTCTAACCCCGAGCAGCTTGTTAGATTAACCAAGTATATTCAAAGTCAAGCTGCCATCTCTCACCCCGTTTCTTTAAAAGGAATTCTTTCCACTCCTGCATCCCGCATAAACGTTTCCTCGACGTCTGCGTCAGGTAAAATTGAACCTTTTTACCTATCTCTCCTAATTAATGGTCACAAGTTAAGCAACTGCATAATTGATTCTGGAGCATCTGACAATGTCATACCAGCAAAGGTCACCCATGCTTTGGGCCTCACACTCACTAAACCTTTCGGCAGATGTTACTCCATGGAAACCAAGCAGGTACCATTAATAGGTCAGATCAAGGATGCACAGTTCGCATTCGTAGCATTCCCTGAGAAAAGAGTAAAAATGACTATTCTCATAGTTGATATTCCAGCAGCATACGAAATATTACTAGGGAGGATTTTTTGTAAAGAAGTTGGTGGAGAAATCCATATGGACTGGTCCAAAGCCAGAATCCCTGTCAAAGGGGTGATGCAGACATTGGAGCCTGAATCAAAAAAGAAATATCTGGTCACCAACTCTGACGACCCCAAGGCCCAGATTCTCTTTGAATCATCAGGGATGGGGAACTACTTCTTGTCCACCGACTCCGATAAGATGGAAGTTCTCATCCAAGAGGAGGACCTCAACAAGATATGGACACTGCAGTTTGATGGCAGTTATGTAACAAGTGGGTGCGGTGTTGGGGCCGTTCTGATATCTCTTGAAGAGGATATTTTCCCTCTTTTTTTCAAATTGTAGTTTTTCAATACAAACAACACTACCAAGTATGAATCTTTGCTACTTGGCATGCAAGCTGCAAAGGAAAGGGGAATCAAGAATCTAAAAGTACATGGTGATGCTGAGCTAATTGTCAATCAAGTGAAAGGGGTATACCAAGTAAAGAACGATAGGCTCAGACACTACCACAACGCAGTGTGGGACAACATCGAGGAGTTTAACGCTTTCTCAATCAAAGCAGTTCCACGAGCTCAAAATGACATGGCTGATTCTTTGGCCGTCTCGGCCTCTCTCATGCTCCCTCACCCAGGGTTAAAGACAGACACATATACCATTGAGGTAGTTTTCCACCCAAGAGTGCCAGATAATTCACAGCACTGGCAGGTATTCAATGATGACAATCAGCTTATCACTTTTATGGAGAAAGATGATAATTTCAAAGAGCTCCATTTTGATGGATCGACTTCTTGCATGTCGTGAGTCTCTCACGGCCAAGTGCATGAATCAGTAGAAGGTCAAGGCATATGTCAGCTCAAGGGAAATAAGATTCTAAAAGGTTTAGTTTCCCTGGAATGATTATTTGATAAGCATGACCGTTTTGTCAAGAAAAAGTGACAGGATAACCCTGGCTCTTCTCCAGAAACTGAATCTGTCAATTTGGGTACTATAGAACATCCTCGGTCTGTGAACATCAGGAAGTGTTGTGCACCCGAAGGAAAAGTGGAAATTTGTCAAATTGCTAAAAAAGATATATGGATGTATTGGCATGGTCTTATGCTGATCTGAAGTCATTTAAGCCTAAGGACATTCGAAATGACATCCCGCTAAAGGACAACATCAAGCCTTTTCGCCAAAAGCAAAGGCATTACAACCCCAAGATCTCAGGTACCATCTAGGCTGAAATTCAAAAGATGCTAGATGCAAGAATTATTTTTCCAATTCATCATAGTACCTGGGTTGCAAATATTGTGCCTATGCGGAAGAAAAATGGTGAGATACGCATATGTATAGACTTTCGCAACCTGAACCAGGTGTCCTTAAAGGACAACTATCCACTGCCCATAATGGATCAAGTTCTGTAGGCAGTAACCGGTTCAGAAATGTTGTCCATGCTTGATGGTTTTTTAGGTTACAATCAAATTGAGGTCATGCCTGAAGACCAATTCAAAACAACATTCACCACTCCTTGGGGCACCTTCGCCTACAACAGGATGTCATTCGGTTTAACCAATGTCGGTGCCACCTTCCAACGAGCGATGGACTTCACGTTCAAAGGTATGATGGGAAAGGTCATCATAGTTTACCTAGATGACTTAACCGTGTTCTCTAAAAAATGAAGTGATCACTGTGATCATTTGGAGCAAGTCTTGATTAGATGCTGAGAACACGGAATTTCTCTAAACCCTAAGAAGTCAGTTTTCGGGGTCACCGAAGGAAAATTGCTAGGACACATCATCAGTAAAGAAGGGACAAAGATAGACATCAAAAGATTCAAGGCTATTCAGAGCCTTACCTTGCCCACAAGAAAAACCGACGTTCACTCTTTCTTCAGAAAGGTAAATTTTCTCAGACGCTTTGTTCCCGATTTTTCTGAAAAGACTCGTCATATATCCAATATGATGAAAGGGTCACAAACATTCTGATGGAGTGAAGAAGGCAAGACATCATTCAAAGATATAAAATCCTCCATCGCTCATGCACCTGTCCTGGTATGTCCTGACTTCTCCAAGGATTTCATCATGTACAGTTATGCATCCGCACATACTGTATCGGCTATCTTAATGTAGAAGAACTCTTGAGGATGTTGAATCCCCGATTGATTTCATGAGCTCTCCTCTAAAGCCTCATGAACTAAAGATGTCACAACTAGAAAAACATGTCTTTGCCATAGTAAAAGTAGTCAAGAACTTCCACTACTATATCCTGAACTCTCATACAGTAGTGCTGGTCCCTGACACGACAGTTAAGTCTATCCTAACTCAATAGGAGTTAGGAAGCTTATGAGGGAATTGGATCACAAAGGTCCAAGAATATGATCTAGACATCAGACCAACCAAGTTGGTAAGGGGTAAGGGCCTGTGTCAGCTAATGGCTGAAAATAAAGACCCAAAAGCACCTGAGGAGCAAGCTGCTCATGTTGATGAAGAACAAAGTGAACTGGAGAAAGTGGATTCTTTACCCATGGTTCTGTTTGTCGTGACCAATGATGAATGGTATTCTGACATCACTTTCTTTCTCACCTATGGAGAGTGCCCAACTCATCTAACCACTAAGGAAAAGTGAGCAGTAAAGCTCAGAGCTGATATGTCATATGGGATGATGGATCTGTACAAATGTGGAATTGATGGCATTTTTTCTGCGATGTGTTGATAAGCCGCAACAGATAAGATTGTTAAAAAGATTTCATGATTCAGCCTGCCACTTCTCCTCATCGGTGACAACACATAAGATCATTCGGGCCAGGTACTATTGGCCGATGCTATTTCAGGATGCAGCTACCTGGGTAGCGAAATGTGAACTTTGTCAACAGTTTGTTGGCAAACCAAAGCTGGCTGCATTTCCCCTCAGGCCCATCATTATTGACGAACCATTCAGGAAATGGGGAATTGATTTCATTGGAGCACTCAATCCTCAATCGAGTGCTGGACATAGTTACGTCCTAACAGTAATGGATTACTTCACGAAATGGGTGGAGGCCATACCTATCAAACATGCCACTTCTGAAGTTGTTTGCAACTTCATCAAGGAAAATATTATCGTGAGATTTGGCATCCCACACAAAATCATTGCTGATAATGCTTCCAACTTCTCTTCACGGGAAGTAATTGGTTTTTTCTATGGATACAGGATAACCTTGGCTCATGCTTCTGATTACTATCCTCAAGGAAATGGTCAGGCAGAATCTAGCAACAAGAACCTGGTAACCATCATACGGAAGCTAGTTGATGAGAACCAGTGATCCTGGCACAAGTCATTATACGATGCCTTATGGGTAGATCATATCACTCCAAAGAGATCTCTCGGCATGTCACCTTTCCAGGTGTTGTATGGGACCGATGCCGAAATCCCTATCTCGCAGAACTTCCTGCTCTGTGCTTGGCTCGAGCAATCAAAGATGAAAATTTTCAGAGTTCTCTTGGAAAAGAGAATTATGTACCTGACAGAACTTGAAGAAAAGTGAGTGAAAGTGGTCGACAAGATCACTGAACATCAGAATCAAGTCAAGAGGTTGTTCGAAAAGAAAGCTAGGTAGAGAGATTTCTAGGTAGGGGATCTTGTCCTTCTGTGGGACAAACGAAGAGAACCGAAAGGTATGCACGGAAAGTTTGACTCTCTTTGGAGAGGGCCATACAAAATCAAGCAGCTCAATGGAGAGAATAGTTTCTATCTCTCATATCTGGATGGAACTGAGCTCCCGCTTCCCTACAGTGGGCAGCACCTAAAGATCTTCAGGAAGTAGAGCTTGCTCTCTTCTTTGTACAGTTTTCTTTCGTTGTGTGTTTGATTTTTTCATGTGTTTGTTTCCTTGTTTGTCGTGTGTTCCCTTTCTTCCCTTTTTGGTCACCCTTGTTTTTGACTCTCTGTAACCCAATGGATAGGCACATAGAAATTGGGATTCTCTACCCTTAAGTTTCACTTAAGGATAGTCCCCAGAAAGAGCCAGTTGTTATCCTGTAAAATTGACAAGGGAAATTTGTAGGTAACCATACCAAAATTCCATTTTGGTCCCCTGAAAAGATCTGATAACGTTCAAAATGGCCTAAAACTCTTTTCCAGAAATCAAGTTTTAAGAACTTAGCCATTTTTCACCTTTTTGAACTGGGCGCAAGAAATGTTGTGTCGACACAATGAAATGTGCGCCCCTTTGAAAATCCTTTGGCACCCTAAATGACATGTCAACATCATGAAATAGTGCCCCTTTAGGCACAGAAATGGACATGTCAACATCATTAAACATGCACCTAAAAAATGCGCTAAGGCACTGAAAACAATGATGTCAACACATTAAAATGTGCACTAAGTAAATTCCCTTCAGGTGCTGAAAACTTTATGTTGACATCCAAATGATGCGCTTAAGGCGCTAAAACTTTTATGTCAACATTAAAGAACTTGTGCCAAGGCATCCAAACCCATGTCGACACTTTGAAAAGTGCACCAAAGAAAATTGGTGGGTAATAAATGCCAAATTTTCTATAAATAGTGCACTTAACACCTGTCATTTTCACGATTTGAAAATTGTGAAAAGTATTCCTCTGCGCCTGTCAGCTATCCCTGTCACGCCCGCATTTCCACTTTTCTAGTTTGTGGACCCCAAAGTCATCCTTCATCCTTTATTAAACTGGGTAAGTGGATTTTATCACTCTTATTGTTGTTTGTGGTTTTGTTTCTTGGTTGTTGTTAGGTTTTAGGATTGTTATAAAAGGTTAAATCTAAAAATGAATAAACCACCATTCCATAACCATCTGAAAACCCTTATCCCTCCTTCCAGATCTGTAAATCTAAGAAGGCTCTGCCTCAAAAGTGAGACACCTTGCAAGAAATCCCACAAACCCTCTCTTTGTCATTTTGCAAAATCAAAAAGAGAGAGAAATCATGAGAAAAAGTTATCAAAGAAAGTGCAAAAATCATTTTTCCTTTGGCACACTGTCCTTTACATGTTGCACTCCCCATAGTCGCACCTTGGCACACTGCTCCCGCATGTAACATATCCACTCACCTGCGCCAAGTATAAACACTTAGCAATCTTGTAAAGGCGCAAGGCACATCCCAACCAACATCAACATTTGATGTTGTGTCCCCCAAATCTGCGCCAAGCTGTTTTCCTTTGGCGCATTGAGCTCTTTGCAACATCTTCAAAAATTGTGCCTTGGGTGCACTTAACAGTCATGCAACACCATCTTTTTTAGCACCCTAGCTAAAGCACCCTTCTTAAGGCGTTGGTGCCATTTCTATAACACCAACACTGCATGTTGTGTGTTGCTTACCCGTGCCCCGCGCCTTTCTCCTTGGCGCTAAAACCTTTTGTGTAACACTCCCTAAAAGTGTGCTCTTTATAATCCTTTGGTGTCCCTTTTCCCCTCTAAACACAAGCGCACCTTTTTGCATGTTGACATCCCTGAAAGTGTGCCCAAAATTTTTAAGCCTCTGCAGTATGCTATGAACTTGCGCCTTGCACCCTAAGCCTTATAATTGCTCATTCTTCTTTCTACAAGCTTTCATTATGAATAACATGACGGTTGACATGGCTCTTCTGTGTTGGACCTCCTTGATTCTCCTTGTAGAACAACAACATCCATCCTCAAGCTCACACATGTCTTCGTCGAGCAAAAAGCCAACCAAATCTAAAGGTAAAGCTAAGTTGACAGAATAAGAGATGAAGTATAAATACCAGAAAGTTAGGATGCATGACTCATACACAGAGAGTGATCTCGACATCAGAGACTCCGAGCTCGGGCACATTGATATGGAAGACTTCAGGGCAAGAACCAACTAGGCCACTAGTGGTCCCTGGATGAACAAACTGGTGGGCAGTGGATTGCACTTTGCAGCTGGGCTGCCAGTAAGTGCTATTAATAATGAGTTCATCATGTTGGTGGCTCAATGCTATAACAAGGACACAAGATGTGTCGAGGATAAAGAAGGAAAGACGGTCATCGACCTAACTGCTCGTCACTTTGAAATAACCTCTGGGCATCCCTCATCACAGGCAGTACATCGCCATAAGCCTAGAAGACTGCAAGAAGGCATGGGACGACAATGAAGACAAGTGTATGCAAATGATGAATGAGCTATATCTTAAGAACAAAAATCTGGTGAGCCGATGGCCACAGACCATCCACCATAGTGACTTCAATGAGGAACTGAGTGATACAATCACCTTCCTGAGCAGAGTGTATGGGCTTCCTGATGCCCATCATTTCCATAAATGGATGCTGAGGTACTTAGAGACCATGAGCAAAAATGTTCCTGAACATCATTTTGGCTGGGGAGAAATCATCAGCAACACCATCTCCCAGCAGCTTCAACAGGTCATGACAACTGGGAAGTTCTATATGAATTCCTATGTTGTATACGATGCAGCATCAGTGAGAGATTTCGCCGGCCTGACATGAAATGGGGTATGGCCTCAGGTCAAAATATATGAATACTACCCAGAGCTAAGGCTCAAGAACAACATCCCTCAGTTCTCAAAAATCAATGATGCCTTCTTCTATGAGGTGATCTACCTATTGAGGCCAAATATGAGGCATGGTCGAACTAGCCCCGAGTGTGGTCACTGTCACAAAGAAGTGGGGAGCATTGTTCACGTAGTTTCCCACATTCACATATCTCAGGGTGGTGAATTTTGAAGGTGAACTGACCAAGCTACCAAGGTATGTGGGGCCCAAGCTGATTCTCTTAGAGTTGTCAAGGAAACTAATCACATACCATGAGAGATGCATGAAGAGAAAGAAGGGAGGAACTCCATTCCCCCTTACAGTGGGCCAAATACACTTGCACCACACTAGCCAAAGCACGGGAAATGTATGCCGAGCTTGAATTGCTGAATCTAAAGCACAACTTCCTAGCCAGGCCTACCTTTGATTGCCGAGGTTGCCTCCCAAAGGAAAAAATTGATCCTATTCATGTCCCTGAGATCGAGGACATCTACATTGACCTGACACATGAAATAGATCTCAGGCAAAAGGATCACTCCAGGATGGCTCTGGAAGAAATCAAACACTATGGCGTGGCCATCATTCTAAAAGGATTCCAAGAACCTGATCAAGAAATTGATCAAGTTTACCTTGACACGGATGGGGATGATTGGCCGTTCGCAGAAATTGACAGAGCCAAGGCACCAAAGACCATTCAGGAAAGAGTCAAGCACATGTTGCAGCACACCGAACATTGGTGCAAACAGAATGGTCTCACCTACCTTGGGGTAGATTTCACTACTTCTCCTTCAGGAAGAGCACCTCCAAGGCCGGCCTAAGTGCCAAAAGGAAAAGGGAAAGACAAGGAGGGAGAATCAAGCAAATAAGAAGAAGCTCCTCAAAGCCCTCCTACTACTTCTGAGAAGCAAGTGGTCTGACCTGGTCTCTCCAGGCAAAGAAGAAGAGACCACCAAAGTTTTGACAGACACATCCACTCAGGATGTGGTCACAGCTACAACCATTGAGGTACCCACCATTCCCTCTTTCCGCTCCTTCTCCTCCCCCTGTCGTTGAAACATCTATCCCAATGGATGTTTCTTCTTCTCTCCCTTCCTCCCTTCCATCTCCCACCTCTTCCATCTTCTCCTCTCTCGCAGATCTGTCACCTAGTGTTCCCTCCATCCCATTACAGATCCCTTCCACCTCCATGACCTTTTCTTCTCTTGTAGTGACTCCAGGCCCTACAAGCAGCAGTGCATTAGACTCCTTGTCGATGCCACCACCAAGTGTCTCAACGTTCTTCCCTACGGCCTCTTCAGTTGCTTCCCCTTTCACTCCATTTTCTTCTTCCATTCCCTTTACTCCTTCTCCCATAAGTCCAAGCTAGATTTCTGACCATCTGGGTCAACTCAAGAGAAAGGTTCCCATAGCACCCATGGACTTCTCTGTCATTCCGAAGAAGGGACCAAAGAAGCAAAAAGTATAACTCACTTCTCAAAGAGCACTTCAGGAGAGAGGGTCATGGAGATTGCATATCTCATCCCACCAAAGAGAAGAAAGATCTGTCTCCTACAGACTTTACAGTGACCCAAGTCACCATGGGAACCTCATCTGAGAGCCTGCAAGGAGAGGCCTTGTCTGTAGTAGATGCCCTCTGCAAGAAGCTTCAAGAAGCAAAGGAGGAGAAGAGGATACTAAAGGAACAAAACAAACATCTTCTCCAAGCTTTGCAAAGAATGGGCAATGCACCTCCTATGACTGCCGCCGAGCCTCTAAAGTTCTTAGTCAGGACAAGATAAATGAATACGCCAAGATTGGTGAACAAGGTACAACAATGTCCTCCTAGATAGAGCGAATCCTCAGAGATAGTGAGGAAATAATCAAGAAATTCACAGGACTCTACCAGAGTATAGATCAGGAAAACAAGGAGCTACAGGAGGTAGCAGGATCCCTCTCTGAGGAGTTAGACAATGCCAGATTACAACATGAAACATTTCAGGCAATGGTCAACTGCTCAGCTGATGACCTATTAAAGGTCGGCGTCATTGATCACCCGCGGACACACCACAAAGCTCTCATTGCACTAGATTACCAAGGTTGATCAAATGGAGTATATCCTGGAAAGGATAGATAAAATCAAGGAGGAAGCCCTAGATGCAAAACATCAACATGGAGAAGACGGTTACAAAGATGGCTCCAGAGATGCTCAGTGAAACGTTCACCTTGAGGGAGGCAGACGATACAATCAAGCTCTTCAAGGATATCACAACACAAGGTTTGTGCCAGAGGTCACTTTTGACCAAGAGTCTATCAATAACCTTCTGGCTTGCCATGATTTCATTGGATACTTGATTGAGGCAAACGAAGAGTACGTCGGGCTACCTGACAAGCTCAAGACTGAAAAAGAAACTTGTAAAGTTATTGGAAACCATTTCAAGGGTCCTGATCATAATCAACTTCAGACAATGATCAGCAAGTTTATGGAGTACCGAGCTCAGTGTCACATCACCTCTCCTGATCGGAAGCAAGACACTCCGTTCAAGCAAAGAGATGACGACGAATAGTTTCTCTTCTTGTGTATGCTTCGATATTTTTGTAAAAATATTTAAAAAGTATGTTGGCATTTACGATGACATCATCCATGTTGCACCATGGGATGTTTCCATCCACAAACTTGCCCAAAGTCAACTTTTGACTTTTTAGATATTTTGTAAATAGTGGTGGTTGGCTTCTTTTTGTCTTCTTTCTCCTTCTCCTTCTATAAATACTAGAATACTTGTTGTATTCTAGGTGGACATTTTTGTATGAAAAAAGAGGTGAAGAGAGAAAGACTTTGTGCCTTCTTGTAACATAAGAGATATTAATATATATGTTAAGACTTTGTGCTCAATATATGTGTTATCTGTATCAGACCTCTCTTAAGTTAGATCTATGTTTCTATTCTGTTGGATTCATTCTTATTATCATCATATGTTCATCAGTATTGCTTTTTTTGTTTATGGAAGTAAGTTTGGCTCTGTTTACTACCAGCCCAAAGCATAAACCCTTTGACCTTTCTGTCTTGGAATTCATTTCTTTTCTCCCTTCAGATCTACCTTCCTCCATTCCTTCCCTCTTACATTTCTGTTCACAGTTGGAACTACATCTACTAGGATGAGATCCCAAACCCCTGAAGTTAGAATAGTGTAGATTTGCACAGATTCCTGCTTGATAGAATAACAATAAACCAGTTTCACTTTGCTGTCTTAAAGAGGGGCTATGCCCTGCACACTGTTGGCCTATTTCCCCACAATCTATCTAACCGACATATTTTCAAACCAACAGAGTCAAATGTAGATCAATGATTCTTTGCCCACATTATTCTACTTATAGATTTAGGGGTTTCATCTAAACCATTGATGTCGTGGTTTCCATGTATCCCCTGTTGTTTGTTATGGTGTCGTCTTTTTCTTTGTATAGGAAACGTGGAGGCATAAAGATGTTTTAAAAGGAATTTTATACCATTATTGTAGCATGTGTATGACACAGGCCAAGGGCACGACACTGCTAAGGTATAGACTTGGATGCCACAAGCCTTGTCTCCACCAAATGCTAATGGTCAACAAATTCCATAATAACACATAGGCAATACATCTGTTTAGGACCAATTGTAATGACTTCCACATGGTCAGTAGATTCTATAGGAGTTAGCGAGTTTGAGACCAACCAAGGAGATCAATTCAAGGCATTCTCTACATACACTAAGTTATTTATTTCAACCAGCCCCAGACTGTTATCTGGTTTTATGAGTTCAACAGACTATCAAAATTGATGTAGTTGATTGTTTAATTACACAGACACTTACTTGACTCTTCATCTAGCTTTAATTCATTATTACTTTCTAACTTCAAACTTCCTCGAATACTTGTTTTCCAATGTTACAAAGATGAATCACATTCATGACATGTCACTTCTTGATGACACGAAATTGTGCAATGTATTTCACATAATAACAATTATTTACACAACATTATTTATCATGCTTCATCAAGAGGTTCAGTACTTTAAATCTTTTTAATGTCATTTACTTTAAAACAATAAACAATTCACCATAAAGGTAGGGACTAGTCGCATTGCGACTCTTGTTTATCAATATTTTTTGAGATTTGTATTTTTGGTAGATGACTAAACAATACTTTTTATATTAAACTATTTAATAAGGTCATACAATTTAAATAGAATTTATTGGTTTTCGTTTTTTATTATTCTTACTAAATAATAATTGTAATTTTTTGAAAAAAATCTAAGATACATTTTTTTTTGTGGTATTACACAAATATGTGTATTTTGAGTAACATTAAAATACACCAACATTCATATAAATATTAATTACACAAAAATATATCATACGAAAAAGAAATATTTCAAAGTGTGGAATAGATGAGCAATATTGAATTACTAGTAATACATATGAAGTTTTCTAAATCTAAATAATTTGAAATTTTGTTTGAAGAGAAGGTAATTATTACTACATATTTTTGCAAAAATGACTAGTCTATAAAAACTCACAATAAAGAGGAATTAATTCAAGGAATTGCAAGGGGAAAATAGTTTATGAAAATTGAAATAGAACTAAATTTTCTAGCAAAATGTCTCTACAATCAAAACGCGGATTAGGGAAAAAGAAAATATACTTCCCTTTCTACATCAAAATTCTTGAATCTAGGAAATATACTTTCAAGCTCCAAACAATGCATACAATCTCCATTAAAGCTCTTTATTCTAATTTTTTTTTTGCAAAAAGCAATGATATTGAGGTTGGTTGAATGTCATTGTTATATTTTTTTTGTTTCAAGCTCACATTCTGCTCACACTCTCATGCCCCATGTTTCTCCTATGCTTCTCTCTCTTCCTCCTTCGTTTCTTGGTTTTTACTAGAACTCGAGCAATATAAATGTTTACCAAATATGTAGTATGGTCTTTATTTTTGGATCCTTTTGGCCGTAATTGTGGGTGTGTTGAGGTTTTTGGCCCTTTTTTTCCAAAATTCTTGTTCATTGTGTGTTGACATACATACCAATAATGTCTTGTTTAAATTAAAGAAGTATATAAGTACATAAGTGCATCAGTGTATTGAGGATTTATAATGGAATATAATGTTATAGTTTTGGAAGAAAGGAATCCGTTTATTCACTACAAAATTTAGATTGATTAAAGTGACATTTAAAGATAACATAAAGTCACCCTAGTGAACCTTTAAAATGCTTGAACCGAATAATTTTAAAAATCCAAATTTCATGTTCAAAGTTAGATTTGGTGACCAAGCTATGACTTTAAGGTGTCACTAGGTTCTTCACTATATTACATTTAATATCAATACACTTATTGCCACAACATCTCCATAGTGATACATCCTAACATCGACTAAGTTCGACCCTAGTGCAATCTTAAGGGTCCATTCCTAGGGAGATGCTAGACATTTTACCCAGGGCAACTTTATACAATTTCATACATTTGTTCACCATATAAAACATATTCTAGCCTTTTTTGAAACATAGTTTAGCCATAATTACTATGCATGTGTAGGTCTTATTTACATGAAAAATATATTTGATATGTATTAGGTTTTTTGATTGGTCGATTAGCCCAAAAGTTATACAATTTCCTACTAGGAATTATTTAGTGCTTCATTATATACGTTTGGGAATTATATTATTTATGTGTGTGATAATATATTGTAATCGATAGAACAAATTATGTAGTTTGAGTTTGATAGATATTGTTAAAGTGAGAAAGAATAGTGGTGGTTATAACCATACATGCAAAATAGGATGTGTGGAAGAGTTTATGGTTATGCTTGATTGCTAAATTAAAGGAGATTGTAATCCTTTGTGTGTGTGTGTGTGTGTGTGTGTGTGTGTGTGTGTGTGTGTGTGTGTGTGTGTGTGTGTTCGCGCACACGTGTGCGTGTGTGATAATTTTAACAAATTTATGTGACATATATATTAATCAATAATATAACGAAATATTATTGTGTTTATTTCATCAAAACTATACCAAATTTTTCATTTGGTATCAAAATAAGATGGAATCCTGAGCTTTTAATGGGGTATATCAATCTATGTGCATGAATTTCCTTGCATATGGAGATTATTATTTTGTGATAATTTTAACATCATTTTGTCTTTGTTGGTCGTGGATTTATGAAAATTTTACATATTTTAAAATCAGGTCGGAGTTATTATTCGTAAAGGTTTTCAAAGGAATTAATTGTAATCGTGAAAGTGTGAGAGCATAACAAAGAGGAAGGGTTTGGATAGTTAGCTCATGGTCCATACTCGTGTATCAGTCTCTCATATGTTTGCAACAAGAAATTCTTTCAATATTCATGCATATGGCTTGGATTAAGATCTTTGTCACCATTTGTATTCTTAATCTTTACAGACTTTGTGGATCATATGTTTCAACTCACCATGCACTACAACAACGTTCAAATCTAATTTCCTTGGGGTCACTAACACTATAATTTCATTCTTCAGGCTCTCCAAGTTCCAGTCAATTCCCTGCCTTAAATTGAATTCTACAGGTATGTATTTAAATTTTGTTTATACTTGTATGTAGCAGTAGAACTATATTTCTGAGCCTCCTCTTATGACCCGATATACAACTTTGGTTCTTGGTCAATGAGGTTCTGTTTTGTGTTGTGCATGTTTAGCTTTTGAGCCGCATGAGGAGGTATTTACTGTACACTTATCCAAACTATCATCTGCTGTCACAAAAACTCGTCTTCCAAAATTGCCAAAGGAAACTTGCTCTGTGCAGTGTTGATGGATTGATCCCTATGCTTTCCAAGTATGGAACAAGCCCCATGCCACACTTTCTTCTTGTTATCTTAATTATTTTATCTTTGAATTCCATGTGATCTACTGCATTCCCCCCACTCTCTATTTTCCATGAACCCTGTAGAGCAAGCTCATCCAATTCACGAGTATAATTTGGAGCCTTGCTTGATATGGTCAAAGCATGTTCCTACGATATACCCAACTCTTGAAGCAAGAACATTACAGCTTCAAACGCTTCCTAAAGCATTAAAACCAAACAATTAGGGATATATTTCACCACTTGGTGTGCATTCTGTATACTTTCTGAAAATCAAATCCAGAAGGAAGTATCTTATTTGTCTTTCCAATAGACGAGCACTACATGCAACCTATCGATGCATTTGCAAATTCCTCAACATTGTGGAGGATTACTTATCTATAAAGTTTTCTCCAAATCGATCTAATATACAGATACTACATTCATTATGTAGACATTCATAAAATCTTGTCTAAATGTGTTCAATGGTCTCTTTTACTTTACACTTTGTAGCCTAAAGCATACAATATAGTATATAAGCCGTTTAATTTTAAAATTCAAACTTATCGTTTGTCTGCTGGTGCACCATCCATGACATGGTCCGATGCAAAGCACCATCCCCTGAAGGTTGAATATGGTTGAACTGAAAAATTTAATGCCTTCGAGTATGCAGAAAATTTGACTGTAATTGTAACACTAAGATGGAAACAACTTGATGCCCCTGTTTGCAGATGTGTATCCTTTGCTTTAGCTCTATAGCAATCTATTACTAATAAACATCTTTTGAAATGCTTGTCATGTCCAAGAACGTGTATTGTATTGCTATTTGTATACCCCCTGAGATCACCATGCGGCTAGTAGAAAATGGTTTCAATCAAGGAATTATCAACTCTTCTTGCCCCCCTAGTCCACAAAAAACAAATCCTGCTTCAGGCTAGTTAAGCCCATCCTAAAAGTTCTAATTAAAAAGCAAAGCAAGCTATGATCCAATATTTGTGTTGATTACCTATTTCAGCCACCTGCATCATGTCTTGACCAGATGATGGAGTCCTTGAATAAAAATCACCTCAACTTTGGTCCCTAGGAATTACACAAAACCAACATAAGCCTGAATATCAAATTTATGTATCTCTTAATTACACAGAAACCATACTAGACTTAATCGTATCCCATGATTTTATGGCTGTAAACTTATTTATTTCTAGAGCATACATATCATTATGAATTGATTAATGAATTGAATCTAGTCAAGCTAAACCCTTGAGATTTAAATACATATAGGTAGAGACATGGCTTGAAAATAGAAATAAAAATACAAAATGATACCACTGTCAGTAGCAGCTTTTCCACTAATTATCCCCAAGTTTATACTTCTACAATTAGTTTTATTGTGTAACTTTCATAGTTCTGGAATATTGACAAGGTAACCGACAGAGGCACCGTGTGACTGATACACTCCAGAGGACATCTAGCATTGCTTTGGCTTGGGCAATTTTTGAAAGCATGGACATGGAGTAACCTACAACTAATTTTTGTAGATGGAGGATTTAGGACAGCTTGAAGAACCCCACACATGAACAGAAAAATTAAGCTTTGAAGCACACTTAGTAATGACATCGGCGTGCTCGGTAACCCCTCCTCGTGAACAAGGAAAAAATTTGAAGTGCTTATTATGCTGAAGGTGTTACCCCTATGGGAAAAGGATTTGCGGACATTCATGGGACTGTGTTAAATTTGATAGCTTAAATGACGGTTTTGCTATTTTTAACAATTTTGCTTTTGTTATTTTTAACAATTTTGCTTTTCTTATGTTGCATGTTGCTTTGGCTTTACTATTTTTAAATTTTATTAAATAGTTTTTGCATGAATTAACCTTTAAATACTGGTCTCTACCACTATAATTTCATTCTTCAGACTCTCCAAATTCCAGTCAATTCCCTGCATTAAATTGAATTCTACAGGTATGCCTGTCAATATCTGTGTTAAACTTGAATTATAGCAGGTATGCATTATAAATTCTTAGTTTACACTCTGTATGACTAATTCTAGTAGAACTGGTTCTTGGTCTATGAGGTTCTATTTTATTGTTATGCCTATTTAGATTTTGATCCGCATGAGGAGGTCCCCACTTATCAATAAACATGTCCAAACAATCATCTGTTGTCCAGGCGGAGTAACTTCACGCTTCCTTAATGTGGGTAAGGATTTTAGACTTTATCATATTTTAAAGTGATTTCTTTAGGCTGCCACGTTTGGTTGGTGATTCATACCCATGATCTTCCAAATAATTACAATTGAATGTTATGCATTAGGAAGGTGTCAAAATAGTTCTTCACTGAGTCTGCTTGTCTGAACTTATTTCCCTCTATTTTTAGACATTGTTTCAATCAACCATACTTCTTCCACTGTTGTAATACTGTCTGAAAAAGATGCTAATGATATAGTTATCTTGGATCTTAAAATGGAAAGTTTTCTCAATTTTTTCACCCATTCTGCAATGTGGTCTTCCCTTGGACATACCAGTAGATGTAATCATACCAATTTACAACCCTTATTAGATATCGCCACCTCTTGCTATCTGCATGCTATACTTGATCTCACCAAGCATCTAGTATTTTTTTTTACTCAAATAGTTTCATGATTTGCACGAGAGCAACGATGAGAGCCAGGTTCTGTAGATTTCTACGCTTCTGGTGGTTGGATCCGCTTCATCACTCAATGGATGTATCCAACTACAATGCGATAGTACATGGCAGGTGAAACGCCTGCCCCGCTGTACACCTTTAAAGAAGAGTCTACAACTATGTGACTAGGGTTCGTTTGAGATAGCTCAGTATGAAACATGACTTATTACTGACCATCATGCCATAAAGCTCAGATACAAATAGCTCACCCCAGTGATTTTAACGACGATATCGTCTAATCTAATAAAATGCTTCACTTGAATTGATCATCTTCCTGGGAATACCCCCACCACCTCTAATGTTGTTTTTTGTTCCATCAATATTAATGGAGTTCACACTTCAGTGATTCATCAAAACGTGCCCTTGTTTATGTTCTAGAAGTTAGCTTGCATTAAACCGCACTCCATATATAATTCTAGTTAATCCTAATCTTGATAAAATTAAGTCTATATCAATTTGTACCTTTGAAAATTGGTGCTCAAAAAAAAGTGGAAATCTAATTTATAATCTCGTAAAAAATAGGGTTGTTTTGTTATGTAACTAATAAATCTGTATAGATCATACTTTAGTTATTATTAAGGATTTTTTTTTTTAGTGTTGTGTAGGTTACAGTTGTGCACTTTTCATTCTCCCGTAGTAAAGAAGAGAGTTTATTCTCTAAACAAACTTTAGGAGGGTTTCAATAGTTGATTAAAAACTATTTATTCATAAATTGTTTTGTTTATTGCATGTTATGGTTAAAAAAATATTGTAAAGTGCTTCCATCTTTATTTTGAGGTTGATTTTTGGACATTTATATGGGGTAGACTCCAATTGTCCCTCTTACACCAATGTACCTTGATGGGAAAGCCATGATGGTATTCAGCTATTCATTGACAGGATTCATATGGTTTGATGAGGAGATAGGGTTGTTCCCCATATGAGTTATGTAACATCCTTCTCCATCCTTAGCATAGTAAACCATGTATGTTTGAAAAACTTCTGGTCATTGAGGTAGGCTTTTGTGATTCTCAATCAGACCGTAAAGAAGAGAGTATCGTTCTAAATGAACTAAGGAGGGCATACTTATATTTCCCTTGATAGTTTTATGATGCAGTTGGTTCACATTTTGGCTTGTTATGGAGACTTAATTAACTACACTCTTCCCCTTGTAGAGTGAAATAAGGAGTTTTTTCTTCAGGTTCAATGTGTTGTTAATTTTTGTTTTGTTGCATATTGAATTGTTAAAGTGTTATTGTCACCTCATGTTTCCTAGAAAATATTGATGCCAAAATTGAGGTTTTAATAGATCTCTCTCCCATGGGCTTGGAGGTACAAGCATGTCCTCCAATTTGTCTCTCCAACACATCCTTCATGATTGGATGATTGATAAGTTGTGTCTACCTGGAACCCCCGTCCGGCTTGTAACTGCTTGGATTTTGTTCGTAGGTCAACTTGTAGACGACCCTTGTTTGCTAGATACAACACAAATACTATCCTCCTCCCCACATGTTGACCTTGAATAACTTACTTAATTGTATTTTAGTATGCCACATGTAAATGTTCATAACAACATGCCTGCGTAGAAAGAAATCACAACTACAGTTCAAGTACAATGCACCATGGGCCACACAACCTACTTCATCCCTTCTCATTGAAAGTGATGGGAAAATTAGGTACCTTCCTTCGAGAAATGATGATAGACTGAACATACACAATCAATCGATGATATCCATATGGAGAGAAAATGTCGATTTCCAACCGATACTTTCTCGTCATGCAGTTCTAAAGTATATTGCAAAATATGCTTCAAAAGCAAAGCAACGTTCAGAAACCAATCACCAAATGCTATCTATATTTTTAAGAGATGTTGACGCGGATTCACTAGCACACTTTGCGATTCAAAAAATGCTCACAGAGATGCATTGTTGAACATGACATAAGTGCATAGGAAACATGCCACATGCTTGTAAAAATTTCCACTTTTTATGTGTAGCCGTTCATTTGTATCATTAAATGTTAGCAAAAAAATCATGAGATGTGTCGTTGAAAGTGACGTCGATGTACAAGAAAGAACCACTTTCTTGGATGCATATAGAATTCACCCTACAACCATGGAACACCTACCACTTATTCAGGTTGCTCGAGATTGAAGCTATAAGGAACCGTAAAGGAGATAAATGGAAACTGCTAGTCGACTAAAGTAATTTGTTTGGGTCCACCCGAGATTTGTGGATGTACTCAACTCAGGATTCAACGTCATATGACCTTTTATGTTGGTCAGAAATCCTTTTATACTTTCAGCTTTTTAAGAAAGTATTGCATCCAAATTTGGCTCAAGCCCACATGGATGAACGACACTTGGGACATGTTACAAACACAACTTTTAGACCAGTCTTGAAATGAAATGTTTTACGTTACTACATGGCGCACTGCACTATTCGACAAAAAGGCAAAACACTTCTACCTCTATTAAACATTGATAATTCAATTAAGATTCAAATGGCAAAGTAAAATCATTTCTATAAATAAAATACAGGATTCATTTACAATAGCATCAACCACATATCCCTCGCCTCTCCTTCTGCTCACCCCTACCGATGTTTTAGCATTCAACATCTCCCCACCCACAATCCATGCAACCCTTCGTATTCCAATCAAAGAATTAAAACCCCTTGAAGGCCAAGCATTATCATATTTTCAAGAGTTGTTGAGACATATAGAATATGTTCTGATTGATGAAATGAGTTTCATTGACCCAAAGTTATCTAGGAAAAATTGACAGTAGGCTACGTGAGGCTTTCCCACACTAAAACATATGAATTTGGAAACAGATCAGTCATCCTCCTCGGTGACCTTGGGGCAATTACCACCAGTTATGGACAGTCCTCTTTATGCAAGTAAATCCTATGGAGCCACCCTTTGGAAGGGATTTTTATTCTTCCATTACATTACAAACTATATTTCAGAAACAAGGAATAACTGATCCACAAGTTTCATTCCAGAATTTATTGTTGAACATGCAAGATTCAACCCCTCTTACTGAGGACTAGGAACTCCCAATGTCTCACATAGACACACACCTAACTCAACAAGAGCTCAAAAATTTTAAGGATGAACCACATTTATTTGTAAAAAATGACCTCGTGGACTCCCACAATCTTCAGATGTTGAAGGCATTGAATGTTCCCATCGCCCATTCCATTGCAGAAAGTAACAGGTGGGATGGACCAAGAAATCTTGATGATGATTAGTTGGAGCACAAAGTTTCTGCTGTGCAAACAACAAAAATTCATGCTTATTACAAATTTATGGGTTGACACAGGCCTCAAAAATGGTGTTAAAGGAACAATCATCGACATTGTCTACGACACATCAATGCCACCACCAGCATTACCTTTATTTGTTGTTGTCAAATTTGATAGATACAACAACCCATTTTGGGATCCTCCAACATGTTACATATTTATGATACCCCCTATTTCGAGAGGGAATCGAAGAAAATTGCCACTTAAAATGACCTGGGCATTAACTATCCACAAGTCCTAGGGACTTACTATGCATAGTAGAAACTGTTGACATTGGAACCAATGAAAGGTAAGGGTTTGACATTCACATCTTTTTTCAGAGTTGCCTCGCTTAAAATTAATGCATTTCACCTTCTTTTTCATTCGAAAGGTATTCAAAAATGGCACACATTGGGACACTTAGAGCAAAAAGAAAGGAGGAAGCAAGACTACTATCACTCAACCCTTTGTAAGGTACTACAAACTTTGACTTTGATAACACCTCCGCTACTACTTTACTCAACACTCCTTGTATCCTGGACATGTCATTTCCGTGCAAGGGGTAATCAAATGTACTCATGTTTAACAGGAAATAAAATTACGATCACTCAAAAGGCTACAATTCATGATATAATTCTTCTCATGTTAAGTTCAAATAAAACAGTTCGTAAAAAATAAACTCATGCCATGAGATTTTCTAAATGTACATGTATGAATTTTAACAACTTTGAAATGAAGAGCATCACAAAGATCTCCAAATGAAGTGCCGTTCACTATATATCCTAGGCCATCTACAAAGTGGAACATGATATTTCTTTTCACCTACGATGTTCTAGCTTCTATCATTTTCATTATTGCACGTTACTTTATCTTAGCATCATTATAACAATCACTTTTTTAATGTGGGTAAGTCGAAACGAAGCTGGGGGGCCAAAAATCCTTCAAGGAGGTCCCTTTGAATTCCTAAAACGCGTACGCGTTTTGCTGAGAAACTGCATCATCATGTTGGGTAAGTTTTACGAAGTTGGGGGGCACAACCTATACGGGGTACAATTTCAAATCTAAAAAAAATGTGCTACACGTTTTAATTTGTTTGCGCTTAGTGAAGTCACCGAACCATGCATATGCGTTTTGCATGCTTTGATACTTAGTCAAAGATTTCTGTTTATTATTTCTTATACTTTAAATTTATTTTAGTAAATATAAGAAATTAGGGTCACTCTACACCTTATGGAAGTGGTCTCATAGCTCCAACAGTTATAATCTAGAAGATAGTTTTTCAAAATCTAATCTGGTCAGTACTTATTCATTTTCAGGATTTCAGTAAACGACCTAAAACTTTCAGGGCATATATATTGTAGTCTGTCTTTGTTTTGGGAAAGAATATAGTTATTTTTAGGTTTTTTGACCTTCTAAAATGGATTTTGGCCCTACCACTGCTTGAATTGGTACTAATTTTTAAATTTGGTCCATAATTCACTTTAGTGACCATGAATTAACTCTATGATGTTTGTCTACTTCTTACTAAAAATAGATCCTCACTTTGTAGATAGAGGATTGTTCCCTAAATGGGATTCCTGTCCTATGGCCAAAATGAGGTGATTGTAATGTGCCTCCTCCTTAAGGTGTGATAACACTACTAGGTGTTGAATGAGTTGTTACGAATAGTACCAAGTGAATTGCATGAAGTGAACTCAGATGATTTCTCATTCTTAGAAACATGGTGCTCCATATAAAGATCATCCCCTCACCTTTCCTAGCTCTAAAAGCATCCTTTCATGGAATCAAATTCATGATTCTCATATATGCTTTTGCTCATATGTCTCTTATGGAGACAAACGATGCCTTAATATTTCACAAATAATGGTCATTGATAACTAGGTGACATGACTAGCTCATTTTAGCTTGTTCTGAAGGGTGTTCAATTAACTGCAAAATGGCCAACAATGCCTTTTTAGGCCATCAAAGGAAGTAGTCTCTCATAAAAACTAAATGAGTCGATCGATCACCTTAAAAACTATTCCCTACACACTGAAACACGCTGCATGGTCTTTTTAGGACTTTCCTTTGGGTGAGGGTTTATGATTTAGGGTTTACGGCTCAGGATTTAGGGTTTAGGACTCAAGGTTTAGAGTTTAGGGTTTAAGGTTTAGTGTTTAAGCATCATAGTTCAAATTTTAGGGTTTAGGGTTTAGGGCTTAGAGCTTAGGGTTCATGGTTTAGGGCTTAGGGTTTAGGGTTTAGAGTTTTGGGTTTATGGTTCAGAGTTAAGGGTTTAGGTTTTAGGGTTTAGGGTTTATAAGGGTTCAAGGTTTAGGGGTCAAGGTTGAGGGTTTAGGGTTTATGGCTCAAGGTTGAGGGTTTAGGGTTTAGGGATCAAGGTTGAGGGTTTAGGGTTTAGGGTTCAGAGTTGAGGGTTTAGGGTTTAGTTTTTAGGGTTTAGGGTTAAGGTTTTATGTTTGAGGGTTCAAAGTTTAGGGTTTTAGTTTAGGGCTTATTGCTTAGGGTCTAGGGTTCATGGCTTATGGTTTAGGGTTTAGGGCTCAAGGTTTAGGGTTTATGGTTTAGGGTTTACGGTTTAGGATTTAGGGCTTAGAGTTTATGGTTTAGAGATTAGGGTTTATGGTAGAGGGTTTAGGGTTTAGGGATCAGGGTTTAAGGTTTAGGGTTAAGGATTTAGGGTTTAGGAGTTAGGGTTTAAGGTTTAGGGTTGAAGATTTAGGGTTTGTGGTTCATGGTTTAGGAGTTAGGGTTTAAGGTTTAAAGGTCGGGGTTCAGGGTTTAGGGAAAAGGGTTCAGGGTTTATGGTTTAGGTATCAGGGTTGAGGGTTTAGGGTTGAGAGTTGAGGGTTCAGTGTTTAGAGCTCAGGTTTTAAGGTTTAGGGTTGAGGACTTAGGGTTTAGGGTTTAGGGTTTAGGAGTTAGGGTTTAAGGTTTAAAGGTTAGGTTTCAGGGTTTAGGGCTTAGGGCTTAGGGCTTAGGGCTTAGGGTTTAGGGTTTAGTGCTTGGCGTTTAGAGGGTTTAGGGTTTAGGGATCAGAGTTTAGGGTTTATGATTTAGTTTTTTAGGGTATAGGGTTTAGGATTTAAGGACCTTTAGGATTTAACATTTAGGCCTTAAAGTTTAGGGTTTACGATTTAGGGCTCAGGGCTCAGGGTTTAGGGTTTAGGGGTTATGGTGCATGGTGTAAGGTTAACTTTGTGTTCTTTTGAAAAAGACGTTTTGGAGTTAATGAAATATAAACTTTGTGTCCCATTCATTTTCTCTTGTAACATTTGGTGTTCTTTATGGTAATTATATGTTACCATTTGAATCTTGTATGCGAATATTGTCTTTGGATCTTATTGTCAACTATATTACTACGTTGTTCTAGTTCACAATGAACAAGCTTTGACTATCTACTTGCTCATGTGTGCTCCCTTTTACTCATTCTTGTTTAGCTAACTCGAACTCCATTTTATTTGTTTTAGTTATTCATCATTCGTCTTCGTGACATATTAAGCTCTGCTTTTACCTAACTCTTGCATGTTCCTTCCATTCATTCATTTCCATTCCTTTCCTTCATTCCATTCCATCTCCCTCATTCACTTGTCTTTCCATTGATGTTCCAAAACACCCCCCACATACAATTTAGAATGTACATATGTAAATACAATTTTGGTTTTCAATAAACAACCTCACCTTCATCGAGGTGGGACTTCGTTCCCATACTGTTGCATGTCATATGTGTGAAATGGTGTGTTGCCTTCATTTCCATCTTCCTTCACTAAAACCATTGCATCCACATCGTCATTCTCAAGCATGCATTCTAAAGCCAACGTATAATTTTATTTTCCATAGCGAAGTGCAAGGCATTCTTGTTTTCCTTTCCTAACACTTGAATACAATCTGGTGCTCTACCAATCAAACACCTGAATATATCCATGAAACCTTTTGTGCCGCAATATGAATTGCTGACATTCCATCATTATTCAATTGATTACACGTATCTGAATTTGTTTCGACCAATTTTGTAACAAGTTTCAAATGGCCATACATGGTTGCCAAATGTATTGGCAGTATTGTGTGTCAGAAGCAAGGAGATAACGCATTCATGTGGAGCAATTTGCATCATCTGATGTCAACACATATATGATACCCATATCTGTGCCATTGATTTTCAGAAATGTGACACTCTTTGCTAGCTTCCATCCACTAACAATCTGACTGTGCACGCCTTCGACGTAAATATTGTTCTTTAAAAATTCAAAATAATGTCATTTATATCTTATTAATAAAATATATTAGATACTATTATATACTTATTTAATTATGTTAAATATGATTTATATACATTAATTTAATTTGCTTATAAATAGATACAAAAAAAATGATGGTCACGATTTATATATACAAGTCACCTGTGATGGTTATTGTAAGTATTTTACAGATAAAATCACGAAAAATGTCTAAACAAGTGTCACATTTAAACCATATATGCACTAGAAGGGTATATTTTACTCAGGTGGTAAGACATGTATTTAGAGACAATTGTACATGATATTGTTTTGGATTATGAAACAACAAATGAGGAGATAGTCCAAGGAGGAGCAAACAAACATACTCATCATTTACATTTTTTTGATTGAGTGGGGATTTCTAGACTTGTAGAAACAATTCTAAGTCGTACTAAGGAAGCATATCCAACTTAAGATAGTAAAGGGTGTATTTAGAGGCAATTGTACATGATATTGTTTTGGATTATGAATTCATAAAGAAGGAGATGGGAAGGTCAAACAAGCAAACATACTCATTCCACAACCAATTTACTATTATGTTAGTAAGAGGGTCATTTCTATTGTGGTGTCACCCCTATTGGCATAAGGATGATGATATAATGGAGTTTATGTATTATCTCGGACCAAGCCAAACAACAAGAAGTGTGGGATTAGTTTTTTGATTGAGTGGGGATTTTTAGATTTGTAGAAGCTACTCCAAGATGCACTAAAGAGACATCTGACTAGGGTAGTAAGACATTTATTTAGAGGCAATTGTACATGATATGTTTTTTATTATGAAGCCACAAAAGAGGAGATGGGAAGGTCGAGAAAGAAAACATACTCATCCCACAACCAATCAACCATTATGTTAGTAAGAGGACCACTTCCATTGTGGTGCCCCCCTATTGGTATAAGGATAATGATATATTGGGCTTTATATGTTACCACGAAAAAGCCAACAAACCAATAGTGGATTATTTTTTGATTGTGTGGGGATTTTTAGAGTCATAGAAGCAATTCTAAGGTGCACTGAAGAGGCATGTCTGACTTAAGATAGTAAGTCATGTATTTAGAGGAAATTTTACATGATATATTTTTGGATTATGAATCCACATATGAGGAGATGGGAAGGATGAACAAGTAAACATACTCATCATATAAGGTCAATACACCACTATGTTTCTAATAGGGTCACTCCCCTTGTGGTTTCCCCTGTGTTGGCATAAAGATCATGGTATAATGGAGTTTATATGCTACCATAAAGCAAGCCAACAAACCAATGCATGGTCAATTTTTTGCTTGAGTGGGGATTTTTAGAGTCATAGAAGCAATTCGAAGATGGATATCTTACTTGGGGTAGTAAAGTATGTATTCAAAGGTAATTTTACATGAGATTTTTTTTAGAATGAAGCCATAGAGGAAGAGATGGGAAATTTGAGCAAGCAAAACTACTCCTCTTGCAACCAATCAATAGGCTGATTCTAAGAAGTCCACTCCCATCGTGGTGTTACTCCTATTCAAGTGCAAGGGACAAAATTATGGGAGTTTGATATGTTCATGTTTGAACTTATCTTGGACCAATGAACCTATTGAGGGTGTGAAAGCAATCAAATTTGAGATAGAAAAAAATCTATATAGGTGCTCTATAACATGTGCAATGATTCCTAAGGAGCTGAGTTGGAGAATTGTTGGCATCTAGCAGGATTAGTATACATCATAGAGGAAGATGATACTATAAGTTGTTCATTTATGTATAAAAGAGATAAATTTTATAATAAGTTTCAAATGTCATATTACCAAGTACTCACATAGAAAAATGTTATGTCATCATTGCATTTAGGGATGCTTAAATTCCAACATTTTTAATTAGGCTTATTTTTCATTCCATAAATTGCCTCGAAAAATAGGCCAAACTGTGATAAACAAATTGATTAAACGAAAAATGGAAAACCATGAAGTTAACTCAAGCTAATGGGACAACTAGAAGTGCATTTTTTGAGAGAACTCGGGAAAATCACACTTTATGTACCATTCTTCTAGCATTATCTCACATCATGTCAAAATTGGAAATAGTTAGCATATTTTGGCATATTTCTTTTAGTAACACCCAATTTATCATAGAATAACAAACATATAACTAGTTTATATCACATAAAATAACGCGGAACAATTCATATAAAATTAAAATTATTAGATCAAAATCTTACAAAATTAATGATGTGTATGTTATTATAAACTAGTGTGTGTAATATGTTTGTTCCTGTTAGAATAATGTATTACCTTGTTGATCCTGTAGAGTAGAGACAGCAACCAGAGAAGTTCTTGCAAGCGTACAACATTTCTGGATCTCAACAGTGACTGTTCATCCTACGTGGAATTCGTCCCTGACACACTACATTCATGGCAGCGACGGAAGGTAGAAGAAACGTGGCGCTAGACCTGTGCATGCCCTGTCAGAGCAGAAGGTTATACCTGGATGCAACACACCGACCAGAGGAGCGATTAATTTTCCTGGTGATGGCATTGGTCCTAAGGATAATGAACCTCAGTTGAAGCCAAAAACGTGGATTAATGCTTAGATTCCGTACTGGTCTTGGTATGTTTGTAAACTTACAGCCTGTTATCGTTGAGGCCGAATTCTTTTTTACTTGTTCTTGTAGTTGTAGATGTTATCATTGTGCCTTCAAGTGAATTCAAGTGCCCAGTATTCCTCGCTTCTTTCCTATGTTAAACTGACTATTGTTGATGAAGTGGGATATGTGTATCAACCTCGAGAAGAGGCTGCACATGTTTTCGACCATTTTCTCGAGGATCGACATCCAATGAGATGATTCGCTCATCTGTAGTCATAACTGTGATCTTTGTTGTATGTAAATAATACCACTAGCCTCAATAAAAGCATGGAATCTAAGAAAGACGTCCACAAATTCTTTGAAGACGAGAAAACCGTATTATTTTGAGGCCCATGCGTGCCACAATTAGATTGTATTGAGTGAGAGAGAAGCCATGTCCGCACTGAAGTTACTTCTCTCAGATGCGTTACTCTTGAAAGTTCGGAACTATGCCGTCTGGGAAACAAAGATGTGCACAATTCTCAAGTTCGAAGAGCTAAGGGAAATCGACAATGGCGCGATGATGCGTCCAAACCAATATTGATGAGAGAACAAAAGTATGACAAAGCTGATGTGAAACCCTTGATGTTGATCACACTCTCGACATCTTTGAACGAAATTAAACCACACGTACACGATGTGATGATATCAAATGCGATCATGTGATGCTCTAATCCACCATTTACAAGGTGAAGAATCAAGAAAAATATACTCCATATTTAGACCAAAGCTTCATACACACAGTATGAAAAATGGCTGATAAAGTAGAGGAATTATTACATCGTGTGGCAATACTACAGAGAAAAGGTTTTGGCACTTGGTGAGACAGGTGAAGGAAAAAATGCTAATCTCTGATCACTATTTAGAGATCTCTTCCTTCCTAGATCTAGACGTTTGTCATGACATTGCACATCACAAAACAAGTGGTGACATTTGAAGAACTGGTAAATATCTGCTCCAACAAGAAGAAACCATCCAGACAATGCACAAGGAGTTTGAAGACAAGGCACTGATCTCGATAGACAACAACAGAGTCACAAGTCTCGAAAGGGACAACAAGAGAAGCAGCCCCAGAAGAAACCACAAGAAAATAGAATTCTCATAAAGTAGATCGATGGTGTTACATCTACACTACAAATACACATGACATTGACTAGTTGCTGGTATAATGGTTGCAAACTGAAGGATAATTCCAATGAAGAAAGAGAACATCTAGTCACAATGATTCATGAACAATCTAGATGTCATCCTCACCACAGGAAGCAGAAAGGACATGTCGCAGACTCAACAAGATGATGAATCAAAGAGGAAGTACCCGAGGTCAGCAAATTGTGGTCACACATCAAAACATTTGTTCTAGTCTCCAAACATTGCAACCCTCATGAAAATGTTTGGTTGATTGACTCAGGTGCCAGTAAGCATATGATAGGTGATATGAAACATTTTTGATTCATTGACTTATCAATCTCACTGGAGATCGGGTTCAATTGCAGACAACAAGGAGTATGTTGCAAAAGGAATAGGCACAATCACCATTCCTCTCGGGAGGAGAAGTTGTACCCTCACAAAGGTGCTCTATGTTCCATGGCTTGACCAAAAATCTCATGTTTGTCTCTCAGCTCTTGAATCACAAGCTCAAGGTGGAGTTCATGGTCCAGAAAGGCATCAAATCATGTTTGATTTCATGAGAAGGTATGATATCTTGCTAGATATTTTTTGAAGGATCAATTTGTTTGCACTAGATGCAATTTCATCCTCTGTAGTTGTTCTATCTTCCTCTACGGTGGAGTCTACTGCACTTTGGCATTATCGATATTTAGCACCTTTCTACTAGCTCCCTCTATCAACTCAGTTCCAAGGAGATGGTTCGAGGGCTTCCTCCACTCTCCACTCCTTTCCTATCTGTTTTGGATGTTTGGTGGGAAAACAACATCAGGATCCATTCGAGCAGTGAGTACCTTCCATGCCAAGAACTATCTTGAGGTTGTACATATCGATCTGTGCGGACCCTTGTCTTCCATTCCTTTCAGGGATTTCAGTACTTCCAGTTGTTGATAGATGACTATTCTCGCAAGAGATGGGTGTTCTTTCTTCAGAATAAGAGTGAATAATTTGCTAATTTTTAGGCCTTCTATCAGCAAGTTGTTCAGCAGACTAGGAAGCCCCTTCTTGTTCCTCTACTTAGATTGAGGGGGAATTCACATCAAATAAATTCTTGGCATTCTTAAAGGAGCATGACATCACACAACACTTGACTGCCCCCTATACACCCCAACAGAATGGCATTGAAGAATATTGTAATCGAACACGTCATGGAGATGGACTTGTTTCATGTTTTCCACTACCAAGTTGGAGAACAAATTTTGGGACAATAAGAAGTCCAAAAAATCTGTGTATCTCTTGAACACAACACATATCAAAGAACTTGTAGGACAAAACACCAGTAAGAGGTATGGAGTAATCATAGGCCGTTGAATATCCCATCTTAAATTATTTAGATTGTCATAACATACATACATGTCCCAGAACAAAAATAGGGATAATATCAATTCTAAAGATACTCCAAGACTGTATATATTTGGGGTACATTACTACATCAAAGGCATATCGTCTCATGGATCAATGAGACACATAGAAGAATATATGAGAGTTGAAGATGTGGTTTGTGATGAGTCATCATTTGATTCATTCCCACATAAATAAGATTCATTACCGACCTCCTCTCACAAAATTTCTCTCACAGTTAGATGATGAGCAAGAAGAATCTTCACATAAGGTAAATGAGCTACGATGGAGAATTATTTATTGATCTTGGTCCTTTGGAAACTCATTCTTCACATTAGCAGTAAATAGCAACATCTGAAATGGGTTCAAAGCATTGTCAGGGACTCCCACCTGAACTCTCTCCTAGATGCTTCATCAGGAGTTAGAACGAGAAGACATCTGAAAGAAATGAGGTAAATCTCACACTCAAGAGTTCAATAGTTGATAGCACATAAACCCAACTTGACACCATTTGAGAGGAACTCATTCAACCAGAGTGGAAGAAGGCCATGGATGCAGAATATGACTCCTTGATTTAGAATCAGACATGGGAATTTGTCGATTTACCTGCAAGAAAAGAAATCCATTCGATGTAAATGGATTTTCAAAATAAAATACAAGGCAGATGGATCTATTGACAAGTACAAAGCACGACTTGTTGCAAAGGGATAATGCTTAGCAAGAAGGAATTGAATACAAGGATACATTTGCACCCACTATGAAGATAAAGACTATCAAATATTTTGTCTGTGCACTAACAACACAAGAAGGATGGAAACTTCAGAAAATGGACGTAAAAAGTACTTCCTTAAATGGTGATCTCAAAGAACAAGTATAAATGATCCAAAAAGAAGGATTTTTCGACTAATTTAATCTAAATTGAATTAAACCTTAATTACAGAGTAATGTACCATAACTAATGATATACATATGATAATGTATTAATAATGGACAAGCAATAATAATTCAAATGTATAAAACCTAAGCAAATGAGAGGGAAATATTACTTAGCTAGTTTCGTGCAATCTGGGAGTGATCTGAAATGGGTAACAGCTGGAACAGCCTTGGAAATATTGTCGCCAAGGCTCACTCAGGGTTCTAGAACTCATAATTAAGCTAGACAGAAGCACCCACATGAGGATAGGAGCACCCCAGGTCGCTAGTGATTGCTTGGGTGCCCAGGTTCTACATTTTTTTGGGTCAGAGGAGCTTCTTTGTTAGTCTCTCTTTGTCGCTCTGGTTTTGCTCCGATATTATCAACAGTACATGTAACCTACAAAATAAATATATTCCTGAACATGAGCACAAACCACATCAAACCTAATAAAGAAGATGTAGAATGGGGATTCGGACTGACCTTGATGGTCACCCGAAGAGTGAATTTACGACCAAGCACTACAATACATCTCAGAATCCATGTAGTTCTTCGTGTTTGTGTGTGTAATGATGCCCTAGGTTTCCCTTGCGCCAGTTGCATGATGATAACGATCTAGATGTAGATTTCTCCAAAGTATGTAAGATGTCTATGAGGAATATAATAAACTCCCCTTTTATGATGTGTATATAGAATAATGCAACCCTTGTCCCTTGTATGAATGGGCTAGATGTATTCTTGTAGTGCTCTTATGCCTTTGTGCAAGCTTAGGTGATGATAGATAATTATATAGTGGTTGGACCCTTATTTGGGAGTAATAACTAAGTATATATGCGATTCCCTTGTTTGAATTTCGTAATTGACAACTGAAAGGCTGATCCAAAGTTTTAAAAGGTGACCAAGAAGTAAAAGAGACCCAAAAGAGTAAGAAGATAAATAAGATTAGGAGTGCCTAGGAGGGACAAGAGTGCCTAAGTGCTTCTTTCCTAACTAGACACTAGTGTTCAAGGTCATAAAAAATAAATAAGTCAAGTTCTAGTAGAGCTATAAGGTATGTAAGGCCAATAAAAGTCCAAGAGCTAAAGAAAAAGTCCCAAGAGAAGTTGTCAGCCATTGATTAAGCTAAAATGTAAATTATATGCTTAATCTGAATGCAAGATTGCAGTAGATAAATGAATAATGAAATACTGAAATAGATCTATGCAATTAAGCAATAACTAATGAAAACCCTAATTGCAAAGAGAGGGTAAGAAGCCTTACCTGATTCACAGAGTTCTAGAAAGTGCATAAAGTTGAAAAACTAGAAAATGCGAAGCACTGACCGTTGCACCTAAGCACATAAAAATGTAGAACCAAGTAAATAGGATGGACTGGGGCACCTGGAGAGTGATAGGGGCACTTGTGGGCACTCTAGACCTATTTATTGGTGTTTGGGTCTGCGGAAATACTCAAAAAACCTCTTCTAAGGTGTTGCAAGGTGTTCACTTATAGTCGTCTTTGGTCGCTCCGAGGTCATACCAAGATCACCAAGGTTGCTATAAACCTGTAATAAAGAATAAACAATTAAGTGTTACACTACATCTCAGACCCAATGTAATTCTCTTTATATGTGTGTGCGTGTGCGGAATTGCATCTAGGTTGTTCTTGTGTGTATCACACTTGGAATAGCGAGAAAGTAGCTAAATGTAGAATGTAGTAAATGTGTGCATAGAATAGAATGAACTTCCCTCGTATAAAGTGTGATGCAAGAAACCAACCCTTGTGTCCCTTGTGATGGAGCTAGATGGATGCAATGGAGCTCTTAGATGCTTGATGGATCAATCTTATGTGGTGATAGATAATGCTTAGTGTTTGGTCCTTTATTATGATCACATAACTTTATATTTATATCATTCCTTCACTTGAATTATGTAATTAACCCCAAAAAGTCTAACTAACAAAAAGATAAGATGCTTAAACGGCTAGAAAGGACCCAAAAAGTGTGAGTAAAGTATAAAGGGCACATGAGTGCCCAGATGGGACAAGGGAATCTGGCGCTGACATCTTGGTTGGGTGCTGATGTCCAGGATGACAAATGTTGAAGAGTAAAAATGTAGACTGAGCAAGTAAGGATGCAAGACTGAAAGTAGCAACAAAAAGTAAAGAAAGGTGGCCAAAGACATGGGTTAGTTAGTACTTTTCTTACTTATGAATTATATGAATAGTAGTTTGTGATCAGGACTAGATAATTACCCAAAGTGTGTGATTGTGTGTCTACAACCACTAGTTTTCTTGCTTATGAATCATTTTTATATTAGTATGCTTTAGGACCTAAAAATGTACCCAAATGCATAAATTTTGTGGCTACATTTCCCCCCACTTTATGTTGTTGAGTGCATACTCGATAGAATAAAGTAGATAAAAGACGTGTACCTTGTAATATGTAGAAGAGTATAGTCGATAGCATTCTGAATGGACAAGTGAAGCGTGAAGTGACCGTGATGTGAATCATAGAAACTGGGAAAGGGAGGTAGACCCTAGGGGTTAAGAGTATACGTAGTAGTGTGTTGTTGGAGCTTCTACTTGTTGATGTGACCTACTTCTTGTAAGGACAAACCTACAAAGAAGAGAAAAAGAGTAGTCAAAGTCCTGTATGTGAAAAATCATAGTAACATATGTATAAGTAAAGAGTTAAGGAAATAGTGCACCTGATGTATGAGGGACTAAAGGATATAAAGTTGTCTTATTTGACTTTGGAGATGTTGTTGGATTTAAGTGCCTTATTGCTGAAGGGTGAGGGTTTTGGGCGATCTCATGTCGAAAGTGAGTTTTTTGGGTGATCTCATGCAAAGAGCGAGTTTTTTGGGCGATCTCATGCCAAGGGAGAGTTTTTTGGGCAATCTCACACCAACAGAAGAGTGTTGGGGAGAGAGGTTTATTTTTCTCTCCTTTCATGATGCTTCTCAAAGTGTCACTGCAAATGACACATCCTAATTTGTAACCAATTGTAATCATTTGTAATTGAATGTCTGATATTGTAGAACTGTACTGTAAACTGCTGGAAATTATGATGAACTACTAAAATATCCATTTTCCCCTAGGACACAAGTGTCCAGATGGGACACAAGCACCCACCATTCTTGTCTAATACTAAGCGTTAGTGTCTACTCTGTGTTTTTCGGTCCAAGTCAGATTTTGGACCAATCTGTGATTATGTACTTTTTCCAATTCAGCACTGTGTTTTTATGATCTGTAGCTCTGTGCTAATGGAAGGGTGATTTTTTCACCTAATAGACGCCCCCCTTATTTGAGGTGCATGTGATGACTGTAGGAGGATGTGGCCCAAATGAGAGGACATGATTTTGATATGCATATCTGAGATATGCTACCTATAGGGGGTACGAGATATGCATGGTAGAAACCAAGGCACATGCAAACAATATAGTCTAGAAACAAGTGTTAGTGTGAAAAAGCTAACATGTAATATAATACAATGTAACAAAAAAATGTGAAGACAAGAAGGACTACAAATAGTGGGTTGTATACATGGGGACATCGGTCACAGTGTCAGAAGGCAATCAAGGCCGAAGCAACCATAAGCAAATAATCATCAAGCTAGAAATAGGGCATAGCCCACAAACAATGGAAAATAGTAGAAATCAATAAGTGTTAGATAACCATGGTTGTATAGAATCCTGCAATGAAAATGCTACACATGAAGCACTCATCATCCTATTAGAAATATAATTAGTATGTCAAAGCATGTATGTATCAACGAAGAGTAAAGTGATAGTAACGAAAAAGTAGTAAATAATTTAACAATAGGACTTGTGATGTATATATTATGAGAGTACTAAAGTTAGATGTCCCCAAGATCCGTGATGGGATTGGTAAAGAACAGTGTCAAGCATCATGCATGTGTAAGAATCTATTAAATTATTGCATTCACCTCAAGTGACCACGTGAACACGCATGTGTGTATAGAAAAAGATAATGACATACTAAGTATCCAACTAGCATAGGAAATAAAGTGTAACATGTAAGTAGAATAAGCTAGCAAGAGTACGTACAAACAAGATGTGTAGATGTCATGTGCATGAAATGGTGTGTGAGGGGTTGTGTTTCCCCCTAGAGGAATGTATGTGAGATGAGTTTCATTTAGGAATTCTCCCTCAACATTCAAGTAATAACCGTAGAACAAGAGTGCGTTATCGGGTAACGAGTGTAAAGTATATGTGACAATGCTTGGAAAGATAGACATGAAACATGAAGCATGAGAGAGAGAGAGAGAGAGAGAGAGAGAGAGAGAGAGAGAGAGAGAGAGAGAGAGAGAGAGAGAGAGAGAGAGAGAGAGAGAGAGAGAGAGTTTCCAAGATGTGACATGTGAGGTTCATGGAGGAATTGAACCCTCAACAGTAAAGCATGAACCATAGAATAAGAGTGTGTTGTCAGGAATGAGTGTAAAGTATATTTGACAATTCTTAGAAAGATAGACTTGAAGCACAAAACTTGAGAGATAGAGAGAGAGTAGCCAAAATGTGATAATTGAGGTTCATGGAGAAATTGCACTCTCAAAATTCAAGCATGAACCATAGAACAAGGGTGTGTCATTGGGTAATGAAGTTAAAGTATGTTTACTAGAGATGTGGAGATGCTCAGAAAGATATACATGGAGCACAGAGCGTGAGGTGTACTAAATAGAGATAGCCAATATTGATGGAGGGTGGAAATAAGTGCAATGCCCCCCAAGCGTGTGAGGGATAGGAGACTATCCAAAAATAGTGAAGAGTGAGGGCTCCTTATCTAGTCTCTAAGAAAGAGAAGGCATGTGACCATGGTCTAGGACTAGTGGTGTGAGAGAGTGTCTATGTGTATGTGTGGGAGAGTGATGTGGCAAAGGGTGTAGAACATACCTATAGGAATAGGTTGTCTGGTAGGGGACTTAGGCCAACAGGGTGGACTCATGGACCAGTGAGGACAACGGGTCATTAATGTAGGTTGTGTACAAATGAGAGAGTTGGGTGCAGAGATAGATTTAGACTTGATATGTGCAAGAGGCCTAAATGCCATGACTGGTGCTGAAATAGAGGCAATAGTCAACCAAGGTAATGGTGTACATGTTGGGATACTTTTTATGGTGACAACTTACTTGTTATGAATGAATTCAAGACATAAGTAGAGCATGGAAGGGATATCCTGGGTAGCGTGGAGCCAAGGGAGACCTAATACCATGTCATAGCCCTTTATTTTAGATGTAACAAGGAATGATGTAAGTATGGTAGGAGATGAGATAGTAATGGGAAGAACGACATGAATTTAAGAATTAGGGACTGGAAATTTTATTTAGGAAGTGGGAAAGTTGATAGCTGGTAAGAGGGCCACAGAGTATGCATTGGAAAGGGCAGGGGGATGGACCACAATATTGTTGACTATATGAGTACCAATGGAAGCATTAATATGTACCAAATCAGAGGAAAATGTAGCATGGTAATCATGATCTGATAATGTAATAACTGGTGGTGGCATGTCAACAGTATCAATGAGGAAATCAAGTGGTTTTGATGAGGGAAGAGACAAAACATGATATGTATGATTGGTGGATAAATCAGTAGCATGCTTGTTATATTTTGGTAATGGGTCATTAAATATTTTAAGGTTTTGATTATCATTGATTTTTTTAGAAGTAGAGGGCTTTGAGAGCTCAATTGCATTGTTATCGATGAGATCTTGAATGATATGTTCGAGTTTAAAACAATGATCAGTAGACTTCCTATTGTATGTGTGAGCATCAATAGGCTTATGAGATGGTTTGCATGTGGATTTAGCTTGAAAATTGTTGGAGGATTAGGTGGAAGAAGTATCATAATACTTCAGTTTACCCATAGATAGTAGCCTGGTTTCACATGATTTGAGTGTATGGAATAATTTATCAAAGGAAGGAGAGGTCTCGAAAATGACACTCTCTTGGAGTGGAGGCAAAAGACTTTGAATGAATAGATCTTGTTGTTCTAAATCAATGATGACATTGGTAATTTTAGCAAGGTTTTTCTTATAGTGCAAGACATATCCCGCGAGTTGTTCATTGGATCATTGTTTGATTTTGGCTAGTTGCGCATATGATATCTTAGTGTCGATGTTTATGGAAAAAAGAGCAAGGAACTTGTCGACTAAAGATGTAAAAGATGTTACTGAATGGACAGGTAGATCATAGAACTATCGCATAACATAGTCAGTTAAGATTTGAGGAAAAATTTCAACCAATAATGTAAGGTCATCAACATAGTCAAGACATGCAACATGGAAGGATCGGAGGTGCTCCTGAGGGTCTTCATGGCCATTGAACATAGGAAACTTAGGTGATAGGAAGCTAGGAGGTAGTGGATAAGAGGAGATGGTGGGTGTGAAAGGGCTAGGAAGGAGAAGTGACGAATCAAGAGATGACAAGAATGATGAAGAGGCTTGTTGTAATTGACGAATTTGGGTTTTCAGATAATGGTATAATGAGGCTAGGTCATGAGTTCTTGAAGATGAGCCAGGTTGTGTATGGGAAGTATTGGGATGGAGAAGAGGATCAATGATTGTAGCAATAAAAACAAGAATGGTGGAAGGTGGGGTAGATGTCAAGGCATCTGAGGAGGAACCCATGAGAAGGAGAGTAGTAGCATCTCTATATCTTTTAGCAATGAGTAAATAATTGAGGACATGCAAAATATTCATGGGGTGGTCATGTAAAGCATAACGGAAGTTAGTGAGCTTGTCAAGTTGCTCTTGATCAACATTGGTGTTTTCATCGTATGAGTGTTCACTATCAAGATTTTATGAGTAAATGGATGAAGCTTAGTGTGCTCAAGAGCATCGAAATGACCACTATAGGTAATGGGCATAAAAATAAGGACTTGAGTCAAGGTAGGGTTTGAGCGAATGGGTTCACCAAATGATTTAATCTAAATTAAATTAAACCTTAATTATAAAGTAACGTACTGTAACTAATGATATACAAATGATAATATATAGTAATGGAAAAACAATAAGCATTCAAAGGTATACAACCCTAAGCAAATGAGAGGGAAATATGAATCAGTTAGTTTTGGGCAATCTAGGAGTGATCTAAATTGGGTAACTACTAGATTAGAGTGGAAACCATGTCATTAAGGCTCACTGAGGGTTCTAGAACTTAGAACTATACTGGACAGAAGTGCCTACAAGAGGAAAAGAGTGCCCTAGGCACTAGTGACTTCTTAGGTGCTCAATTTTTGGATTTTTCTGGGTCGGAGGAGCTTCGTTATTAGTATCTCTTTGTCACTCTAGTTTTTATTTCATGTCACTGGTCGTACCTATAACTTGAAAAAAAATATCTACCCGCACATGCCCACAAACCACATAAAACCTAATAAATAAGATACCAAATGGGGACTCAGACTGACCCTGACGTACACCCGAAGAGTGAACTTACGGCTGAGCGTTGCACTACATTTCTCACTCCATGTAGTTCTATGTGCAGGTGTGTGTAATGATGCCCTAGGTTTCCCTTACGCAAGTTGCACGATGATATTGGGCTAGATGTAGATTTCTCCAAAGTATGCAAGATGTGTGTGATGGAATAGAATAAACTCCCCTCCTATGTTGTGTATGTAGAATAATGCATCCCTTGTCCCTTGTATGAATGTTCTAGATATATCCGTGTAGTGCTCTTGTGCCTTTGTGTAAGCTTAGGTGACGATAGATAATGATTATAGTGCTTGAACCCTTATTTGAGATAAATAAATAAGTATATATATATATGATTCCCTTGTTTGAATTTTATAATTGATAACTTAAAGGTCAACCCAAAGTTTTAAAAGGTGACCAAGAAGTAAAAGATACCCAAAAGATTAAGAAGAAGATAAAGAAGGTTAGGAGTGCCCAAGAGGGACAGGAACACCTAGGCGCTTCTGTCCTAAACGGGTGCTAATGTCTCAGGCCATAAAAGCTAAATAAGTCAAGTTTTGACAGAGCTATCAGTGTGTGCTAAGGACAAGAAAAGTGTAGAGAGCTGGATTTTTATATGCCTAGTGTGTAAGTTGTCAACTATCAATAGTGTTCTTGCTTAGGAATAATATATTGCCAAATTAGTATGTTTTAGGACCTGGAAACATGTGACCGATGGGTCAAGAGAATAGTGGTATTCAAGATTGCATGTGGGATAGGGTGTGTACATAAGGTTGTGTCCTCTAAGGAAGTTATGTCGTATGGACTCAAGGTGAAATAGCACCTATGGCATAATACATTGATATAGATGATCACCTATGTGTACCATAGATTCTCCTATATCCCCTGATGGATTCAAATCTTTATGTGAAGGGATATGTAGACATAAAAATATTCATTCAAGTTCTATATGTGGATAATATTGTGATCACATGGAAGCTTAGAAAATCTCTTATAAGATGTAAAGTGTGATGTGAGTTAAACCTTTTCCATCTTGAGCGTCTTTTCCACCTCACATGGTGATTACTATCTTGACTTGGACAATATCAGCATGTCTTAGGAGTTATATGACACATGTCAGATCTTGCTTCATAAAATTTGTCATTGTCATATGCGTCAGTGGCATCAGTGTGAGTTACATGTCTATTTTGGAATCATAACTCCTCTTTCCACTCTAATGGAGGCAAGATTTTCGAGGCACTAGAGTTACACAAGACTTCACATCATGTATCCTCTTATTTTGATCTATAGAGAATCTTGTTTGACATGTTTCATTTTAAGTTTGATTTATACTATACTTGACCTGATGCTTCTCACTGATCACTTGGAGCTTTCCATGTCACCATTGGAAGTATCCAGAGAAATGTTTTTTGAGTAGAACGTGCACTCATTTATTTTGAGTTTATATTTCAAAGTTCCAGTTTAGATTTTTCGTGCTTTTAATGCAAGTTTTTTGATAATTTTTAGAATCCTTCTAATTGGTTCTTGCATAGTTATACCGTTTTGGAGTTTGTCTTGATTTCAGGTTTTGTGCATAGTGTGGTCAACTTCAAGATATTTCTCCACCAATTTTGGATCTAGCTACAACTAACTTTGGAGGGAAAGATAACATTTAGAGGTAGGTTCTATATTTTTGGCTCTTATCTAGTGAGGCAGATTATCTCATTATATTTTTATTTTTTTGTGAAGCAATATGCTTGAAGCCTCCCCCTACCTCCTATCCCTGATATGGTTTTACATTTTCCCCCTTGAAAAGCCACTTGTTCTCTTCCATCTGTGATCAATTAGGGTGACCTTTGAAGCTTATGATCAATCAAGCTTTCACCAGCTCAACTCAGTGACATTGAGGTCCTTATATTCATCATCGTGTCATGGCGGGTCTTCATTTTGTACCATTATTGAGTTTTGTTGTGAGTACTGGCTAACACATTCATCAAGTAATGCTCATGTAATCACCAGGTCTGTTAACTGAAGAGTTGATCATTTTTGTTTGCATTGCCTCGAGGGTACATTTTGTGTGTAAATCAACTGTATTAAGGTTGGAATGTCAACCTCATGGGTTACCTTGCTATCTTATCTAAGCACCTTGGCTCCCCATATTGATCTCTCCTTATGGGGTTCCTATCTACCTGGACACTCATCCTAACGTTTCCTCAACTGATCCATACCTCCTTTGTATAAATCCTCTACATCGTGTTGGCCCATTGACTATATCACTCGACTTGAGCTTGGCTCTCACCCTTGCATATAAAACAGTTCCTACGAAGTACCTAGTCTTAGTTGCTACTGCATTGACATGTCTCATTTGTTTGAGCTCTGCATCTGAGTTCATATTTCATGACCATTGCAAACATATGGCCTACATGTCTTAGGCAGGTCGACTTGTAACCTGATTGGATTTCAACTCTTACGCTGCCCCACTTGTAAAGAGATCAAAATCATATGCCCTCACCTGCCGGCACTACTCACCTTCCCACTTGAAGCAATTATCCTGGTCATCATCAAGCCCCTCGCCTCAGTTCACTTCATGAGCTCTACTTGGAGCCCACCTCCCTCCACCACATTCTTCAACCCTGTGACCAGATGCTCACTCCTTCTTTATAAAATACCCCATCTATGCTCGCACATGGTATTAACCCACCCTTTGTCATGTTGAACCGTATATGTAATCTTGATGATATAAAATAAGTGGTGGTTCCTATGCATTAACTAAGGTAAGTAAATCCTATTATTATTAGGTCCCTTTTTATAAGTGGATTTCAGTTAATTAAATTATACAATGTGGTGAGTTAATTTAACTTAGGGTGTTAATAGGGTTTAACGATACCCGTGTTGACAATAGAAATGTTGAGATGTATGGAGGTTAATCAGACATGAGGGACTCTTCCTATTTAATTAGAAAACTTTAACATAGACAAATAATTAGTGAAGATAAATGTTATTGTTAAATATATAATGTTTTTCTCAGCAAAGGCTAATCTTTAGAACCATTAGGATTAATTTGAAGGAAATTAAAAGTACATTTTGAAACTCAGAGTTATAAATGGACATTTTTACTATATGATTCATTTATGACAGTGTGTAAACACCCTTCCAAGCATTTTTCCACCTTCTAGAGGGATTTTACTTACGCCCTGGAGGTAAGTTTCGGCTCAGTTTTGAAAGCCCCTTTGTTTAGCTCATATCACTCCTTGTCATTGCTTGGGTACTATTCACTATCCACCACAACGTCTTGTTCTTCTCAGGGGGTTTCTACTGATGATGTGAAAATGTCCTCGACGCTTAACGGCAAGATGATGGACTAAATGTTTTTCTCTCCTTCTGCTTGATTTTAGCTCATTTTGTGCTTGCTTACAAAGGGTTGTTGGAAAATTTGAAGATCACTGGATACTCATGATAAGATGTGATCTCCACAGTTGTGTGTTATTACGATGATCTACAAATTTAGTGACCAACTTGTTTCATGATGCACATTCACACTTGATTGTAATCTACAATACTGATAACTGATAAAGTGTCAAAATAAAGGGGTGATTAATAGGGTTTTCAGGGTGGTTGTGTTTGTTTTTTCTTTCTAGCGATTCCATCTTTATCTGAATCTTTGCGATGAATGTTATTTTAAATTCCTTGGCGCTCAATCCGTAAAGGAAAACTTTTTTGAAAACTAAGAGATTATAAAATGGTCAATGAAACTAAGGGTTAAAGGGTTGATTTCGCATCACCATGGGAGTAAATGATGTGAATATGAAAGATGATGCCAAAAATTATAGAGGATGCGCCTTGTTTACTGATGTGAAACAAAGATGATAGGTCTTCTCTATACAGATGTTCCTCCTGACTTGCTCTTCCACATTGAGTCATTTAAAGACAACTGATGAAGTCATGAAAAAATGTTAAACAATATGTTCATATAACAAGATGATCATTTTGAGCACATGATTTGGAAAGAGCTAAATCTTCACTAGTGATTAAATCCTAGTGATCCATATTGAAGAACCTAAATGAGCTTCTTCTCAAAGTTCATCCACACTAGATTACTTTTAAAGGAATCGTTAAAGTGGATCTAAGAAAGATTAACAGTTTATCTTGTTTGGAATTGGTTTCTAAGTTAGGGTCCGAATACTCCATGGGTTCATTTCTAGGTTTCCACGCCATAGGAAGTATGCCTTAAGGCTATACTTGGAAAATTCTCTCATTTGAAATTTTTTCATCCCACTCATTCGAGAACATGACAAACTCATTCAAATGGGGAATCTCAAATCCAAGTCACATGCCCTTGTAGCAAGTAATGGTAAAGGAAATAAAACTAAAAAGAATAAAGAGAAAAAGGATCATCCCAAGAAGGAAACTATATAAGAAAAGATTAGGATAGAGAAATGGATGGAAAGAAGGAGAGAAAATACATGTACTTACCTACAAGTTGTAACAATCCTCCTTTGATGTTTTGGATTTTCTCTTGGATGGAAGTTGGATTGCTTCTTAGATTTGATGTGGAGAAACTTGGGCAGCACCTCCCCTTGATTGTGCATTGGATTGCTTAATGAAGATGATGATTGATTGATTGGAGTATGATAGAGATGATAAAATGGATTGAATGATTTATTGATGGATAAAAATGGAAAAGAGGTTTGAATGGATTTTTCTAGCTATTATCTGGCTCTCATGGAGGAGGAGAGCTCAATTTATAGTTAAGGAGTGGAGGATTCAATGGCTAGGATGAAGCCAAGTTGGATTTGGATCAATGGTGGAGAATGCATGTGAGGATTAGAGGATTCTAGAGTGGAAGACTCTAGAATTTGAATTCAAAATTCATGGAGGGAAGAAGCTTCTATTGAATTAAAAATTCAATAGAAGGAGAAAGTTAGAGAGGCTTCTAGAAATAGAAGCCTCTAGATTTAGAGGTGTGAGGATGTGATTAGGATTAGAATTAGATTAGGTTAATAAATGATGATTAGGGGTGAGGTTACATGGAAAGGCTAGGTGTAGGGATGTGTAGGGTAGGTGGTAGGTGAGATGTAGGAATATTAAATTCCTAGAAAATGTTAATGAAGGATTAAAATAGGATAATAGGATATAATAATGAAATTAAAGTGATTAATGATAAGATGGGATAAAATGATGAATTAAAAGGATTATGATGAATGGATAAATGATGATAAATTGATAAAGGGGTAAATATGATAAAATGGATTAAATAATAATAATTAATCTTGTGATTAATTATTATATGGATGATGTTGGGATATTTGCAGGACAAGATTAATCGTAATTAACCATGTCGACATTTTAGATGTCTACATTTTCCCCTCTTTGAATGGTTATTGCGTAGCAATGACATTCAAAGAAAAATAAGAGAAGATGTTAGGATGGTGATATGATGCCCCCTCGAGGGGTTAGGCAGGGGAGGAATGAGTTGGGTAACCACTCGAAAAGAGGAGAGGCCCAAGTTAGTAGATGAGAGAGGATTAGAGGATGAGAAGATTATGAGATTAGAAAGATTAGAGATTAGGATGAAGATTAGAGGATTAGAGGATTAGGATGAGAGGATTAGAAGATTAGAGATTTAGAGAGAGGATTAGAAGATTAGAGAGAGGATTAGGATTAGAGGATTAGAGGAGATATTAGATGATTAGATTAGAGGATTCCCTAGATTAAGGAGTTATTGAAAGAAATAGAGAGTATTTGGATTTAGGAGGATGCCCCAGTCAAGAATGTATGACAAGGGTGAGATTTAGGATTTTTAGATTATGAGGATGCCCCAGTCAAGGGGTTAGGATTGAATATTTGGGATTTGGATTTGAGGATGTTAGATTTTAAGATGTTAGATTTGAGGATTGTATTTGAGGATCAATTGGATATGAAGATAGGGATGTTTTGGATTTAGGATGATGAGAAGATTGAGGATGTTTGGATGAGGATTAAGGATTGGTTGTTTGGATCAGATTTGGATTGATAGGACATTGATGATTGAGAGGATTTAGGATGATCATGAAGTTTTTGATTTGATTGATGAGGATGTTAGAAGATGCCCCAGCCAAGGGGTGAGGATTTTGGATGTTGGATGTGAGATGATAAGATTTGGATGTGGATATTGATTGATTGATAAAGGATTGATTGGATAGGAGGATGAGGAGGTTAGATAGTTAGTTAGATGATGATGAGGATTAGGTGTGGATGATGATAAGGCTAAAATATGATGATAGAAGGGGGTGTGCTACCATAAAGTGCCCATTGTTATCATCATTAGCAATGTTATTGATGTGGCATAAGCAAGATGCACCAAGGTATAAAGACCATGATGATTGAATTGCAAATGCCCTTGTCCTCATATCATTGACAAGATTAATATAAAAATGGTCCTCATATCATTGGACCATGCAAAAGAAAAAAAACAAAAGGGCCTCATATCATCAGCCAAAATGTAAATGCAGAAAATAAGCAAACACAAACAAGCAAAAACACACACATTGTATTTTTGTATTTTTTTGTGATTGTTTTGAAATTTGTGATTTTTATGGATTTTTTGAATGTTTTGATTTTTAGATTTTGGATGGATTTTATATTTTTAGATTTTTGATTTTGGATTTTTGGAGATTTTATATTTTTGGATGTTGGATGTGGATGTTGATTTTTGGGATTAGATTTTGGATGTTGGATTGTGGATTTTAGGTTTTTGGATTTTGGATTGTGGATGTTGGATGTTTGATTTTTGATGTTGGGAGGTGATGATGGGATTGGATAGGAGATATGGGGGATGGGAAGGGATGTAAGGTGGGATGTGATTTTATAAGTCCCAAAGTGTGTTTGGGTAGGATGAAAGGGAAGGATTGAGGGAAATTGGATAGGTTGGATAGGATATGGATTGGTTGATAGGTTAGATTAGATGGGATGTGGGATGGGAGATATATAGATGAGGGATGGTATAGGATAAGATGGGGGATATGGAAGATGATAAGATATGCCCCTAGGTATAGGGGGATGGATTGAGGGATAGATGTGGTGTGCCCCCAAGTGTAAAGTAGGGTGGCCTATGTGGATGGATGGATGGGTTCATTTTCCCCCAGGTGTAGGGTAGGATGGGAAGTGAGGGGTATCTAAAATGGATGATGCCCCAATGGATGGTAGTAAGGCTGCCCCCAGTCATGATGATGACAGTTGAAAAGGGACATGAGGAGGATTGGATGAAAAGGAAAGGATCATCGTCTTCCCACGGATGTTTGATATCCAAGGGAAAAGGATGTGGATGTGATGGATGGAAGGAAAATAACATCAGTGATGAACAAAATATGAGCCTAACGACACATGTTGTAAGGCAAGAGTTGGACTAAAACAAAAGTGTGACCAAGGTCTAAACAATACCTGGCAACATGTGAGCCCTATGTCTCTGTGAGATCAAAGTGTGTGTGATTGTGATGGTTAATTACCACTTGAAGTGAAGACTTAATGGGTAGTATGTGAAGACAAACTAGCCAATGTATAGGGAGTGATTAAGTCAAGTAGGTTGATGGAGGTGAATGGAAGGCTAAGTCGTGCATTGCTCTTCTGCCAGCCAGGTGTCCATAGCCCCGACGGAGATACATCTGATTCTTGTCACAACATTTCTCTACTGCCAGCTAGGTGTCCATAGCCCCGGTAGAGTTGCTGGAAACACCCCTAGAGAGAGTCTTGAGGTGGATTTTATTTGATATTTTTAATTTTGATATGATTTTTTTGCTTTTTGATATTTGGATTTTTTTTTTTTTCTTGCATAAAGAGGTTCCACTCTCTTGAGAACTCTCAAGGGGTTAAGAATCACTAGTGGCTTGATGGGGGATGGAAATGAGTGTGGAGATGACATTGGCTAGAGTGTCAAAAAGATGCACCCAAGGGTCTTCACCACAAGTTGATTAAGTGTGTTAAAGTGTGTGGATCTCTAGGAGGACAATTGTGCTTGAATGTTGGAGGTAATGATAGACCAAGGTCACATGGTTGTAGTAGGTACTATTGGCTTACAACATGTGTGAGACAAGCTGATCAAGTGTTCAAATGAATGGATTAGAAGAGGATATGAATGGATGTGATGATAAGAATGGATTAGATGCAAAGGGATTTGGATGTTGGATGGAAGGAGGATGGGTGGGAAGGAAAGAACATCTGTGCACAAGGCGACAATTATGTGCTCAATCCATTTTTAGGTGTTTGGTATTTGTAGGGGGATTAAATGATTTGTGATTGGGTTGAGTGGTTGGGATGGTAGGATCAACAAGAGGAGTGGTAGAAATGGGTTGTGATGGAGTAGTGGGAGGGACGTTGTTAGTGTTAGGTTTATACCCTAAGCCTAAACAACCTGGATTTTGATGAAGGGAGATGGGTTCATGAATGCCTTGTTCATGGATGCCTAAGCCTTTGCCTCGATGTTTCATATTAGCAAACATATTTTTGGCTATAGGATATGAAGTGGATGGGGAAGATGATGTCCATGTGGTCATCATGAGACTAGGGGATTGTAATTTTTTCATCCACTAAGAGGCCAGACTTAACAAAGGATGGGAGGTGAGATTTGTTTTGGTTTTTGGTCGAGTGAGGGATGTTTGGATGTACGATGAGATTTGGATGGATGACGATGTTTGGATGTCGAGTGGGGATTTGGATGGTGGATGATGGTTAGGGATAGGATTGGGATGGAAAGGTGGTGGATAGAGAGGTACAAGGATAATAATTCCTTGGTTAATGAGGTTTTGGACATAAGACCTAAATTACATGCAACGATTGGTCGAATGTCCATGGGTGCGATGGAAGTCACAATAGTAATGTTCTGATACCAAGATGGTTTGGGAAGGTTTTGATTGTGTGATTTGATTGGGGGATGGATGATCATGTTGAAGGTTTTTAGATGATGGAAGATGGTGGTCAAGGATTCTCCTAAAGGAGTGAAGTGGTTTGGGTTAAATGGTTTTGGGGGAGTAGGAAGTAAAGGTGCAAGATTGGGTGGATTATGAGATGTTTTGGTTGATTTGGATTTATGAGTTGGATTAGATTGTTGTGGCTTAGAAGATGAAGGGGATGGATTAGGCCTGGGGGCCAAAGTGGATGGTTTGGGCTTGGAGGCCGAAGTAGATTTAGGTTGATTTTGGATTGGTTGGAGTATGTGGTTTTAAGGTAGATGGTTTTGGCTTAGGATTAGATTGTTTGGGATTAGTATTGTAGATGAAGGGGATTAGTAGATTTAGATGAAGGGGATGGGTGTGATATGGGGGTCACATTAGATTTGGGTGATGTTGGGGATGAAGGAGATTTGGGAGATGGGTGTGGTGTAGGAACCACATTAGATTTGGTTTATTTAGGGGATGAAGTAGATGAAGGTGGCATATGAGCCTCATTAGATTGGGTAGGAGATGGGGTGGGGAGAGGATTGGGATTGGATTTGTTAGGTTTAGGAGTTGGTGACTTAGGAGTCACGTTAGATGTTTTAGGATTGGGGGATGGTGGATTTGAAATAGGATTAGAGGATAGGATAGTGTTAGGTTTAGGTGATGAAGGGGGTAAGATAGGATTAGATGTGGATGAAGAGGATGAGGGTGGTGTAGGAGCCACATTAGATGGTTTAGGATTGGGGGTAGAAGGGGATGAGGGTGACTTAGGAGTCACAATGGATGAGATAGTTTTGATAGGATTGGGTGTAGGTGATGGAGGGGATGAAATAGGCTTAGAGGATGAATTTGATGGTGGATTAGGGGATGTGGGACTATCTAGGAGAAAGTCTGTAGGATTGGATTGGGATGATGAAGATGATGAGGATGGAGGACTAAGATGAGATGTGGGGGATGATAATTTTGGGTTAAGTTGTTGGGATTGTTGTGGATATGTGAATGGGACTCGATGATAGGTTTTATGATGATTGGATTTAGGAGTTGAGGTTTTGGATGGTGGTGGATTATTTGCATGAGTTTTTATGGGAGGAAGGTGTAGGTCATGATGATTGATAGGGGATTTGGAGGTTGGGGTTTGGGATGGTTGTGTGGGTTTGGGATTGGTGGCTAGATTAGCAAGGACATAAAGGAGGTCCTCTTGGTCTAGGTCAAAGTTAGTGAGGTGGTCAAAGTTGATGTAATTGGCTTGTGGGGATAGTGGTTTATGTTGATTAGGTCAGGGTGTGGATTGAGATGATTTGGGTTCCTCAAAGAGGAATTCAATGGGGTGAGGGGTAGGGATCTTAGGAAGGGGAAATTGTGGATGGGGTTGGTTAGGAGATGATGATTTAGGAGGTGATTGGTTGATTGAATATTGAAGATCATATATTTGTTGATTAAGTTGTTGGATGGTTTTTAGGATGTTAGGATCGACATGGGATGGTTGATTTGGATGACGAGGATGGGATTGGTTGAGGTAGGATGTTAAGTTTGAGATTTTTTTGTTAATGTGTTGGATGGTGTGTGGGACTTCATGGTCAAAGTGATATGGTTGACTTTGATGGGTGGGGGATGATGGGATAACTTGGTTGATGGATTTAGAAAAGAGGTAGGGGTTTGGATGTTGGTTTGGAGAGGATGGGGATTGAGGATCAAAGGCCATGGTTAGATAGGATGTGTGGGGGATTAGATTTGGATTAGGATTGTTTGATTAAGGATGGTGATGGGATTTGGATTGGGATTGTGTGATTAAGGATGATTATTATGATGATGTTTGATTGATTAAAATTTTAATGTGATGGGATGGTTAAGGGTGTTCACAAACAAAAAAAAACATGCAACACACACCCTAACTAGTCAAGTGGGATTGCAATCAAGCTATATCCCACTTTCAATACCACACACCGACGATGGTGCCACAAATTGGCTCTCCACCTATGTGTCAATGTGGGGTCGGCTAGCAAGTGATCTTAGGGAGTGTGGCCTCCTTGCACTATAGCTCAATATGCGGCCAAGAGGTTTCCTAGTCTAGGATGTACAAGCCACTAGGGGTCCCCAATATACCTTGTGGTACATGGGGCCCAAGTCCATGTTTGCAAGGATGTTGTCTAAGGCCTGGGTATTGGGACGTGGAATCCCCTCACTTCACGTCACTCTTAAAACAAGAAAGTGCTTAGCCAATAATGAAAGTTGTTCTTGAATTTGTATACCCCTTGAACACAGGGTGTGTCTACATGCATGGAGGTGAAGCCCATGGTCACGAGACCCCTAGGACTATGGTAAGTGTGTGGATGTCACTTCCACGTCATGTTACCCCCTAAAAATAAAAAGGGAAGGAAGACTAGCCACTTTTGATCCTCAAGATCATCCTAGGATGCGAGAGGAGAGCATACATGGTGTCGTCTTCGGGATAACAAACAAGCAACAACACGTAAAACACAAAAAGATGATAAACACAAAAAATATAAAAATTAATGATAAAGATTAGTATATGATGGGGGGTCTTCAAGAGGGGCCCTACAAAACAAAGGATTAGTAGTTTGATTTTTATACCCCAATATTCTTGGACCGTTCGAGCTGCAAAACAAAAGGGTTAGTAGTTTTGAATTAATCAATGTCCTGCAACCACAAACGTTAGGAAAATATTAAAATGAGATTAAAATTGACAAAGTTTCCCCTTATTGCTGCAATAAATTTGCAAAAAATAGAATGTTAGACCTGCAAAACACCACTAAAATGCACTTGAAAGTGTGATTAGATTGGTTAGTATCAAGTAAAATTATTGAGAACAAAAGTGTTAATTGATAGAGAAAAGGTGTTATTTCAAGTCAAAAAGGATAAACAAAAAAAATCGCTATTTAGGACAAAAGTGCTATTATTGACAAAATACCAAAACAAGTGTAGTGCAAAAAATAGGTTGTTTGGAGCCAAAATGCTATGCAGAAATAAACTTAGGGTTAACAGAATTCAATGTTTAAAGTCTGAACATAAGCACTATTACAAACATAGGTTACCACTATGTTACAAAAACACTACTAACAAACAAGCAAACGTGCAGATACTAAAAAATGTGCAAAAATACAATATGGTAAAAGCACTAGTTATACAAATAGCTATGTTACCATTTTGTCTACAAATGTGCCATTCTGTGTAAAAGATGAAAACAAAGTCAAAAACACTAAAAAATACAAATTTGCTAAAGTTTTCAAAGCGTTACTAATTTGCAAACGCATGTTAAGTTGTTGACAAAAGGTTGCCAAAACAGCAAATAGGTGCCAAATTTATGGATTTTAAAGGTTAAACTATTATCAGTGAACAAATGTTCCAAATGCACACAAAGACAAAAGTAAGCCAAAATAGTCCCTGCAGACCAAAATTACAATTTTATGAAGTTTCAAAGGCCAAAAAAAGATTGAAAGTTTTGTAAAGGTCAAAAGTTACTATTTCTTAGGTGCATAGGCGTTGAATTTTGGAAAAACACCATTTTGAATGAAGTGGTGTTCTAGGTGCAAATAGCACAAACATATATTTCATGTTGGAAAAATTTGAAATTTTTGAAGGTGTAAATTTCAACAACTGAAAACTTTTCAAATTTAACAGCTTGTTTTAAATATGAAATTCTTAGAAATGACAAAAAAATGGGGGGTAAGCCCCATGGTGGGCCAAAAATGTATATGCAAAAAATATTAGCTGCAAATTAAAGCTAGAAAAACAAACAATTGATTCCTAAATCTAATCTTCTCTAACAAAACCTTAGATAGAGCAATAGATGGAAAAGAGGAGAGAATTCAATACCTGCACTTACCTACAAGTTGCAAACTCCTCCTTTGATGTGTTTGATTTTCTCTTGGATGGATTGTTGATTGCTTGCTTCAGATTTTGGAGACACTTGGGCAACACCTCCCCTTTGATTTGCATGGATGATTGCTTGATGATGAAGATGAAGATGGATTGATTGTAGATGGATTAATGATGATAAATGATGGATTGATTGAAGAAGATAAAAATGGAAGAGTTTGGATATGAATTTCCAAGCTTGTTAACTAACTAGCTCTCATGGAGGAGGAGAGCTCAATTTATAGTTGATGGAGTGGAGGATTCAATGGATTAGGATGAAGCCATGTTGGATTTGGATCAAGGGTGGAGAATGCATGTGAGGATTAGAGGATTCTAGAGTGGAAGGCTCTAGAATTTGAATTCAAAATTCATGGAGGGAAGAAACTTCTATTGAATTAAAAATTCAATAAGAAGGAGAAAGTTAGAGAGGCTTCTAGAAATAGAAGCCTCTAGATTTAGAGGTGAGGATGTGATTAGGATTAAAATTAGATTAGGTTAATAAATGATGATTAGGGGTGAGGTTACATGGAAAGGCTAGGTGTAGGGATGTGTAGGGTAGGTGGTAGGTGAGATGTAGGAATATTAAATTCCTAGAAAATGTTAATGAAGGATTAAAATAGGATAATAGATATAATAAGGAATTAAAGTGATTAATGATAAAATGAGATAAAAGGATATATAATGATTTTAAAGGATTAAATGAAAATGATAAAGGATAAATAATGATAAAATGGATTAATAATAATAATTAATCTTGTGATTAATTATTATATGGATGATGTTGGGATATTTGTGGGACAAATTAATCATAATTAATCATGTCGAACATTTTAGATGTCTATAGTATCCATAGTGTATTGGGAAACTCAGGTTTGATATAAGGTATGTTGCCACAAAGGTGGGCTTATGTAACCAGAAAGTCAAGTGATAGGGGAACCGATGGGTTATCAACCTATAAAAGTATGACTTTAAAAGCAACAACGAGAAAAGGTTCCCAAAAAGGCTGTGAAATCTGATGTGGATTGATAAAGGCGGGCTCTAAATAGAGTAATTGAATTTATGGTTTTAAGAGGGTCTTGGGGCCTTAAAAAATGAAGTTCATACTTTAAAATGTGTAATTTTTGACAAGGGTTGATTAAAATGATGGTTTCATAAGGTTTGAATACTAAACAATGATACTTTTGATGGAGGAGGGTATAATCACTAGTGATTACCCCTAGGTTTCTGATGATTTGTCAAATCGTCAGAAATTAACCTGATTTTCAGTGATCGGGTTTTGATTAAGATAAAATGTGAATTTGTACCTAATTTGAATGTTGTTGTAGCAATAAATAAATAAACAATTAAGTATAGGAATTGAGCTAAGAAAACTAAGCAAGAAAGTATGAAACCCTAAGTGCAAAGAGGAGCTAGAAAGCATTAACTGATTCACAGTTGTTCCTGGACTGTGTCGAAGAGTTGAATAAATGAACAAAGAGGGAGGAGCATCACACATAGCCCCTAAAACAGTGTGTGAGCTAACGATATTCCTGAACTGGGGCTCCTAGAGAGGGACAGGGGTGCTCGTGGTCACCTAGAGAGGGACAGGGGTGCCCGTGGGCACCCTAGGCCTATTTCTGGGCACCTGGGTCTACCGAAATGCTCAGAAAAACTCCTATGAGATGTCACTAGTTATTCATTGTTGTTTACCTTTGATCACTATGAGGTCGCACAATGATCTCTGAGGTCATTGGAAACCTGCAATTAAACAATGACCTGTAAAACCCTCAAATAGACATCAAATCCTAAAAAAGAAAGATGCAGAATGAGGGGTCAAATTGTCCTCAGCTATGTCACAATGGTGAACTTACAACTGAGCATTACACTACATCTCAGACCCAATGTAGTTTTGTGTGTGTGTGTGGAAATCGTGCCCTAGGTGGTTCTTGTGCGTGTCACACTTGATAGTGAGTAAATAAGCTAGATGTAAAGAAATGTAATAAATGTGTGCATGGAATAGAATGAAATTCCCTCCTATGAAGTGTATGTAGAATAACTAGCCCTTGTGTCCCTTGTATGGTGCTAGATGGATGCAATGGAGCTCTTAGATGCTTGATGGATGTAACCTTAGGTGGTGATAGCTAATGCTTAGTGCTTGGTCCTTTTATTATGATCACATAAATTTATATTTATATGATTCCCTTTCTTGAATTTCATAATTAACCCCAAAAATGTTGAACACCAAAAATATAAGATGCTCAAATGGCTATAAAGGACCAAAAGATGTGAGTAAAGTACAAAGAGGTCAGGGGCGCCCAGAGGGGACGAGGGCACCTAGCGCTAGCATCCTAGCTAGGCGTTGGTGTCCAAGGATGATAAATGTCAAGGTATAAAAAGGTCGACTGAGCAAGTAAGGGGTGTAAGACCAAAAGTGGCAACATAAAGCAAAGAAAGGTGGCCAAAAACATGGGTTAATTAGTACTTTTCTTACTTAGGAATCATATGAATAGTAGTATGTAATCAAGACTAGATAATTACCCAAAGTGTGTGATTTTGTGTCTACATTTGCCCCCACTTTATGTTGGTGAGTGGAAATCTTGGTAACATAAAGTAGATAGATATGTGTACCTGATAACCATGTAGATTGATGATAAAGATGTGTGGGCGAGGGACAAGACAAAGCGTGGAGTGATAAAAGTATGAAGCATGGATGCTAAGGAGGAGAAAGTGTAAAAAGTGATGATGAAAATGAACCTAGGGTGGAAACACATGTGTAGATGTCATGATGTGCCTATTTTTGATGTCGATGTTGTTGTATGTGATGTTTGAATGATGTTGACTACCGCTTCCCATACGGATGGACCTGCAAAAGAGAAGAATGAACAAGTAGTCAAATACACATGTATATGATCAAAATGTGTAAAAAGTATGTAATGGAAATGTGTAGAATATAAAAATGTGAAAAAGGAACATGTGCACCTGATCCATGATGAGAAAAGAGTGTAGAAAGGATCTTGAAGATGTTGTAGACGAATGAGTTTTTCCAAAGATCTCACGCCAGTTATGCTCGGTCATGATTTTTTGGGGTGATCTCATGCCAATGATATGGAAGAAGTGTAGGGAGAAAAATTTGGTGTTATCCTCCTAACCTTTAACTACTTCCCACAATGTAGGACACCACTGCAGATGGTGTGAAAAATTTGAACAATTCGATCTAACACGAAAGTGTATAGCCCATGCCGATGTTAAAATCAGCCCTATGTGTGGAGTTCTGTAGACTGTGTTGAACTACCAAAACACTATGTAACTTCCCCTTGGTTATAGGCATCTAGGAAGGGTGTGTTGTGCTAAGGACCCAAGTCCTATTCTGAGCCCTAAAACTAAAAATAGTGTTGTACCGGTACTGTGTTGTGTTTTTTAATGAATGTAGGACTATTGTATGGGGTGACTGATTCACCCAAATGATGCCCCCCTCATTTGGGGTGGATGTGACGTCGTTGAAGGAGTATGAAACCCAAAAGAGGACCGAATGTTGTCCTGAAACTATGCCCTATAGGGGGGGGAATGTGCTTGGTAGAAACCAAGGCACATACAAACAAAGTGGCTTGGAAACAAGTGTTAGTACAAGAAAAGACAATGCATGTATGTAGAAGACAAAACATAAACTAAGTAGACAATGTGTAAGCTAAGATGCAAGAAGACAATGTAAACATGCAAGAATACAATGTAAACCACAAAAAGTGGGTTGCAAACATGGGACACCACTCATGATGTCGCAAGACAATCAAGGTTTGACGAAGCCAAAATCAGACAGTGTGCACACAAGAAAAAGGGATAATCCTGCAAATAGTGGCATACAAAGAGCAAAACAATGAAAAGCAATGTAACAGACAACCATGGTGGACAAATAAACCTACAAAACAAATGTTGCACATGAAGCACCCATTAGCATGTTAGAAAGATAAAAAAGTATGTCAAAGCGTGTATAATCTGATAAATTAGTGTGCTATGAAACAAAATGAAACAATAACACCTGAAATGTACGAAAGTGGATGCCCCCAGGAGCCTTCGTGGGACTGGTAATAGGTACTATGCATCAAGCATTTGTGTTATGTGTAATAGATTTGTATAATCTACGATCACAACTAGAAAGGAAAGTGAACGTGCATGTGTGTATGATAAAGATAATGACATACAAGATATCTATCTAGCATGTGTAATAAGAGTGAACATGTAAAAGTAAATGTAAGCAAGAGTAAATGCAACCAAGATATGCAATATGTTATGGATGAGATGGAATGGAATGCAGTGTGGATGATAGGAACATGCCGTTCCCCTCGAGTGAGATGTGTATGTATGTAATGAGGTTCATTTATTTATGCCCCCTCAACAGTCAAGAATGAACCATAAATGAGAGTGCATCATCAGGAAATGGTTTGAAATGTGTGTATTAAAAAGATGTGATCATCAAAGCACAAAGTGTAGAGTGTAAACATATGTGAGTGAGCGAGGGATTTTATTAAATGAATGAGTGTGATGAGGTCTGATTTGAGATGTATACCCTCAGCAGTTGAGTATGGACTGTGGCACTAGAGTGCATCATAGGGTAATGACCACAGTGTGTGAGGAGTAGATGTCAAAAAGATATGTCGTGAATGTGTAGATTAGATGTTGTGTAAGAAAGAGATGAATACGTGAAAGGTGTAGTGTGTATAGTATTAGTGTGTTGTGTGATGTTGTGTGGTGTGTGAGGTTCATGTGTATAGGATGCCCTCAAGTCAAGTCAAGTGTGAACCAAAGCATGAGAGTGTGTCATCGTGGGAAATGACGATACTTAATGTATCAAGATGTGTATGTTGTATGTGAGAGACTAGATGTGAAATGATGAAAATATAAGACACGTGTCGATGCTAGAGGGGGGGATTAAGTGTGATGCCCCCCAAGTGTTTCAATGATGGAAGATCTATGTGGGGACATGAGAGGTACCATGTCATTATGGGAGAGCATCATCTGTGTCATGATAAGAGAGAGGGCCAACACAATGGTATGCAGAAGCAATAGTAGGACCATGTGATGGTGGCCGAGTTTGAAATGTGTCTTGAAGATTAGAATAAGGAGTAGTTTCTTTGAAAAAAATGATTGGCTGCTGAAGTGGTGGATTATAGGGTAACACTGGGAAGAATCGGTAGGAGGAGGTGTTGGACTAATTTTTAGAGGAGGTTACGTAGGTTGGCTTGTTAGTGTCATATATGACTTGATAGGAGAAGAAGGTGGACTGATTTTGAGAGGTGGTTGCGTAATTTAACTTGGTAATGTTGTAGATGACTTGAGAGGGAGGTTGATTTTGAGAGGTGGTTTCTTAGGTGGCTCTTGACTTTCCTTAGAAGGAACATTAGAAACAATGACATGATGCTCATTAGACATAGATGAATCAGATTTAGGAACCCATTGAGATGTAACAATTGGAGAGGACGATGTAACATGACATTGTGTAGTGAATGAGATAAAACCTTGATGCTCAAGATGCTTGATTCTTCATTGTAAAGCATAATAATCATTTTCATTATGTATATTAATTCGATGATAAGTGTAAAATGGGAGACCTTGATATTTGAGTAGCCGATAAGGAGGGTAGTAATGAGTAGTTGGCAAACTGATCAATTGATGACAAAGGAGCTTAGTAAGAATGTCATGTTGCTTAGCATTGTGATCAAACATGAGAGGCTCCGGTAATGGACAAGACTTGAGGCTCACTAATATGAGTACATGTAAAAGAAATAGAATGAGAATGAGAAGAAGAACTAGCATGATATTGAGAAGCACTTTTAAGATGTTGGATTTTAGATTTTAAAGATGTAATCATGGATTCCATAGCCTGAAATTTATCTTGAAATAATAATGTAAAGCTTGAATAGACTTGCAAATTGATTGATTGGACCATTAATAAGAGATCATTAGAGAGAAAATCGAAGATGGCAATGACTTGTGAAGGCAACATGTTGATAGGGAGATACATAGTTGTCTAGGGTTTTGTGAAGAGCATATTTACAAGATGGGTGCATTTGAAGACAATTGAAGCAATGAGAATTGAGAGACCTTATGAGCCATGTGATAGAAGAAAAATGAGGATCCAAGAGTATTTGAATGCGGGTTCACCAAATGATAAAGATAAAATGGGAATTTATACCTAATATTAATGTTATTACAGTAATAAATAAATAAACAATTAAGTGCAAGAATTGAGCCAAGAAAACTAAGCAAGAAAGTATGAAACCCTAAGTGAAAAGAGGGGGTAGAAATTCTTAGCTGATTCTTGGTTGTTCCTGGACTGTGTCGAAGAGCTGATTGAATGAATAGAGAGGGAATAATGTTACACAAAACCCTAGAAAAGTGTGTGAGATGATGATCTACCTAGACTAGGGCACCTGGAGAGGGACTAAGGGCACTTGTGGGTGCCCTAGGCCTATTTATGGGTGCCTGTGTCTTCAGAAATGGTCAGAAAACCTCCTCTGAGTGGTTGCTAGTTGTATTGTTGTTGTTTTCCTTTGATCACTATGAGGTCGCATAATGATCACCGAGGTTTTTGGAAACCTGTAATGAAATAATGACCTGCAAAACCCTCAAATAAACATCAAATCCTAAAAAAGAAAGATGTAGAATGAGGGGTCGAGCTGTCCTCAGTTGTCACAATGGTGATCTTATGATTGAGCAATGCATTACATCTCAGACATAATGTAGTTTTGTGTGTGTGTGTGTGTGTGTGTGTGTGTGTGTGTGTGTGTGTGTGTGTGTGTGTGTGTGTGTGTGTGTGTGTGTGTGTGTGTGTGTGTGTGTGTGAAATCATGCCCTAGGTGGTTCTTTTGTGTGTCACACTTGATAGTGAGAAAATACGCTAGATGTAAAGAAATGTAATAGACGTGTGTATGGAATAAAATGAACTTACCTCATATGAAGTGTATTTAGAATAACCAGCCCTTGTGTCCCTTGGATGGTGCTAGATGGATACAATGGAGCTCTTAGATGCTTGATGGATGCAACCTTAGGTGGTGTTAGCTAATGCTTAGTACTTGGTATTTTATTATGATCACATAACTTTATATTTTTATGATTCCTTTGCTTGAATTTTGTAATTAACCCCGAAAAGGTTGAACTACTAAAAAGATAAGATGCTCAAATGGATAGAAAGGACCCAAAATATGTGATTAAAGTACAAAGAGGTCAGGGGCGCCTAGAGGGGATGGGGGCACCTGACACTGTCGTTTTGGCTGGGCATTGGTGTCCAGGATGATAAATGTTAAAGTATAAAGAAGAAGACTGAGCAAGTAAGGGTGTAATACCAAAAGTGGAAACAAAAAGAAAAGAAAGGTGGCCGAAGACATGGATTAATTAGTAATTTTATTACTTAGGAATCATATGGATAGTAGTATGCAACCAAGACTAGATAATTACCCAGAGTGCATGATTTTGTGTCTACAGGTGCGAGGGAAAAAAATCGACATAAAAGGCGTGATTGGAGGTCATTTGAACCTTTTGTGTTTTGAGTGATAGAGACTTGTGATTTTTGAGAGATTTTTGAGAGCGATGGAGGCATCCAAAGGTATTCAAAGATGACAGAGGTTCACTTGTGTTGAGGTAAGTGATGTTTTAAATTTTTGCATTGATTTTTGTTTTTTTGTTTTTTGTTCTTTTTCTGAAAATTGATGAATTGTGTAGAAATAGACTACGGTTTCTTATGAAATCACTAGAAATTTGAGAATTTGTGGGCGATTATATGGAGTCATTGGCGATTCAATAGAATCACTGGCAATTCAATAGAATCATTGGCGACTCATGTGTTTTAAGTATAAATATTTATTTTAAGATTTGTGTGGTTTATTTTTGGTGGATTGTATTTGATAGTGTGTTATTGGTTTTTTATGGATACAAACTAGGTACCGATTGACTACCTAGGATAGGATCTCAAAGATATTAGATAGCGTTTGCGATCAGTTATCAAATGAGGATTAGTGTCATTTAGAGGAGGTTGATTTGGGAGGGATGCATCATTACAAATGTATCCACAAGGACATGGGTTTGTTATTGGATTTGTTCAAGAGATGGGATCATGTTACAGACACTTTTGGTTGCCTACTAGAGAGATGAATATTACATTAGAGGACATACACAGGATCTTGCGACTGTCAGTGTAGGGTGAGAATGTGTATGACATTGATGAGGTGGGTCTAGATGTTGTTATGCATTGATTATATGGAGATGATGCTCAAGATATTGTTTATTAATTTGGAGGTTTTGCATATGGTTCACTCTATAGTGATGACGACGAAGGTCGAGCCCTGGTTACGATGATGATGATAGGGATTAGTTGTTACACCCTACTTGATTCAATAGGTGGAAATTTCTCTTGTATGTTGACTCGAGTTGGGGCTGATATGATGGATTACATGATGCAGTTTTCTTGGGTCCATGCCTTACTAACGCAGGTATACAAAGAGTTGGATTAGATTTGGTTGCATTAGGTGATAGCTTGGACTATTTCAGGTTGTACCTAAGGAAGTTGTGGCCTTATAGACATAAAATCACACACTTTGGGTAACTATTTAGTCCTAGTTGCATACTACTATTCATATGATTTTGATGTTGGAAAAGTACTGATTAACCCATGTATTTGGCCACTTTGCTTTCCTTTCAGTTGGTACTTTCAGTCTTGCGCTTCTACTTCTTTATTCTATGTTTTAACCCTTCGTCATTTGTCACCCTAGACACTAGTGATATACCATGATGCCAGCACCAAGTGCCCTCGTCCCATCTAGGTGCTCATATCCCTTTTATACTTTAATCTTATCTTTTGGGTCCTTTCTAGCTATTTGAACATTTTATCTTGTAGTAGTCGGCCTTTTGGGGTTAATTGTGAAATTCAAAGCAAAGGAATCATATAAATATACAATTATGTGACCATAATGAGGTACCAAGCACTAAGCACTTACTATCACCACCTAAGGTTGCATCCATCAAGGCATCTAGAATTCCATTTACATTCATCTAGCTCCATCACAAGGGATAAAGGCTAGTTATCTGCATCAAACTTCATAGGAGGGGAGTTTATTCTATTCCATGCACACATTATTACATTTTACATGTAGCTATTTCTCACTACTCACAAAGTGTGACACGCATAAGAGAACCTAGGGAACAATTCCTCACACACACACCTAGAACTACATTAGGTCTGAGATGTAGTGCAATGCTTAGTGATAAGTCCATCAATTTGGCAGTTGAAGATAGCCTGACCCCTTCATTTACATTTTTATTTTTTAGGTTTTGATGCTTTGTATGGGGTTTCACAAGTGATTCTTCATTATAGGTTTACGAGCGCTTTAGTGATCACATAATGAAATTCATGTGACAGGAAACGAACACAAGTGAACATTCAATGACACCTTAGAGGAGGTTCTCTAGTCATTTCCACAGACCAAGGTGCCCCAATCCCTTTTCTAGGCACCCTAGTCCAGCTAGACAACTCAGATCTACATTTTCTTAGGCTCCTGTACGACGATTTTCTTCTCTTGTTCAGCCAGTATCCACTACGACACAGTCCTACGACCGCAACAAATCAACTAAGGCCTTTCTAACCCTCTTTTTACTTAGGGTTTCATATTTTTATCACTTAGCATACATGTACTTTCCATATTTCATTATTGTTTGTTTACTGCCACCATAACACCTAGATTAGACTATTATATAACATTTTACTTTAATCATTTTGGTGAACCTACTTTCGAATACTCTTGGATCTTTCTTTTTCTTCCATCATGGTTCTTAAGGTTTGTCAAGTATCTTTGCTTCAATTGATTCAAATGCACCCATCTTGTAAAGAGGCTCTCCAAAAAACCCTAGAGACTATGTATCTGCCTATCAAAATGTTGCCTACTCAAGTCAATGTTATTTTTGATCATATTTCTAAAAAATCTCTTGATTCCAAATCCAAATAATCTATTTTCAAATCCATTCAAGCCATTCATTCTTTATTTCAAGATAAATTTTAGACTATGAAATCCTTGATTACATCTATAAAATATGAAATCCAACATCTTAAGAACGCTTCTTAGGGTCATGTTTTTTCTCCTTCTACATCTCATCTTCATTCTATGTCTTCTACATGTGCTCATATTAGTGAACCTCAAAACTTTCTACTCCCCATGCCTCTCAAGTTTAAAATCAATGCTAAGAACCAAGATGTTCTCCCGAAACTCATAACTCATCAATTAATTAGTTTGGCATCTACTCATTGTTATCCTCCTTATCAACTTGTAAAATATTAAGGTCTTTCATATTGCAATTATCATCAAATCAATGAACATAATGACAATGATTTCTATGATTTACAATGAAGAATCAAGCATCTTGAGCATCAAGGCTTCATCTCATTCACCGCACAACATTCTGTTACATGGTCCTCTCCACTTGTTACATCTCAACATGTCCTTAAATTTGATTCATCTAATGAGCATCATGCCCTCATTTCTAAGGAAATTCAATAGCTACCTAAGTAACCACCCCTCAAAATCAATACAACACCTCCTCTCAAGTCATATACGACATCACCAAGTCAACATAAGAAACCTCCTTTAAAAATAATTTCGACACCTCTTCCTCTCAAGTCATCCACAACATTACCAAGTAAAATTATGATACCCACTCTCAAAATTAGTTTACCTTCTTCTCCTATCAAGTCTTCTAGCAGTGTCATCAATCCCACATAAGATTCAACCAATCAAGTTCCTCAAAGAAACTATTCCTACTGATGGCCAAGACACATTTCAAATTATGTCACCATCGCATGGTCCCACTATTCCTTCGGCCTACCATTGTGTTGGCCCTCACTCTTATCGTGACACATATAATGCTCTCCCATAATGACATGGTGAAATTATCGCGTTGCTGCATAGATCTCCATCATCATAGTACACTTGGGGGCATCACACTTATTCCCCCCAAACATCAACATGTGTTATTACATCTTCATCATACCACAACTAGACATTCATTCACAACACTCATGCTAGCATCGACATTACTTGATGACACACTCTTGTGCTTTGGTTTACACTTGACTATTGAGGGCATCCTATACACATGAATCTCACACACTACACAATAGACACTACACATTCCACTTTAAACATTGTGCATTCTACACACCACATGACATTGTTTCATCGCTACATATAATACACATCTTACGCATCTTACACATATACTCATATGTGCTACAAGCATTATCCTATGATGTACTCTAGTCTCACGGTCCATACTGGATTGATGAGGGTATACATCACAAATGGACCTCATCATATTCACGCATTCATCATTAAATCCTTTACATCATGTGACATTCCTATTTTACTGATACACGCCATAGGCTACATCATCACTTCCGATTATATATTTTAGTGGTATACGCTTTAGGCTACATCACCACTCCTTTTACTCATCTTGTAGTGATAAAAGTTGTAGGATACATCATCACTCACTCTAGCATCATCATAACCTAATCTGATCATCATTTAGTGATATACGTTTTAGGATAAATCAGCACTCTTTCTACTCATTTTTTCGTTATATACACTTAGGCTACATTGTCATGCAAACTTCATCTCTATGTCACATTTCATCACTACACATTCACCACAACACGCTACACACAACACATAGTTCAACCATTTCCTGATGACACACTCTCATTTATAGTTTATTTTTTAATTTTTGAGGGGGCATAAACAAATGAACCTCACTACATACACCTCTATTCACTTGAGGGCATGTAGCTTCTATCATTCACTATGCATTCCATTCCATCAATCCATAACATACTACATGTATTGGTTGCTTTTATTCTTGCTCGCATTTACTTGTACATGTTCACTTCATTACACAAGCTAGATAGATATCTTGTATGTCATTATCTTTATCATACACACATGTGTGTCCACTTGCTTTCTAGTTATCATCGCAGATTATACAGATCTATTACATGCAACATGGATGGTTGGCACATTACTAGTCCCATAACGGCTCGTGGGGGCATCCACTTTCATACACTACAGATGCTATTGTTTCATTTTATTTCATAGCACACAACTTTATTGGTTATACATGCTTTTGAAATACATTTTATCTTTCTAACATGCTAACGGGTGCTTCATGTGCAACATTTACTCTACAAGACTACTTGCTACCATGGTTATCTATTACATTGTTTGTACTTGTTTGTCATTGTATGCCTTTATATGCGGGATTTTCCCTTTGTCTTGTGTGTACACTTGTTTGTTTGTGGGCACTACGAACTTGAGTGTATTGGAAAATTGTAAGTGGTGTCCCATGTTTACAACCTGCTTTTTACATCCTATATTGTCTTCTTGCGTATTTACATTATCGTCTTGCATTTTAGCTTCTACATTGTCTTTCGTAGCTTACATTTTATCTTATATATGCATGCTTGTATTTGCTTATACTAACACTTGTTTTCCTAGCCACTTGTTTATGTGTGCCTTGGTTTCTACCAAGCACATTCCCTTCCCCCTTGTAGGGCATAGTTTCAATGGTTAGTCCTTTTTTGGGCTACATTCTCCTATAACGACGTCGCATGCACCCCCAAAGAGGGGGGACATCATTTTGGTTTACACACAGTACACAACAATATCGGTATAGTTTATTTTTTATTTTTTGTCCATGACATAGTGGGTTAGATAGCGAGTGGGTTCAGCATAGTCTACAAAATTCCATACACAATGGATTTTACAGGGTAGATTGTCCTTATCATTCTAGGGAGCAATTAAAGGTTAGAGCATAAACCAGACCTTCCTCTCTATACTACTTCATCCAGTGGCGTCGGATCGCCCAAAAAAATAGACAATACAAAGATCTCTTTAGTATTAAGAAGTAGTTACAGGTTGGGGATAAATAAAACTTTCCTCCCTACACTTCTTTGGCCAGTGGCGTGAGATCTCCCAAAAAACTCGCACTTCATCGATGTTTACAGGATCCTTTCTACACCCTTTTTCTCATCACAGATCAGGTGCACATGTTCCTTTTTCATTTTCATACCTTCATTATACACTTTCAACATATATACATGCGTCTTTACATAATTTTTATCATATACATGCGTATTTGACTACTTGATCATTTTCACTTTTGTAGGTTCATCTGTATGGGAAGAAAGAAGCCAACCCAACTCAACATCATGCACACATAGTGGGTACATCACACCACATTGACACTAACATGCAAGTACATCACACACATTTGTATTTACACTTGCGATTTAACCTTAGGTTCACTCTCATCACCTTTTTATAATTTTGTATCTTTGGTCTCCACACTTCATCTTTTTATCATTCCACGCTTAGTTTATTCCCTCAACACACCTTCCACATCGATCTGCATTGATATTAAGTAAGCATCTCTATCTACTTTATGTTACTGAGATTTCCACTCACCAACATAAAGTGGGGGAAAATGTAGACACAAAATCACACACTTTGGGTAACTAGTTAGTCCTAGTTGCATACTACTATTCATATGATTCCGGTGTTAGAAAAGTATTGATTAACCCATGTCTTTGGCCACTTTCCTTTCCTTTCAATTGGTACTTTCAGTATTTCAATTCTACTTGTTCAGTTTGTGTTTTGACCCTTCATCATTTTTCACCCTGGACACCAGTGCCCAACCAGGATGCCAATGCCAAGCACCCTCATCCCCTATGGGAAATACTATCCCTTTTATACTTCACTCTTATCTTTTGGGTCCTTTGTAACTGTTTGAACATTTTGTCTTTTGGTATTTGGCCCTTTGGGGTTAATTGTGAAATTCAAAGCAAAGGAATCATATAAATACACAATTATGTGACCATAATGAGGGACCAAACACGAAGCACTTACTATCACCACCTAAGGTTGCATCAATCAAGGCATCTAGAATTCCATTTACATTCATCAAGCTCCATCAAAAGGGATAAATGTTGGTGTTATCCATATTTTCCCCCCGGGCAAAATATTAGATCAACCACGATCCCGTATAGGAGGAAACAAAGTCAAAAGGAGGATAGAAAAGGCTTCAAAATTGGCTAAGTATAAAGGTGTAAGTGGAGGATGCCAAGTGCCGGTATGACGTTGTTTCAAGGGGTAAAAGTTGTCAAATTTCCTACAACTCCGCCCAAGGGAAACAATCAGCATCTGGGCCCGAGTCAAAGCCAAAGCGGGAATCGAAAGAAAGGGGCAAAAGATAAATTTACAGACCCGTAAGCCTGACTTTTGTTCCAATCTAGTTGCTACGTGTTTGATATCAAAAGGGGATTTATTTTTCAAGATGTTTTCCTATCCTCCTATATAGACCCAACACAAAATTTGAGGGGGCATATCTTTCGGCTCAGGGCTCGAAATATTGTAAATCTGACGCTGTTGAAAAGGTCTCGGCCTCGCTCACGCCATGAAGGTCTGAGACTTTAATTTTTGAGGAGGTTACGTAAAGTAAAATGGAGGAAACATCTTTGGGCCTTCAATATAGGATCCATCTGTCTCAACAACCAGATCAAATTCCATCTGTTTATGTCATTTCCTCTTCCTTCGAGGCGTTGAACCAAGGATCGATGCAGTAAAGACAGATTTGGAAAGAGATTTCATCAAAGGCGTTAACAGTGGTGATTAAACTTCAACCTACTTTTCCCAATTCTCTCTCTCTTTCTTCTCTCTGGTCAAATCTATAAATACAGGGGGAAATATTCATTGTAAAAGTTGTTGTTCATTCTTCTTCTTTGTGTCCCCTCTTCTTTTCTTCCCAGGGTTGAAAATGGAGTCTGAACCTCCTTTCACGGCTTTGTAATGGCATTTTATTTCCTCTTTCCCACTAACGATGTACTGTGTGAACTTTTGGAGCAATAAAATCTATTTTTGTGATGCATCTATCAATCCTTTTCTTATTTTATTGTCTCTCCTCACCTCTCGTTGTTGCAAGGTATACTGTGCATATTCTGATGTTTTTTACAGGTCTTGGGAGCTGTGTTTAATGGGTTTTGAAGTGGTGTTCTGTGTGAAATCTATCTCTAGTCTGTGGTGCATATTTTCCACCCTCTCCTCTGCTCACCTCTCTCCACTTCAGGTAGCTAAGATTGTGACTAGCACTTCCCTTTTCTTGGTGCTATCACCTCGTTAGTGTAGGATTTCCCTCTTTATGCACTTTCTCTCTCCATGTCTCCTTGGAATTGTTAGATTAGGAGTATATAGTCACATTTTCTTAGGAGTAGTTTAGCATTAGGATTAGGAAGAAGAAGCCAACTTTCTCCAAAGGGCCATCTCAAGTCCGTAAGTCCCATAGCTTGAGAGATGGTCCCATGTTATGCAAATCACACTAGATGAGTCTGACTTAGAAAAGCATATCCATAACTCATTTTGGGGTGCTGTGATTTTGCATTAACAGCTAGTTATCTACATCACACTTCATAGGAGGGGAGTTTATTCTATTCCATGCACACATTATTTACATTTTACATTTAGTTATTTCTCGCTACTCACAAAGTGTGACACACACAAGAGAACCTAGGGCACAATTCCGCACACACACACCTAGAACCACATTAGGTATGAGATGTAGTGCAATGCTCAGTGATAAGTCCATCCATTTGGAAGTTGAGGACATTATGACCCCTTCATTCACATCTTTCTTTTTAAGGTTTGATTATTTGTGTGGGGATTTGTAGGTGATTATTCATTACAGGTTTACCAGTGCTTCGACGATCACACAACGAAATTCACGCGACAAGAAGTGAACATTAAATGACACCTCAGAGGAGGTTATCTGGTCATTTTTGTATACCACGGTGCCTAGATTGTAGACTAAGGCACCCCAGTCCATCAAAACAGCTCAGATCGGCATTTTCTCAAGCTCTTGTGGGATTGTTTTATTATCATGCTCAAACAGTCTCCACAGCGACATAATCATGTGACCTCAACAAATCAGTTAACACATTTCTAACCCTATTTATACTTAGGGTTTCATATTTTTATCACTTAGTTTCTTAGGTGTAATTTGCATATTTCATTTTTGTTTATTTACTACTATCATAACATCTAGATTAGGCTATTATATCACATTTTAGTTTAATCAGGCCTACAGACAGGATTATGGGGATTTAGATGTGGCATTACCATATATACATTACAGTTTAGATGATTGATGAGGAGGGGGTATGAGTGAGGGTGGATGAGTAGGGAGTTGCAGTGGGCCATGATGATGTAGGGGTGACTAAAGCCTATCTTTCTTGGTGACAGTGACAATTAGACGGGTTTGAGAGGTAGGTACAAGTTTGTGTAAAGGCTCTACAAGAGGGTGTTTCTGAGGGAGTGGAGGGGGGTGATAGAGTAGTTTATTTGGATCCTACCATAATGAGCCTAAAGGTAGAGAGGGTCGTATGGTTGATTAAGTGATTTACCTTGACCATTGAGAAAGATGGTCTTATAGTTAATCGAGACACGGTGACTGGCAATGATTTCACATTCCATAAACTACAATTATTCATAATTACAATATTTTAGCAATCACCATGCAGTCATTGTTAACCTTGATATGGACTATGTTTATCATAAGGAGGAACTCCTAATCATAGATACCTAATATTAATAATTTATCACTTGACAATGACAACATTGACTTAACTCCCAAATCATGACTTGTGTGTACATTTTGAGCTTAATTTCCTATCCTTAGTCTGATGCATGACTTTATATCCTCAATAACACTACTCAGTCACTCACAATAATACTTGTATTAGTCCTAAAAAGTATATCACCTCCTAGTGTCATGCTCAATTTTTTTCTAGCAAATCACTCCCTACTTGTATGAGACCATTAATTTGGGACTAAACCATCTAGAGATTTGGTCCCAGCCACCAAACAATCAGTTTCTCAATTTTATATCTTTCTACCGCTAGATACTTTCCTCATAGGTCAACCTTAATGTGAAATTATACCTACAAACCCTATATAAGAAATGTAAATGCACTCATTCATGCAATTGGCACTTTCAAGAGTGCATACTGATAATATCATTCCTAAATCACTCCAAGCTCTCCTGAATTACTAAAAAACACAATAAACTCTAGGATTAGCCCCTAAAAAAGTCTAAAGCACACTAAACCAAGTTATAGATTCATAGCTCCCAAGCTAGAGACCAGCTAATGCAAGTCAAGCTAAGCACATCAAGTCATTATTTGATTATCAAGTGATCAAAATATCAAAGCTAATTACATCCATATTAATATCACATGCTATGTGGAGAACTACATATGGTTTGAGTCCTCTTCAAAGTATTTCCAACATTGGTGGTGTATAGACTACACTTTAACCTAACCATTAACCATTTTATAAGGTCTTCTACCCATGGTTAGGGTTTGAAGCTATTTCACACCACACAAAGGGTTTTAAAAATGGCGACACCTAGGGTTTTAGAGAAAAACATATCAAAATCATTTATAAGGGCATATAAAGTTGTTGAACACCAACAAATCACCGTACAATACTATCTAATAGGTATATGCATTTTTGACAATTCCATACATCCCAAATGTGTTTTTCCCTACTTAGTTTGCATCCCCAATTTCATAAATGAATACCTTGCATATCATTTTTATCATGTACGGTCGTATAACACCACTAGATCCATTTCATAAGTATGTAATCAATTAGGTCCACCTTCTTGCTTGTGCTTTCACCTTCTTAGGAATCATTTACAATATTCTATCTTGAAAGTTGTTAATAATAATATATTCTAATTTTCACATTGATTTCTAATTAATAATATGAATGTACTACTTATTGCTAATCCTCAACCCTTAAGTAAATAAGAACACACACATTAACCCAATGCTTATTTATTTTAGGTTCTCCTTTAATCATACAAGAGTTGAGGGGTTGTGATATTTTCCCATCTCTTTCCTTTATTATTCTTTTAGCTTCACACTTGGTGAAGATGTTGTCTTTCTCTGGTCTATTTCGTTATGCAACTTCTTGACTATCTGGTAAGAATGATAGCAGAATGTTGTTAGGGAAGTATAGCTGAAGTTGAAATTAATTCGATGGAATAATGTGTTAGGCTGGAAGTAGTTGAATGGTTTATTGAGTTAGTCTAGAGTACAAACTTAACTATTTAACTACTTAAGGTAATGATTGCAATGGTGCATCTTTTTTAGATTGGAGTGTAACTCTTTTTCTTGTTGGAAGTAATCTTACATCTTTAAGTGGTATGATTTATCTTGTTTATTTGTTAACTTGATTTGGTTCCTTGTTCTGAGTTTGAGTATTAGGATACTCTAAACTGGGACACTTAAATGTTATGATGATTTGGTTATTTTAACTTATTTTTTATGATATTTAAGTTCAATTGTTGGAAGCTCAGATTTTAGGATGAATATAGGTTAAGGAAATATTGAGATGGAAGTATTGTTGTAAATGATGTACTGCTAAACTATGCCTAAAAGCTAGTTAGGATAATTACCTTTTTCTGTAAACGGATCTAATCGAATGAGTGATCAAGAAAATAAATATATGAAAGTAGTAGTTAAATTCTGATGAAATGTTACTTATCAGAATTAATGTTTAAATTATTTTGATAAAAGACAATAGTATGGATGACTGAAGTTGTTATATTTCATGACCTAACCTTACTTTTGATTTTTTGTATATCTCTTTCTCTCTTTCTTTTGTTTGAGCATTGTAAATCCTTTTGGCTATGTCTTTCTGAACTTCTTCAGGAATGTTTCATAACAACAGAGTTCTTTTTATGAAATAATTAGTTAAAATCACATCGTGTTAATGATTTAGTTCTTATGATGCTTAATTCAATGAACTAACACGTGCTAGAAATTTTGTAGATGGACTTCATAAGTGATGAAAGGAGAAAGATCTTTAGGAAGTTACATTTGTTTATCAAAGAGACTGGATATTTTTATGATGAAATATGGTTCATTACTGAAATGTATTTGATGGAAAAGAAAGTTGTATTTGAAATTTATTGAAATAATGTTATTTTATATTAGTAATAGTGTTGTTTCATAAGAATTTTGTTAGTTGATTCATCTTGGCCATTTTTCTGAGGATAATAAAGTGAAGAAACCCTTTTTTCTTATCTATGAGAAAGAGTAGACCCTTTTATTTTGCATGCACATTTTCATGGTTGAATGCTTGCTTACTACATGAAACTCCTTCATGCTACCATCTAAGTGCAAATCAATTGATCTGCACATCATTCCACTTGATCCTCGTTCTCATGTTTTGACACAATTTCAACCCATTGGAGCACTAAAAATAACCAAATTAAAATTCATATGTATTATAGTTAGAAATTGATACAAGACAACGTCGTTGATATTAAGTTTTGTCAAACAAATTATCAGGTTGCAACCATATTCACAAAACCCTTGCTTGACTCAAAGTTTATTCAAATTTGGTAAATTTTGGGCCTAAAGGAAGGTGTCATCAAGGGGTATATTTCATTGATTCCTCCATCATTCCATTCATTAAATTACATCTTAAGAGGTGATGTAATTGTATGTAATTAACCATATACTATTAACATGTTATTAAGACCATTTATAATATTTAATTATAATATATTATTGGATAATCCTTAATATATTAATAAGCTAAATGAATTTTTCTCTCTAACCTAACTACTCTCCAAACCCTAATAATAACCTCTACTTATTTTTATAGCACACAAAGAGCCACAATTAGGGGTAATTCATTTTGGAACAAAGTTATGGGTATATTGATGAACTAGAACTTGATATTTTAATGAAAAATGGTAACAATCCTACATAAATTATAAATATGTGTTATGCATTAATTTTAAGATTTCATGGATCTATATCATATGCATGTATGTGATTGAATGCATTATTATTTTTAACAAAATTTCTAGAGGATATTCATAAATATAATAGTTTAAGAGAGAGAACACCTCTCTCTCTCTCTCTCTCTTGAGTATGAGTTCAAATTCAAAACAAGGGGCCCTATCATCTCTCTCGAACTCTATTTATATCTCTGAGTTCAAGTTTGATTTTGAGAGAAAGAAGTATGATACATTTTCTATCTTGAGAGAGAAGAAATCATCTTTCTCTTATTGAACCTAGATTTTTGTTTAAATATAACAAGTTTTGGCTAAGTATTCTTTCCTTTAGATCATGAGTAGTTTTTGATTTGGGACACACACACACACACACACACACACACACACACACACACACACACACACACACACACACACACAACACTTGTTTCAAGGTAGGTTTGATAGATGGTGCATGCTCATAACTTTTTGAGGACACTCAATCCATGTATACATGGAATATTAAAAAAGAGACCATGTTTGATGTGCATGAAATTAAGGAGGAATCCAATTATCACGTACATGTAATAAATTAAGAACACTCTGTCAGGGCCCTCGTGTGAGATATTGATGAGAAAAATAAGGAATGAAGGAATTTTTAATTGAAGTTTAAGGTTTATTTTCATAGGGAAGAGGAATTTTTGGGGTGCAATAGTAATTTAGGTTCAGTTCATAGGAGATTGGAGTTGCTAAAGGAATGAGGTCATGCTAATAATTTGCACTAGCTATCATGTATGCCAACTATTGATAACTGTCTAACTATTTGTAAACTAGAACTCAAGGTCCGTGTAGTCATTTTTATACCCTCAGACCAATAGTCTAATCCCATACATGTCGTCATATCACCCAGCGGGCGCTGAGCGCTCACCTGAGGCACGCGCGGGTGCCGAGTCTCTCCTTTATGCGAGTCTTATGAGAATGCATAATCTTATGACATGTATTCAAGTGCATGTGAATAGAAATGAACCATGCATTATTTTAAGAACCTAGGACGAGTTGTCATCTCATTGCATCCAGAAAAGAGAAATAACAAGAGCATATGGAAATGATTCATACACAAAGGAAATGCATAAATATTATACTCATGAACACATATATGCCTTAAAATAGATCCTTCCATTTATATTAACATGTTCAATAATCCACATTACATCCCTTGGAGTCATAATAGACCCTCATATAAAAATACAGAGCTAAGTCATGCATCCAAGCATCCAACCTACACTATGTTCATCACATTACATAGATGAATATAGACCCATCCCTCTAAGTGTGTCATCAATCCTATACTTTCTTTGATCCCAGGCCATAGAATTATTCATTGTATTGCTGCAGAGATTCGTCTCTCTTCCACTAGTCTACCACACTAATCACTCTCTATTGCCTCAACACACATACTTGTTGCCATTTCTACCATCCACGAACCTCAATATATAGCTTTTCTACCTCCACTGCCATGCCTTCTGAGGCAAAAAATTGGTTGCCAAGTTTCCAAGTGTTCCTGCAATGGATCATGCCTTATTTGATTTAAGCTCTCCACTCTATGTAATGATGCTCTTCTCGAACCTTCCATCACATGCATAGAATATTCCCTTTTTGATCCTAGTGTCACCATGCTGGCACCTTATCCACTCCGCATGCTAGAAGGGTCACACTTTTCTCGTATACTACCTGGGATGCCAAATATGGCTAAGTCTAAAACATATCTTGCTTTGCATGAGTGTGTCGTGTGTTCTGTAAAACCCTGTTATAACCCTTCCCTACACGTCTTCAACCCTGCGTGCCCTTCTTTAAACAGGTCCCCGCGTGGCAACGCACATTCTTGCACTTGGCCAATATTTTGGGGCCCAATAGTTCGATATAAATATTAGATGAGCTGATGAATGGAAAGACCCCATCACTATATACCCCTTCAAGGCGTTAGTAAAAGGTTATTTTTTTGTGTTATTATTGTTGCTGGTTGATTCAAGAATTATTGAACTAGTTATTATAGTAGCGAAGGAAAATTTTAATCCATGAGTTGAGTAAATGTAAGGGATATTCATGGATATTACACACTATACTATTAAGATATTAGGTTATTAATTTATCATCTATGTTCATATGTCTTTATATGAATGAGTGTGTGATTGATTTTTTGAGATCCGAATAAGTGAAAACCTCATAAGACATAATGCTGTAACCAAATGAGATGGGGATTATTCTACTCTCACACCTAGGGTGAGTACATAAGGAATATCCCTTGTGTGATGTGATGTAATTGGGAATTGTACTCATATGTTACATGTGGTGGTGACTAAGGATTATACTCATATGTTATAGTGTGGAAAATAAATTTAGTGTAGGATGTTGGTTCTGTATGCAGAGAAAATAACTTGAGAATGCAAGATAAACAAAACATGTAAACCTTTCTAGTAACCTTATTTGTAAACCTCAAATAAGGGTCTCCTGTGAAACCTTGCAAGATGGAAGTCAAAGATTATTTGTGGATGCTCTTGAGTGCTCTCCAAAATTCGAATGGAAATGCTACAGACATAGTTCAACAAAGTTTTTGTATGTCATGTTCAAGAGGATTTGAAAGTGAGGTAATCCTATAATTTGTAGAAGTAGAAGGTAGTTGGAATCGGTTGCACACAGATAAAATGAGCATGTTAAAAATAGCACTTGTGGGTAGTTGCAATAGTGTTGGGGGTCAGTAAATGAATTAATTGCAAAAATTTGCATATGGAAAGGTGGTTGTACATGCATTTTAATCACCCCCACCTTTTTAGGATTCTAGAAGTGCAGTTAACTACGGTAAAGATAAGGAGTCTAAGTGGAGTTAAATCAAGTGGCAGATGACTAAGATGTGCACACACTTAATTTATTAATTATTTAATTAATAAAATAATAATTGATTTATCCAAAGGGGTATAAAGGGTACATGGGATTAATTTAATTAATCCAAAGGGGTATAATATGTATTAATTAATTAATTTAATCAATTAATTACAAATGGGTGAATAACAGGGTTACTAGAATAATATTGGGAATAAGTGGAAACATAAATGTAATTTTGGTGGGTGTCTACATTTTCCCCCTCTTTAAAGTGCTATTGTAGATTAATAGTGCTTTAAAGATAATAGACACATGCAGATCAGAGAGTGGAAAAATTGTGAAGCCTTGAGATGCCCCAACAAACAGAACAATAGAGGAATGACCCCCCCAAGTGGATGGATGATGCAACAAGGCGGTGAAAAACCGCTTCATAGGAAGAACGAAAGAGATTAAAAAAAGGATGGGAAAATACCGTGTTCATAGCATGAGCGTTATTTGGAGATTATTTTTTAGAGCAACCTGATTTTTGTTGTTGCATAATAGATTTGTCACCATGATTATAAAAGAATCAAGATGGTTAACCTAGATGCATGTAAACAAACACACATAGTAAAGAAAAGATAAAAAAGAAAACAAACCCAATATACAAAGTAGGTGTCAGCATCAGGTTTATAAAGGAACTAAGATGTGATCATAGTACTTGCAAGTGGTCCAAAAAGAGTAAACATCAACAATGCAACACAAAGTTGCAAAAGAAGACAATCAGCTATGCCCCTAATGCATGCCACAATGATGATTAAGTAGATAAAATTGCTCCCAAATGGGAATACGATCAGATTGGAAGAACGGAGTTAAAGTGGCTCCTTATGACACTCTTGTTAAATCCATTGTGCAAATGATCAAAGTTGAAATTGACTCAAGTGAAGCTATATCATGAAGGAAAAAAAAAATTGAGGGACTTGCCCCAATTAGAGTTAGCATATCATGTAAAGGGAAGAAAGTGATAGTTGTAAGATTGACACAATCACTAGGGTAATAGATAAAAGTATGAAGTTTATCAAGATTGTATTGAAATGTTGAATGATTCACTTTAAGTGTTTTCCAATTGTAGGATTTCTATGATAAAGTGAATGCTTTTCCGAAAGTTTTATAATTTTTTTGGATTTTTGAAATATTTGATTTTTTTTTTGGATTTTGCAATATTTGATTTTTTTTGGATTTTACAAGTTTTGGAATACGAATGCAAAATAAAAATGAAGACATTTCATGGCTTAAATAAACTAGGAGGAAAACACAACATGTGCAAATGAAAAAAAAGATATAAAAGAAGTAACATAAACAAATGTAATATGAAACAGGAAATAACCACACTAAAGTTATATATGAACTAGGATGCGAATAAAATTTATTGCAATTGTTCCACAGTAAAGATAAACAAAGTAAAACAAAATGACAAACTGAAAGAATAAAAAGCATCGTCACAATGCTAACAAACTGTAACAATACAATAAAACGTGCAAAAACAACTTCTAATAACACTCCGAATGTGTTCCACATTAAAGAACTAGATAGATTTGAATTCCCCCAAGAGATAGCTTAGCACGCAAGAGGACTGAATTGGGCCGAAGAGTGGAGTGATACTTAGATACTCCAAAAGATACTCTTTTCAGATCCCATTGAAGTTTGATCTGTATTAGATTAAAATATAAAATCCAAGTGGTGCCCCAAGGAAAAGTTATATTGTGAAAGGGTAAATGATTTCCTCGAGCATGGATATACACCACAAGCAAATAAATATGAGTATGATTTTGAACAATCATGAGAAGTGCCATCAAATGTCGAAATTGTTGAACTGTATAACCCGGTTGCTGAAATTTTATCAAACATTATATAAATGTTTTGTTTATGACAATTTGAAACTATTTTTGGAGTTTTGGAAAATTTTATGTTATTTTTGTGTTTTTTGAATAGTTTTATATTGTTTTTGAATTTTTGCAAAAATGTTTTTTGAATTTTTTTTGGTATTTCACAACTCTGTAAAAAGGGGCGCACTGCTTGAAAGCATGTGCAAATAATAGAAGCATTCCATTCTATTGGAAGAAATGTTGATGAGAAAATGGTAGGGTTTTTCACTGCGCTCGCGGCTTCACAAAACTAGGAAGATGCAAGGGGCTCATCACCTTGAGCCAAAAAAGCACGTGAAAATGAGGTGAATATTGATATGGAAGAGTGATGATAATGGATGTGAAGACACAAGGTGTAATAATGATCCATATGAGGAAAATGTAACTCATCTCCAGTCAAGATTATCTGACCGATTACAAGATGATTCCACTTTTAGGTTTTAAATCAACTTATATCCATTGATGGCTTGCTGGTTATAAAAATCTGATTGAAGGAATTGGTGTCTCTCTGTAACATGAGCAGCTAAATTACTTCTTGGGATGTTTCTGATTAAGCACTTTGATTCAAATTTCATAAAGGCTTTTATGGTTAATTGATTTTTTATTTTTGTGAAGGACACCCTACATGTTGCCCTATGCCATCAATAAAAGCGCAAGGGTCTCAACACTGAAGACAAAATGTACGTGAGTAAGGGCTTTCTCCATTCCCAGTATCATACTACCAGTAAGAAGTATGGGCTTATCACCGAAGACTGTGAAGGATGAAAGGTGTATTGATTTAAATGATTTTTTTGTATTTTTTTAATTGATTTAATTTTCCTTGTATGTTGATAGTGTGCTTGTTAGGATTTTTACATTCTGCCACCTAGTCTTAGCCTCTTGCGACTAGTAAGATGCAAGGGTTTATCACCATAGACTGAGATGGGTGGTCAAAAAGGACCCAGGTAAAGAATTTAGTGTTGTCAGTGAAAGAGAGATTATTTGAAAGGAGGAGTTTTCCATCAATAAGCTTCAAGACAAAACTTTAGGTATAAATATCTAAAATGATAAGAACCATAACAAAGATGAGACACATAATGCCCAAGAGGAACAAGGTTAACATGTGTCATAATAGGTGAATAAGGTGAGTATATGATAATGGTATGATTAAGGTATCTTCTAATAGATGAATGGCCTAACATTATTTGTACACACTTTATCTTTTCTGATAGGAAAATAATGCTCTAATACAAAGTTTTATTCTCTTTTTATGATTTTTGAGTTTTCTGAATGTTTTTGGATGAGAGTTTGAAATGGAATCGTCAAGAAAAAGGTCCATGTTTATTGAATTTGAATGGTCCTGAGATAAAAGAATTGTGTAGACAAAATTCAAGTCAAGTGGGATAATCAAGAAGATTCGATAAGTCTTGAAATATGAGACTTTGGGCAGACATGAGGCCAAGTCAAAGGAGTGAAACCGAAGTTTTTGATAATTACTGTAATATGAGACTTGGGCGGATAGGATCCAGAGTCAAAAGATTGAATCAAATGATTTGATGGGTCCAAAATTACTATAATTTGGTAGACAAGATCCAAGTCAAAGGATTGAATCAAAGGATTCAATAAGTGATTAGATAAGTATGTCGTCAGATTGAAAGACATATGATGATGTTAGAAGAAGATTGTCGATGCAAGAATATGTTGAGATACATATTCACATTGTGAGTGAAAGAGCATGAGGAAAGAGAAGGAATGTAGACTCAGGATTCTTTGTAAGCACGTAGAGAGGAAATAGTCAATGTTTCTCCTTCTAGGTTGTGAATTAGTTGTATATGATGAAATATTTTACAATTAAATCTTGAAATGGTTGAATAAGGATATTCTTGGGTATACGTACCTCAAAGAATGTGTAGATGCAGATATCTTGACAAGTATCTTTTGGAATTATCGTTAATGAAGATGCTTTCAAGGTTGATCTTTTGAGGTGTAATGGACATAGAAGGTTGTGTTGTCAAGTGTCCAAGCTTGTTGTGGTTTTATTTTGACAACAAGACTAGAGATGTTAGGCATAGGAGTTGGAATGGGAAGAATGGAATGAAGCTCAATTATGCTTGATGAAGAACCCTCTTATGTCATGTCAGGGGTTGAAAGAGATTCTTGAAGCAAATTAAAGTTCTTGTTAGGTTTTTGAATATTGTCCAAAAGATGTTCAATGTCTATTTGGACTATAGGAAGAAAATCTGTAAAAGAAATAGATTGGTTTAAAGGGGGAGATACTTGACCTTCGACGTGATCTCGTGGAATTTAAATTTAAATAGAATTGGGAATAATAGTCAACTCTTCATTTGAATGTGTGGAAGTTGACATTTCATCGGTTGCGAGACCTTCATCGTCAATATCTACAAAGATCTCTCTATCGTCAATTAAGCTCTTGGACATAATTCTTAAAGTGCACACACTTATCTGTTGAGTTTCCATCAATACGATGAAAATCACAATATGCATGAAGTTTTTTACCAAATATGGATTAGGTTCTCCTTCAATCTAAGGTCTTGTAAGGGGATATTTTATCATCCCAGCCACTTTGAGTTGATGAAAGACACTAGAGAGACTTTCACCGAGGGGTGTAAACTTACATTTAACTTTATGTGGCGTTTTTCTTGGCTAGGTTATATGATTGGATTTTTGATTGATTGGTCATGTATATTGGGCCATATTGTAATTATCCATGGACACCAACAATGATGACAATGCAGTTGCGATTGATGTACCAAGATTCATCATTGAGAAGTTCTAGTATAGTGATTATTGTGAGTGAGATTGAGAGAAATCTATTTGACAAACTTCTCTGAGAGGTCCACGAAGGTGGTAACATATCCCCTTGGAAGATGTAAGAACCAATCCAAAGCTTGTTCTCGCTAGACTTCTAGGAAAAAGGCATAAGAGAAATCTATCATTATACGCCACTTCGTGGCATGATATGGAAAATTCTTTGATATGTTGTCTTAGATCAATATTGCCCTTGTATTTGGTTGAATTTGGGCATCTCAAAAGACTATGGGAAGGGTATGCATAAGATGCCCATATTAAAATGGTATGCACAAAATTAATAAAAAATTGAATTGTTTGCATTTTTTTTTTGCATACTCGCAAACAATGTCTTTCATCATTTTCCATTCTTGGGGAAAATGATGAATTTTATAAATCCACCATTGTAATGAAAAATTAGAGAGAGTGAAGAAAGGTACGATGAATACTGAAATCCTTAGCAAATTGAATGCTAAGACGAAAGCAAAGAAAAGGTTTTGAAAAGCTTGACCCTTAACAAAGTGAATGCTAAGATGGAATAGGGACAAAGATGGAAATTTTTTTGACCTGTAGCAAGAAGCGAACTCCCTACCACCCCACAAGTAATGCCAGGTTATTCAAGTGCCATTTTTTTATACAATACATAGTTGGTAAAGAGAAAAAGGGATTTCTTCCAGTTATTGTTGTCACCATGTTTTCCGTTACATTTCCTGAGTCTTAAATCAGTTGTCCATAGGGATTATACAAGGTGAGCCTTGATCAACTTGGTTCTCACGTTGATTGATAGGATTGATGAAGTAATGTAAAAAGGTTAGTGATAATGTAGGCGTAGTTAGGGGTGACACCAATTTTATCCTTCTAACTAATAATTTTTTAGCCCATTCCTCTTTTGAATCCACTTCCACTTCTTTGGAAACATAAGATACCTCTTGTCGTAGCTTGGATGTATTAGTTATCATACATATCCTCCTAAAATGAACATTCTTTTTTAGCTTTATCATTTTATTCTAATTCCATATCTACCCTTCTAATCCTTAGATTGGTTTAACTATTCTCCTTTATACTAGTTTGGTACCCCCTTTTATAAACACCTTCTTGTATGTCATCAATAAAGAGTATTTTTTATGGTATACCCACTTGAGATTCATTTACCTGTGACAAGATAAGACTTAAAACATGTTGGATGATGCTCAATTATTAACAAAAATGTTAAGTGAAGAGACTTAGGAAAGAAAAAGATGGATTTTCTCAAGTTTTAACAAGATGAATTGTAAAAGGGGAGACTAAATAAGATGATGATCAATGCCAACTCTTAACAAAAAATGTGTTAAAAGATAAGACATGACAAAAAGATGAAAGCACTAAAAGAATGAAAAGGTAAAGGTCATCACAAGAAGTGAATAAACGATGCTAAAAAGGTTTGAATCTCACAAAAAATGGAGATAAGAGACAAGGGGGAAGTGATGGATTACTGATCTCAAATTAGAACAAAGTGAATGCTTTAATGAGAGAAGTGAAGAAATAATGAGGATGTCGACAATGCAACTGAATGATTGTAAAGTATGGAAACGTAAGTGTTAGTGCAAAATCACAGCACCCCTGGACGCACATCAAGCTTCTAGGTTGATGTTTCAGGCATCCAGTGTGATTGCACAACATGGAATCCTTTCTCCAAGTGTGGGACCTGCAAAAATGAGAAAGGAATCTCTAGAGAAGGCTGGTTCCTATTCCTCTGTTCAGATGCACACAAAAAACGCAGAGGCTTTACTCAAAACCTAATCTAATCTTCCAAGGAGACAGGGTAAGAAGATGCATAAAAAATAAACCTAAGCTAACAGAGGTGATGCACCGAGGAATGAAGAACACCTATCTTGCCAATAAACACAAACCATTCAAATGAGATGCAAGATCATGCACAGATAACAAAATTCGCAGTGAAAGATCAGGAGGATGCAAATGAACAAAGAGAGGGTTGAGAATCATCCACAGACATGCATTACTCGCTCCAAAGATTGATACAATACACTACGAAATGCCAAGAGGCAGAGTCGCATTACAGTTTCAAATGGGAGGTTCGAAATCCACAAATTCACCTGATAGAGAGAAGAAGGGAGGAGCAAAACAGGAAATGTTCGACCTTTAGAAAGAAGCCCCTCCTTACAATATATAGGAAGAATAAGAGAGGGAAGAGAGAGGAAATCTAGATCTACCCCAACCACTTATAGGTTGCATTTAACTCATCTTATTATGGCAGAAGTGGTGAATCTTGGCAAAACGGTGGACTGTCTAGCAGAAACAGTGAACTGTCTGTTGTATTAAAGCTGGTTGTTGAAACGTTACTTCTGTCTATTATTATGTTCCAGAGGCGTTTCTCAATTTTCTCACTCCAAACTGAACCAAAATGCAATATTGACCCTGGAATCATGCAGATAATTTCACCAGCTTTCTATTGATATAAAGAACGTGAAAATCTGAGCTATGAATCGAAAGATATGGCGATCTGAAGATTTAGGGCAAAAACAGGCAAAAAAACGGGTCAGCGGGAAAATATTTGAGTTTTTCCCGCGCACTGCCACTTGGATGACACATGTCAGACTCTGATTCATCCACAGGTTCATTCTCTAAAAATTCCTCTCAGGCCTTTAAACTTGGACATGTGGCACTCTTTTATTGGTTTGGGCCTGAGGGGCGCACTTAGCAACTTTTCAACCTTTTGACACGTGGCACGTTTTGATTTGCTGGCGGCTCTTTCAGCTTTTCGCGTCCTTCGCGTACCTTTGGCCCGGATGTCCCAAACTGCCTAGGACAAATTTCTCTGAACCGCCCGATTTGGGCTTCCTTGTTCCTGCTTGAGGTGAAGACACGTGGCAAGATTTGATTCACTCTCGGCTGCTTCGGCTTTTCACGTCCTGCGCGTACTTTTGTCCCGGGTGCCCCAGACGAAATTTCCCTGTTTCGGCCGATCTGGGCTGTTCGCGTCCTCTGCGTAATTTTGTCCCAGATGTTCCCACTGTGTGAAACAAAGACTTAGGCATTTTTTCAACTTTCGGCCGATTCGCCTTTTCGCGTCCCACGCGTACCTACAGCCCAGATGTCCTAATTGCTGTGTGGACCGCCTAGGGGCTTTTTGGCCGATTCACGCCCCGACGTCCCAACTGTCCTAAGTGCTTCCTGGACTAGGACTTAGCTGATTTCCTTCATTTTTTCAGCTCCAAGCTTGGTTTTCTACATTTCTTCCATTTTCTCAACCTGTTGGGATTCCTTCTTGGATGGGAGAGTTAGAAAAAGGCCGAGGGACCCCAAAAAACATGATTTTGGGCCTTGATCAATCTATTTGCCTGGGACTTGAATAATCTGATGCATGTTATCAAAATTTACCCTGGGGGTGAATTTTGGATAACAATTTGGTGACTCAGCGGGGTCATCTGCCTGCTGGATGAAGTTACCAGTTTCCTGCAGCAGTCTATTGGGCATGGAGTCATCAAATATTCTGTTTAGAACCTCAACTGACTTAGAATGTGCAAGGAGGAAGATGGAATATCATCTGATGGAAGCAAGGATTGCAAAACATTTCCATGGACAGCAAGCTATGCTAAAGCACTTAGGGAAAACAAAACTAACATACAACAAAACAATGTGCACAAACACTTGGAGGAATGAAAATCTAATCTAATATTTACAAGGTGGTAAATTTCACTCTAGAAGCAACACTTGAGATAGATTCCATCGACTGGAATCTGCAGTTCTTCACCATCCAATGAGGCCAATTGGAAAGCATTGTTGTTCTTGCACTTCGTGACCATGTATGGGCCACTCAAAATGGCATCAAATTTTGAATGCCTTCCCGGATTTTCTCTATCCACATCCCATTTCAACACTAGATCTCCAACTCGGAAGGATCTATCCTTGGCCTTCCTATCAAAGGTCTTCTTGATCAAAGCTTGATCCTTTTCCATTACTTGGGATGCCTGATTTCTGATCTCTTGCAGCTCCATCAACTCTGCATACCTGGCCTCCATTGGTTTGAACTCAGCCAACTCCAACTGCTTCATGAACTCCAATGCAGGCAGTTCTAATGATATAGGCAATACCGCCTCTTTTCCATAGACCAACTTGTAAGGGGGATTACCTATAGACCTCTTTGGTGTTATTCTATCAGCTCATAATGCTGATTTTAGCTTGGTATGCCATGTTCTTTGATTTTCATCTAGAGTTCTCCTGATGATTCTTAGCAAATTTTTGTTCGTGGACTCTGCCTGTGCATTACCCTGCGGGTAATAATTTGAAGAGGTGCTCAAATAGATTCCATTCTTGACAGCCCATTCTGTAATCTTGGAACCTATGAATGTCAATGCATTATCAGAGATTATTGTAGCAGGTATACCAAATCTGGTTGTTATCCCCTCATAAAAGTCTAAGATGCTAGACTCAGTTGCCTCTTTGAGTGCTACTGCTTCTGTCCATTTAGTGAAATAGTCTGTGGCTGTAAAAATTCATTTGTGCCCTTGGCTTGAATTGGGATTAATGACTCCAATGAAGTCCAAACCCCATTGCATGAATGGCTGGTCAACTGAGATTGGATGTAATGGAAGGGTAGCAAGTCTCTCTTTTCCTGTGAAGAATGCACAATTCTTACACCTCTTGATCCATGCATAGCAATCACTGAAGATTTTAGGCCAATAATAACCAGCCTTCATGATTTTTAGAGCTGTCACTCTTGGTGCAAAATGACCACCAGTTGGTCCACCATGGAATTCTTCCAACACCCTTTGAATCTAATTTGTGCTAATGCATCTCAACAACACTCCATTCACATATTTCTTGAACAAAACTCCATCAACAATGGCGTACGGGACAACTTGCAATCTGAAGTGTCTCCTTTGGGTCTTGTTCATCCCTAATAGGAAGTGCATAATACCTTGGGGCCAGCAAGGAGTGGGCACATCATAATTTTCCTGTTCTTGACCATCCTGTAGTACCAAGACAACCTCTTTTCCATTACCTGCTTCAACTTGCTGACTCAAGGCTAGTTGTTCACATAGTCCCTTCCCACATATTAGTTTGGTGACCTTAATCTCGATGTCATATTCCATGACACGGGTTATCCATCCTGCACGTTTCCCATTCAGATCCTTGTTTAGAAGGAAGTCCTTGACTCCCGCATGAGAGACCAATAATTGGATCTTGTTGTTTGAGACTAGGTGCTTGAATTTCTTTAAACTCCTGATCACTACAAGTACATGCTTTTCAATGAAAGAGTACCTAGTTTCGTATTCCTCTAAGCCTTGACTGAAGAAAGTAACTGGTTGTTCTAATCCTTCTTTGTTTTGTTGTGCCAGGATTGTAGAAATTGTGTCTCCACCACCAAAGGCGTATAGCATGAAACCCTTGGAGAAGTCTGGATTGACGAGAGTGGGGGCTTGAGATATGGCCTCTTTTATTGCCTCAAAACTTTCCTTGCCTTCAGATGTCCACTTAAATGTCATGCTCCTTTTTAACATCAGCGTTATTGGCTTTACGAGAGCTGCAAAGTTTGGAACAAACCTGTGGACAAAATTGATCCTTCCCAAGAAGCTTTGAAGAGCCTTCTTGTGACTTGGCAATGGCAATGCTTGAATTGATTCAACTCTTTCTGGGTCAATTGTCAACCCCTCTTTTGAAACAATATGGCCTAGAAATTTTCCCTCATGAGCCAGGAATATGCATTTTTTGGGATTCAATGATACCCCAAATCTTCTACACCTCTGAAATACCTACCTCAGATGAAAGAGGTGATCCACTTCATTTTGGGAGAATACGGTGATGTCATCAAGATATATCAAAACTATTTTGTTGATCAAGCCTTTGAATGCCATATCCATAGCTCTTTGGAAAGTGGTTCCAACATTTGATAAGCTAAATGGAATCTTCTTGTAGGCATATGTGCCCCATTTGGTGGTGAAAGCCATCTTGAACTGGTCTTCTTCCTTCACCATAATCTGATTGTAGCCTGAGTAGCCATCAAGTAGTGAAAACCTCTCGGAGCCAGCCACAACTTGCAAGATTTGCTCCATGGAAGGGAGTGGGTAATGGTCCTTGAGAGAGGCTCTATTCAAGTCTCTGAAGTCAACACATAATCTGATCTCTCCAATCTTTTTTCTGACTAGAGCTAAGTTGGCAACCCAACTAGAATGCTTGATTGGGAATATGATTCTTGACTCAATCAACTTGTCCAATTCTTTCCTCATGAGAGGCTCCATGTGTGGATTGAATGGTCTTTGTTTCTTCCTGACAGGCTTAGTATTTGGATCCAATTCGATGGTATGCTGAGCTAAGTTGGGATTGAAACCTTTCAAGTCTTCATAGCTCCAAGCAAACACATCAGGGAACTCTTGACACAGCTGTATGAACTCATACCTTTCTTGTTCAGTTGTCATCCTTCCAATTTGCAATGGTTTGTTCTCTTCTACCAAGATGGATACTAAATCCTCTCTCTTGACCTAAATGTTTTCTTTCTCCTTTCTAAACTGATCATTGGGATTAAAAATGGACTCTAAAGTGATAAGTCCCTTGGGCAGCTTGTTAGTTCTCAGCTGTACCACTTGGTCAGCATACTGTTGTTCCAATTTTTCTTGATTCTTAGCTAAGAACTCGGCTTCTTCTTGCAAGAAATGGATGATTTGCTGGTCATTCTCAAACACTTGCCAACTGACATTGTTATCTCGCACTGAAGGCCTCACAATCACGTCGATGTTTGGCTGTACCTTGTCTTGTTGAATTCTTTCCACAATGTCAAAGGATGCCCCTACTGCTGCAAGCCTGTCAGCAGCTTGATTCTCTTTCCTAGGAATGGATTTGATGCCAAAACCCTCAAAATCTTCCATGAGGTCCCACACCCTGTTCTTGTAGCACTTGAGTAGATCATTCTTGGCAGCATGCTATCCCTTGACCTGATTCACAATCAATTCATTGTCCCCAAAGACTTGCAAGTTCTTTATTTTCTTCTTGATTGCCTAATGCATCCCTTGCACCAAGGCTTCATATTCGACAGTGTTATTGGAGCATGCAAACTGAAATCTAAAAGCTGAATAGTACTTTACTCCTTGAGGTGAAACAAGCACGGCTCCACCTCCTGCACCTTGTCTACTCCTTGATCCATCAAAAAACAGCTGTCATACCTCATTGTCATCTTTGTGGTTTGGCTTGGTGATGCTAGGAATAGGCTGATTTTTTTCATGTATGTAATAGACCCCTAGCTCATATTCTTCCACTTCTTGATAAGGATCAAATGCATGTATCTTGTTTTCCCATTCATCAAGAGTTAGATCCGGGATGCTTCCAACCTTGGTGTCAGCCTCATCAGTGCTTGGGTGATCTTCTTGATCAAATGCTGAGCAATTGGCATTAATTTGACTTGGAGTGTAAGGCTCAATATGGAATTTTGCAATAGGTTCTGACCTGATTATAGCCTTAGTTCCATACCTCATTCTAAACAACATGTGTGACCAATCAGCAGATAGATATCCCCCAATCTTGGCTGTGAAGTCCCTTAACAAGCATATGGAAAAGAGTGGTGGAAGGTCTATTAATGATACATCTTGTAAAACAACAACGTTTGGACATGCATGTAAGGTAAGAATCAAGTTTTTAATCACTCCAACAGTTGCTACTGCTGTCCCATCTAGCTGCACTACCCCTTTGGATATTGTTTCATACTGGAGCCCTAGCTGATCAGCTATTTTTTTAGGCATTACTGAGCTACTTGCCCTGGAGTCTATCATGCAATTGTGCACTAGTTGATTTCCAATGATCAATGAAACATTGAAAGGAGGGGGTTTCAACATTTTACCTTGCTGTCCTCCATGATTTGCCTCAGGCTGGGCAGCATTTGTAAGTACCTTCTCTTGCCTTTGGACCTGTTGATTTGAAGTTGACCAGTCCTTCATGGCAGCTTGTAACAGATCTCTTTGGCCTGGGATAGATAGGGATTCCCACATTGATATATTAAAATTTGTCTTCTTCATCTGATCAATGATGTTGAATGGGGATGAAGTATCCTTCTGCTGTCCCTTTGATTGTACATTCACTCCTTGCACGTGGGCATCAATAACTAGTATTTGAGTTGGTCTAGGAGCTGTTCTTGGCTTCCCTTGTGCATTTGAAATTTGATTTTGCTTGCCAATCATTTGTGGAGCCATGGAAGGTTGTGAATTGGTTGGGGCTAATGGCTGTTCTTCACCCAAATTTCTCCTTTTTGACCTTGTGTTGGCTGCAACACCTTGGGACACTGCCTGGTTCATGCCACAAAAATCCTCTGCTTGCCAATTTACCAATGTGGTGTCATTTGGGGCTGATTGCTGTTGGAATGTTTCTTGTTGTTAGCTGTTTTCCTGACTGCTCTCACCCTCCACACCAGTAGTTGTCACCATTAAGGCTTGAGTCAAAGCACCATTGAAGCACATGGATTGATTATGAGGCTCATTGCATGGAAAACACCAATCGTACTCTTGGGCAATGTTGTTTTGTGTTGGCACCAATGCCTTAGAGGCAGATATGGCATTTGGATTGTAGGGCTGAAATGATCTATTGGTAGGAGGCCTTGTTTGATTCATATTTGTAGCTGGATTAGGTGTTCTTTGTGGTTGGTATGGCTGCCTATTAGGCTGAGCTTGGGGTTGATAATAAGGTCTAAAACCTTGGGCCTACTGCCTTTTGAGAGTAACCAGCTCATTGCCTAGGTTTTACAGTTGCTTCATGACTTCTTGAAGCTCATTTGGGGCACTTGGAGATGAAGTGGAAGCTTCATTTGAACTCTGATTTCTAGGAGTGGGAGAAGGAGCTAAATTAGGTGCTTGATTGGTGTTTGGACTCTCTAAACTTGGAAATAGTGGCATGGGAGGTCTAGGGGCAAGTTTGTCAGCTTGGATCAAACAATTTTCAGCCCTAATGGCAATGCTATAAGCCATAGGGATAGTTATGCCTCCCATGGACTGAATCAACATAGAAATATCAGAATTTAGAGCTTTGAGATAGTAGAGAAAAGCACCTTCTGCGGTTGGCCTGACTGCCACTGGAATTCTCTCCCAAGTCTTTTGAAATCTAAAGTTGAAATCGGTCAGCTGTTCATTGGGAGCTCTCTTGATGGTTGTCAGCTGCTCCAAAAGAGACCAGTTGTCTCCCTTTTCTCCAAATTACTCATGAAGTGTTATACATAGCTGATTCCAATTTGTGATAGAACCAGCTCCAAGGCTTCTAAACCATTGCAATGCTTTACCTTTGAATGAAGATGCCAACAACTTGACAGCCACTTGCATCTCGTTGATTTCATGGATTGCACAAAGGTTAGCAATATCTTTAACATGATCACCTGGAGTAGTATGATTTTCTCCAGTGAAGTACGGAATGTTCTTCAAGGCTGCAATAGGAATTGGATGTTGTGCATTGAGGGCAAGTGGGCTGCTGCCTATGAAGTTGACATAGGGGTTGTTTTGTGCCATTCTAATTGGTCTTAAAACCCTTGTATACTGAATGAAAGGCCTACCAGGTGGAGGAGTTGAGAGAGTTCTGTTTGGTGGAGATGGAGACCTTTGAGTCCTTCTTCCTCTTTGCCTTCTTCTTGGAGATAATTGTAGGTATTCAAACAACACTTCTTCTTCTCCAACTCTTGACCTTGTGGTGACTCTTCTCATGAGTTTTGAGGCCTGCGCTGCTAAAACCAGTTGATTCTTCTCCTTGGAGTCACCAGATATGCAAATAATAGCTCTTTTCAAGCAAAAAAATTGCAGCAGATGCACATCAACTTTGCTGCAATAAAAATGAGACCTCTAGTGTCCCATCGGGCATGCCAAAACTGTTAGTGCAAAATCACAGCACCCCTGGACGCACATCAGGCTTCTAGGTTGATGTTTCAGGCATCCAGTGTGATTGCACAACATGGAATCCTTTCTCCAAGTGTGGGACCTGCAAAAATGAGAAAGGAATCTCCAGAGAATGCTGGTTCCTATTCCTCTGTTCAGATACACACAAAAAACGCAGAGGCTTTACTCAAAACCTAATCTAATCTGCCAAGGAGACAGGGTAAGAAGATGCATAAAAAATAAACCTAAGCTAACAAAGGTGATGCACCGAGGAATGAAGAACACCTATCTTGCCAATAAACACAGACCATTCAAATGAGATGTAAGATCATGCACAGATAATAAAATTCGCAGTGAAAGATCAGGAGGATGCAAATGAACACAGAGAGGGTTGAGAATCATCCACAGACATGCATTACTTGCTCCAAAGATTGATACAATATACTACAAAATGCCAAGAGGTAGAGTCGCATTACAATTTCAAATGGGAGGTTCGAACTCCACAAATTTTCTTGATAGAGAGAAGAAGGAAGGAGCAAAACAGGAAATGTTTGACCTTTAGAAAGAAGCCCCTCCTTACAATATATAGGAAGAATAAGAGAGGGAAGAGAGAGGAAATCTAGATCTACCCCAACCACTTTTAGGTTGCATTTAACTCATCTTATTATGGCAGAAGTGATGAATCTTGGAAAAACGGTGGACTGTCTAGCGGAAACGGCGAACTGTTTGTTGTATTAAAGCTGGTTGTTGAAACATTACTTCTGTCTATTATTACATGCTAGAGGTGTTTCTCAATTTTCTCACTCCAAACTGAACCAAAATGTAATATTGACCTCGGAATCGTGCAGAGAATTTCACCAGCTTTCCATTGATATAAAGAACGTGAAAATCTGAGCTCTGAATTGAAAGATATGGCGATCTGAAGATTTAGGGAAAAAATAGGCAAAAAAACAGGTCGGCGGGAAAATATTTGAGTTTTTCCCGTGCAATGCCACTGGGATGACACGTGTCAGACTCTGATTCATCCACAGGTTCATTCTCTAAAAATTCCTCTCGAGCCTTTAAACTTAGACACGTGGCACTCTTTTATTGGTTCGGGCCTGAGGGGCGCACTTAGCAACTTTTCAACCTTCTGACACGTGGCACGTTCTGATTTGCTAGCGGCTCTTTCGGCTTTTCGCGTCCTTCGCGTACCTTTGGCTCGGATGTCCCAAACTGTCTGGGAAAAATTTCTCCGAACCGCTCGATTCAGGCTTCCTTGTCCCTACATGAGGTGAAGACACGTGGCAAGATTTGTTTCGCTCTCGGCTCCTTCGGCTTTTCACGTCTTGCGCGTACTTTTGTCTCGGGTGCCCCAGACGAAAGTTCCCTGTTTCGGCCAATCCGGGTGGTTCACGTCCTCCGCTTACTTTTGTCCTAGATGTTCCCACTATGCAAAACAAAGACTTAGGCATTTTTTCAACTTTCGGTCGGTTCGCCTTTTCGCGTCCCATGCGTACCTACGGCCCAGATGTCCCAATTGCTGTGTGGACCGCCTGGGGGATTTTCAGCCGATTCGCGCCCCGACGTCCCAACTGTCCCAAGTGCTGCCTAGACTAGGAATTAGCTGATTTCCTTCATTTTTCTGGCTCCAAGCTTGATTTTCTGCATTTCTTCCATTTTCTCGACCTGTTGGGATTCCTTCTTGGATGGGAGAGTTAGAAAAAGGCCGAGGGACCCCAAAAAACATGATTTTGGGCCTTGATCAATCTATTTTCCTGGGAATTGAATAATCTAATGCATGTTATAAAAATTTACCCTAGGGGGGTGAATTTTGGATAACAGTAAGATGATAGGAGAAGAGTACAGAAGACATCACAACACAACAAAGTGGATGTGAAATGTGATGACATAAGAGTGAGTAGAGAATGATAGTGAAGAATTTCAATAAGTGGAGAAAGTAAATATGAAATGCGATGATGTAAGAATCGGGAATACTTAGAGTTCAAAAAAATAATGTTAAACTTAATACTTACGATAATGCAAGATTAAGGTGATCAAGAGAGTGCTTGACTGTCATAAAGTGAGTATTACAAGGTCAAGACTTTGATGAACATGAAAGTTCTTAAGTGTGAATATGGATGTCCACAACCCAAGACTAAGATACATGTACAAAGTGAAAAGATGGATGAGAGAGAAAACATGAATGATGAAAGTGAAACACAAGTGTGTAACATGTGAGAAAAATGAAAAGTGGTGAAGTGAGAGTTGTGGCCTCTATCTTAGATTGGCTTGGACAAGGCGTGGCTTCCTAGGTGGCTCTCTCAACTAGGTGTCAGCAGTATATCTGAGCGAGCGCAACACTATTGCTAGCTGACGGATTTACTTTACCCCCCTTTGAAACCATAAGAAAATATCTTTCTCAGAATGAATCACATTGGGGTCACCACTAAGGATATCCGTGACTCTAACTCACAAAGGCTTTACTATTCAGGTAGGAGAAAATGTTCCCATTTCATCTACCAGCTCCCTCAAGGTGTGGACTACTTTGGGGTTCTTAGAACCACCCCATTTGTTGTAGCTTAAGGATTATGCCAAGGGGGTTATGTTCTAGTTAAGCCGTTGATCCGTAGCTCTTAACTGAACCTGCAAATCAAGTGTTTTCAATGTGGTGTTTTTTTAATCTTTTGATTTAGGTGTGGTTTGGTTAAAATCCTTTGTCAACCTGCAGTTAGTAGTTTTTTGAAATGTTTAATCCACCTTGTGTGAGAGTGGGTCCTATAAACAATGGTTAGAAATGTTTTCCGGAATGAGGGAAAAATAACAAAACAAATAAACAATACGATAGAAGCGAACCCATGTTTCTGATTTCCAAGATTGCTTAAAAAGTGTGAGGAAAGAGCATACGTGTGGGTTGGATTTGGTTAATTGAAACATTAATTCCAGAAAAAAAAGAAATGAACACATTTCTGATTCCCAAGAGCACTTGAATAAGCGCGAGGGGAAGAGCATATGCATGGGTGATTTGTGTTAGTAGCAAAAAAACAACAAAAAATGACAAACGAGAAGCACAAAAAACACGTTAGAAATCTGTTAGTATATAAAAAAATGATGAAACATGTGCAAAAGTGACTAATAAATGTCATAAAAATGAAATTGAAATGCCCCATAAAACTAAATTTTCAACGTTGACAAGTAGCACCCGATAGTGATGAAAATCTTCCATGAACCCTGCAAAAGTAAAGTGCACAGTTAGGCCAAAAATAAGAAATAAAGAAACTAATGGAGGTGTAGCTGAAATGATAAATAAGGAATTAGAAAATAAAATAAAATAAAATAAATAAACTATACTAAAAACCTAACCCTAAAATGAAAACTATAAGCAGTGGTAAGATTAAAGGTAAAAACCTAATGTATTGTGTGTATTGTATGTCTGTACAGGTGCGCAAGCAGCTGTGTGCAAAGGGAATGTGGCTCGGTCAGGGAAGGGTGAGATAGGGATGGCTTGGATGAGGCTATGGAAGGCTCGAGTGAGGTAGTTTGAATGAGTTGGGAGGGGGGCTCGGGCAGGGGTCCGCGGGGAGTGAGATTAAGGTGAGGTGAATGAAGAAGGCATGACAGGGGAGCACTCAAATTAGTCGGCATGGAGACAGAGGGATTAGTTCAAAGAAGGGGGAGGGCTCAGGCAAAGTTTTAGGTCGTAGGGAAGCAGGGTTTGTGGGGGGTGGGAGCTGTAGGAGTTGGGGTGAGAACGGGAATGGGGATGGCTCAGCTGGGGGTGAGATAGGGACATGAATGGGGTTGGGTTGGGAAAGCCGAGGGGTTGGTGTGAGGGGAGTGAATTAGGGGAGCTAGGTAATGAGGTGGGGAAATATAATGGGGAACAGGGTTGGGGTAGGGTCATGGGGAATGGGGGATGGGGGAGTAGGGATTGGGGTTGGTGTGGGCACATAGATCAAGAGAGGGCTCAGGGGCAGGTGAACAGAGATGGGAGGAGGTAGATTAGGCTTAGGGTGTGAGATGGGGCAAGTTGAGGGATCAATTTGTGAGGTTGTGATGTGGCTCAACCGAGATGGCCAATCCGGGTAGGGGGATGGGGGGTAAATCTAGGTTTAGGGGATTAAATTTTTTTATTATTATTTTGTTTTCAATTTTTTTAACTTTTTTCTTTAAAAACTAAAATATGAGGTAAAATAAATAAATAAATGAAAAGCAAACAAAAATATTTGTTTATTGTTTGTAATGCCATAAAAAAATTACAGATTTAAAGGAATGCTAGCTTATAAATTTCAGATTTATTTTCAAAAAAATATACATATGCCATTTCATAGATTTTTTTTTTTTTTATAAAACTTTTAAAAGTAAACACAACTAAATATTTCATATTTAATATATGATGCATAACTATATTTTTGCAGATTTATAAACAAACAAGACCTCCTAATGAAGACATTAAAATAAAAGAGCTCATGATTTCAATATGGTAATCCTTCCTTTTTTTTTGTTTACAAGATTCTTGCAATAATGAAGGGAAAACTTCTTTGGAAAATGACTTAAGTTTACAAGTAACATCAAGTACAAAATAGGTGTTTTACAAGAAGATAAAAGCTTCACAAAGCCACATTTGTAGAGATAAAATTAAATTAATGTCCTAAAAAAAATGAAGATGACCAAGAGGACCAAGATGATAAGGAGGCTCCAACTATCTCCAAACTTGAGTGCTCTTCCAAGGGTGTTGAAATAAGAGACAAGGCGTGTTTACCACCCAACCAATAGGCATCATCACATGCCTTTCCATGGTTGGAAGTCATGTTAGCCACCCCCAAGCCCATGGGAGAGAGGAACTAACTTCCACAATGTGCATAAGTATAAAGGGAATAAATACAACAAAAATACATAGCAACATTAAAACACTTAGACATACTCTACATGGTAAGACAACAACATGAGGAGAAACAAGGTCACCCTCACAAAAAGGGGGAAGAGAAGAAATGGGATGCCCAAAAACAAAGGTTTCTAACCCAAGGATACACCAACAAAAGCATGTTTAGAAACCTCCTTATTCCTCCTAATCATTCATCCTCCTTATTCCTCCTTTATGTCAAAGAAATCCTTCTTGGGGGGATTTTAAAACCCAAAAGGGTTTCCTCACCAAGAATGGGGAAAGGTTCAAGCCATAGGAACCTTTCTCCCACCTCAAACCATATGAGGGGATGAGAAGGAACCTTCATGTTTTAACCAACAACCATGAGGTTTGAGAGGGAAATCCCTCTCTCTTCCCCTACATTCTCCAAAAACCATCAAGACATATGATGGTGGAGAGTAAATCAAGAGAAAACAACAAAGCAACAAAACAAAAAAACTACATTCTTCATACAACTTCTCAACACATCATTTCACACATTATTTTATCGACCATTGCATAGCTAACAAGATAATCAACAATAATGAAAGAAATGGATTAAGAATCCTACCTCTACAATGCTTTCCAAGACTCTAAGCTTTTCCCCTTTGTCTAAGCAAACTTCCAAGCTCCCCAAAATTCTCCAAGTTCTCCAAAAAAATTGAGGAAAAAAGTCCCCTTCCTCCACCATGAGGAAGAATACCAAGAGGAACCTAAAATTTTCCTCACCAATAGGAAAGTGACAAGTGTCACCCCCTCTCCTCCCACAAGTCAAAGATTCCAAAACCAAGTAAGTAAAATTAAACTCACCTTTTAGCCCTTATCACCCAAAATACTAAAAATGAAAATAAAACAAGGTGGAGCAACTTTTAACAAATACACACAAACCAACCACCTTACATGGATGTGACCAAAGGAAGGCAAAATGGGAGGGAAACTCCCTCCAAACCTTGGAAATAAGCCCTCTACCTATTAGGTAGGGTCCAAGGGCCCATTTTCATGCTAAGTGAAATCCCAAACTAAAAAGGGGGTCACTATAAATGCCCAAAATAGCCCAATTTCGGGTTTGGCATACTTGGGCACAAGGGTAGAGGGTGTGGGGTGCACCTAAGGTTCACATGTGGCCCCAATCTCTTCTACCAACACACACACACATACCCAAAACCATCACTTAAACTAAGATGAGATTATTAAACCCTTAAATTAATTTACTTAAATAAAACACACCCTAACCATAATTAATTTTACAAGACATAAAACATTACAGTTGAGGTTTCACTCATGGTGCCCAATTAATACACCTACTCTAAGGCCTCAAATAGTTAGCATGGTTAGAACTCAGCCTGTGGGCTGCTTGTGCACAATTGCATAGCCACCCTGAAACCCATGCTCTCCTATAACCTGTCACCTGCACACTCATTGCACACATTCACCGCATCTGTCCAATACAATAAACATCATCTACTCATTAGAAAATTAACCAAACCTAGAATATCCTAACATTATTATACAATTGATAGTGCAATGCATACAATTATACACATAGTTCACCATGAATCATCCACAGATATAATTACAACGACATACACCTATGCTAGCATGAGTTACCATTATTAAATCCAGAAGACTATATCATTGATTAAATCGACTACAAGAAATCAACATCTAACCAATAAATCTCACTATCATGTAACTCTGTTAGTGTCATCAACATCATAAGAAATATATCAAGATACGAATCTAGTCCAATTGGCGTTATGCGCTCAAAATACCATAATGTCAATGAGGATAAATAACATAGCATAATGTCTAAATATATCAGAGTCTCAGTCAAACATGTCTATGCATAAAGGAACCAACAACTAACTAGAGCTATAAATTTGTGGGCACTACATTGTTTTATTTTTGTATAGGTGTTGCAGAATGTCTAGATGAATTTACTTACCTACACACAGACCAAGAGAAGAAATATGAAGAAAACAGAGATTGGTAAGAAAGCAACAAAAGTGTAGAAAATGATAAACCAAAAGAAAACAAAAATAAAAAACTTCCAACTTCCTGCAACTGCAAAAACGCCTTCTTGTGAATGCAAACACTTGTATAACCGCTCAATTCACCTGTGAAATCTTTAGAAAAACGAGAAGGTTATTATGAAATGAAAAACATAGGAACAAGGAAAGAAACCATAAATGAAAGACAATGTGGTGTGAGTCCCACCTGGCATGCCGAAATGTAAGTAAGGAAAATTATTGTAATAGAAAGATAAACAAACCAATAATGTAAACCTTCTAGCAACGTTCTGTGCAAACCTCAAATAAGGGTCTCCTGTGAAACCTTGCAAGATGGAAGTCAAAGATGATTTGTGGATGCTCTTGAGTGATCTCCAAGATTTGAATGCAAATGTTACAGACATAGTTCAACAGAGTTTTTGTATGTCAGATTCAATAGGATTTGAAAGGAAGGTAAGCTTGTAATTTATAGAAGCAGAAGGTAGTTGGAATCGGTTGTACACAGATAAATGAGTATGTTAAATATAGTATTGTGGGCAGTTGCAATAGTGTCGGGGGCAGTAAATGAATTAATTGCAAAAAGTTGCATCTGAAAAGGTGGTTGTACTTGCATTTTAATTTCCCCCACCTTTCTAAGATTCTAGAAGTGTAGTTAACTAGGGTAAGGATAAGGATTCCAAGTTGAGTCTATGTGGAGTTAGATCAAGTGGCAAATGACTAGGATGAGCACACACTTAATTAATTAATTATTTAATTAATAAATAATAATTAATTTAGCCAAAGGGGTACAAAGGGTACATGGGATTAATTTAATTAATCCAAAGGGGTACAATATGTATTATTTAATTAATTTAATCAATTAATTGCAAATGGGTGAATAACATGGTGTACTAGAATAATACTGGGAACGAGTGGAAACAAAAATGTAATTTTGGATAAGTGCATGAAGTTGGGGGGCCAAAAAGCGGACAAGAATCCGAAAAAAAGTAAAATGCGTACGCATTTTGTTAAAACGCGCTCGCGTTTTAATTTGTTTGGCTCAGGAATCACCGAAGCATAACACGTACATGTTACATAACGCGTACGCGTTATGCCTACTATAAACAAAAAAAGAGGCCCAAGCCTCTATCATTTTACCTCCCTCAAACATGCGAGTTTCAGAGCTTAACCATGCCCTCACGTTTTTTCATTCAGCTGATCTCAAGCTCAAAGGATCGTTTCTGGATCGCCGGAAGATCTGAATCGACGATGGTGCCATGGAGAAGAGGTAAGCACAATTATTTTCTCAAAATTGCATTGAAATATGATAATTATAGATTAAAATTTGAATTGAATACATATTTTTTATTGTTACAGTTAGAGGTCGAGGGAATCAACCACAACCAAACCCTGTTATTCCTGTCATCCCTCCCGACACTCCCACAATTTCTCAACATCCCTCGGGTAGTCAAGAAGATTTAGCAGCCCAAATAGTTGAAAACAAAATTGAAATTGAGGATTTAATCAAAACAATGAGGGATGCACAATCTACAAAACCCCCACCCCGCCTCTCTTGCAAACACATTGGAGGCATTACTTGTTCAAATTGACACAGACAATGGGGAAAATTGATCATTGGACAACTTATAGAGAGGGTTGTAGGGTTTATTATTCCAAAAAATTGTCATATGTGGATGTAAAGAAAAAATAAATTTCAAAAGAACTCATATGCACCTTATTCATACGGACCCCCGCACTAATTTTCCTGTTTCATTGACATGTAAATGATTTCCCATCCATTGGTGCAATAATAATTTGATTAAAAATAATTTTTGGGACCGATGGTGGATGGTGTTTGATTTTCCACCTTGTAATAACAATGAGGTGCCACTATACTTTCTGAGGAAACTCTATTGCGAGTTTATCCTCAACGAGATCCCAAATTATTTTGATTTCTGAGATTTCCAAGGCCGAGGAAAAGGATCTACATAGGATCGACCAGGTGCACAACGTGCACCTATTCAGTAGGGTAGATTCCCCACACAGAAGCCCCCTCACCCTGAGATTGTCCCTCAAGCAGTGAAGGAGACAGTAGAGATTGATACACTCCACGCACTTCAAGGGCTATCTGCGACCCTTGTTCGACATACGAGGGAAATTTTTGAGCCAGATGCTCACAGAGGTACACAGAGTATTCCCTTAGGGAGTACTAGCATGAGGCCACATCTTTTCTCGTCATGTGGTAGCATATGTTTGGGGCCCAAGGAGGATGATACTTTCATGTGTACTGATTTTGGTGCACCTAGTGCTAGGGGTGAACACGATAATGTCACTATGTCAGATGTCCTTTTGAGTGAGACATTTGGATTACATTCATCGGCGTCACCTTCATAGGTAAATTTGTTATGTTTTGTTATGTGTACAAAAAGTTTGGAGTACCTGATTTACTTATATATGTTAAATTTTTGAAATAATTATATTTGTACATGTACATGCATTGATATTACAGTGCGCGGGAGGTGCATCTTCATCCCGACCATAGGTGGTGAGCACCATGCATACACATACATTCACAGAGGTAATTTAGAATGTTAATTATGTAAAATTTTCACATACATGTGTGTGTGTATATGTATATATATTTGCATTTACAGGCACCACATCTACAGGTGAGCATATATATATATATATATTAGTTTTGAAGTCAAATATATGTATGTTCTTGTATGTCCATCTAACTCACAGGATATACAGTGTTTGAGCAAAGATGTTGACTTCAGTAGACACCCCACCATCTCTGTGACAAGTAGATAAAGGTGTTGCCGCTGCATTTCATCTGCGTAGCAACTCACTGAGGTATTCAAACAACACGTAAATTTTGTTAAATTTGTCGTGTAATTCATATTATGTTAAATTACATGTTAGTAATGTCTTTCATTGTAGAATTATTAAATTATGTTAATAATGTCCTTCATTGTGTATATGAAGGAGTTACCTGTGACAGGTAGCAGCTATGTTCATTTGATTCATTTAGGTGTGGCGAGGTAAAAACAATAGTTCTATATTGATAAAATTGGTTAAAATATTGTCATTATGTAGATACATGTACTTAGCTCTATTTTCGCTAATTTGAGTTATTATTTTCTGATCTTATGTGTATGTAGGGAACTTCAACCCCCTCCATTTTGACTTCGAGGGCACAAACTCCTCCATCTCGTCGTCTTTGTACCCCCGTTCGTACTGCAGGAGCTCCCGATGACTCATCTGAGCGTGAGATGCAAATTTGATGTGATCAACAACTTGCAGTAAGTTTGTGTATTTATGTAAATACTTTCATTCTAGCATGGTCTTAAATACATGTTGAAAACATATATAAATTAAGTTTTGACAAAAAAATATTGTTTGCATTTACAATCTCATCTACAGGCAGTATTCATTGGAAGAGGACTCGAAGCATGGGCTCAGACGATCCAAAGTCATCTCATGGATCTCCATCTTCGTCTAAGGGAGGGCCTTCTTCGAGCAAGGCCAAGAGAGGGATAGATTTTGATGAGTAGGAAATATATATGTCTTACATGACATTGTTTTTGTATGCCTATGTGCATGGCATTGTATGTACGCCTATATGGATTTGAACTTGATGGTATATGACCTATTTGGGAATTTTTGTATTTATTATGCACATTAAAATACTATTTGGAACTTGATAATTTTGTATGAGACCTTACATTTCTGAGATTATTTTCGCATGAATTTAATATGATGTGCACTTGACAATATTTAAGACATTATGGATTATTTTTTCATTTATTGGTGATGTACATGTACTAGCATTTTCAATGTATAATATGCATCAAACTTTGGAAATCAATATTTATATAATGTATGTATATAAAGAGTTACCTAATCTGAGTAATTATTCATTCAATTTATCAATGTGTATATGTGTATTTACCTTACTTGCGCTTCTTCTTGCTCATGGTCTCTTTGTACTGGTTCCTATCTTATCATGCACTTACTACATTCTTCTATGCTTCGTAGTCTTCTCCCCTATTAAAACACCCGACAGTCATCACAATTTGATGCCTTTCATCTGTTGATATTTTGAGAATGTCTCTCCATATACATTACTCCAATGCTTGAGAATGTCTCTAGATGCAATGACATTCTGATTCAGACACTCAATGATTCTTGATTGTCTAATCCTTGTCCAATTCATGTTATTACCTTTAAATATGTAGGCATTTCAAGTTATTTGGAAATCACATCACACCCTTCACTAGGCTTGATGACTACCCCTATCCTTTTTAAGGCGCTTTTGAAAGCATCCATGGGTTTTATCATAACATTTATCAATGAATGGAAGGTCACTAAGCCATAGGCCAAATGACTCCCATCCAGAACTAAACAAGAAAGATTTTCTAGGGGACCTAATTGATAACTGGTTCTTAGACATACCCCTATCAAATCATTCTTAAGCCAATCTAGTCATTCAGGGCTCTTAAGCGACTATGCCCAGACGAGGTAGCTCGAAAGCACATAGGGAACCAAAAGGAAGCTCCACTAGCATTCACCAGACCACCCCAACGTGTTGGTATAGTTGGTTTTGTCCCATGAGCTTTGTTTGCAAACTACAACATCTGGCAGCCCTACACTGACTCAGACTGCACTATTTCGTGTGTTTGCAAACAATAGCACAATGAGAGAACCAGATGGAGACCCGCGAGAGGATTTTGTAGAGGGCCCTGACATGGAGGTCTTGGATCTAATGAGATGTCTCTAGGTGCCAAGGAGTCTAAGAAATCACCCATCTAAGATATGGCATGTTTGGGCCTCAGGGCTCTTAAGCGACTACGCCTGGACGGGGTAGCCCGAAAGCACAGGGAGCATAGGGAACCAAAACGAAGCCTCCAATAGCATTCACCTAGCCACCTTGACATGTTGGTGTAGTTGGTTCGGTCCCAAGCTTCCATTTAAAACTACAGCATCTGAGCAACCCTACACTGACTCATACTGCACTATTTTGCATGTTTGCAAACAATAGCACAACAAGAGAACCAGATGGAGATGGAGAAAACCGAGAGGATTTTGTAGAGGGCCCCAATGTGGAGGTCTCGGATCTGACAAGATGTCTCTAGGTGCCACACTAAGAAATCACCCGTCAAAGATATGGTGTGATTGGGCCTCAGGGCTCTTAAGGACTACCCCCAGGACGAGGTAGCCTGAAAGCACGGGTGGAGGAAACCACCAATGTTCAATGATTTTACCACAGGATGCAACTATGTAGACTATGAACTTAGTTTTGTTGGGGAGACCACCAATGTTCCAACTGTTCATTTTGAAAGAATGAATATCTTCAATCAAACAGAGAATGAAGAGCCTGAATTTTTTTGGACATTACAAAAGGTTGTTTGTGCCCAAAAAGAAGCTGAAGGCCATATAAATATTTAGTCTTCAACTTTAGATGACAATGAACATCGTGAAGAAAAAAATTAGGTGAAGATGTCACTATGATTCAAGAAGAAATGCCTCCTGAAAGTCATAAAGAGTCAATTTGATTACCCAAAAACATCTGGAAGAACTTAAAGAGAAGATACGAGTGGAAGAAAAGGAAAAATGGGAAGCGTGGAAGGATCACAACTTAACTGGAATGGAAGATCTATGTGATGTTGTCGATAGAATCATGGATAATCTTAAGGACAACATGCCAAGTTGATTATTTTTATTAATCCCAGCTGCTTCAACTTCACAAATCAAACCAGGTAGTTCCAAAAGTAGCATACTAGAAAGAAAAACTGCAATGAAGTATTGATAATTGAGCCTGAAACTCGTTTAGAATTGTAATTTATTTTTTGATTGAGCATTCACCCATAGTTTCTTTTTTGAAGGTAGAAATTCATTTTATATGTGAGAAATAGAATGCTGATTTAGTCTATTACTCTGACTATTTAGGTTAGATTTCTGTAGTCTACAAAAGCCTCTCGCAGTTTTCTCCGTCTCCATCCGGTTCTCTCGATGTGCTATTGTTTGCAAACGCGCGAAATAGTGCAGTTTGAGTCAGTGTAGGGCTGCCAGAGGCTGTAGTTTGCAAATGGAAGTTTGTAGGACCAAACCAACTACACCAAACATCGAGGTGGCCAGGTGAACACTAGTGGAGGCTTCGTTTTGGTTCCCTATATGCTCCCCGTGCTTTCGGGCTACCCCGTCCGAGCGTAGTCGCTTAAGAGCCCTGAGGCCCAAACATGCCATATCTTCGACGGGTGATTTCTCAGACTCTGTGGCACCTAGAGATGTCTCATTAGATCTGAAGACCTCCATGTTGGGCCCTCTATGAAATCCTCTCATGGTTTTCTCCATCTCCATCCGGTTCTCTCGCTGTGCTATTGTTTGCAAACACGTGAAATAGTGCAGTTTGAGTCAGTGTAGGGCTGCCAGAGGCTGTAGTTTGCAAACGGAAGCTCGTGGGACCAAACCAACTACACCAACACATCAAGGGTGGCCAAGTGAATGCTATTGGAGGCTTCATTTTGGTTCCCTACGCTCCCCGTGCTTTCGGGCTACCCTCGTCCGGGCGTAGTCGCTTAAGAGCCCTGAGGCCCAAACACGCCATATCTTCGACAGGTGATTTCTCAAACTCCGTGGCACCTAGAGATGTCTCATTAGATCTGAGAGCCTCCATAGTTGGGGACCTCTATGAAATCATCTCATGGTTTTCTCCATCTCCATTTGGTTCTCTCGCTGTGCTATTGTTTGCAAACGCATGAAATAGTGCAGTCTGAGTCAGTGTAGGGCTGCCAGAGGTTGTAGTTTGCAAACGGAAGCTCATGGGACCAAACCAACTACGCCAACACATCAGGGTGGCCAGTGAATGCTAGTGGAGGATTTTTTTTGGTTCCCTACGCTCCCCATGCTTTCGGGCTACCTCGTCCGGTAGTAGTCGCTTAAGAGCCTTGAGGCCCAAACACGCCATATCTTTGATGGGTGATTTCTCAGACTCTGTGGCACCTAGAGACATCTCATTAGATCTGAGAGCTCCATGTTGGGGACCTCTATGAAATCCTCTCGTGGTTTTCTCCGTCTCCATCCGGTTCTCTCACTGTGCTATTGTTTTTAAACGCGTGAAATAGTGCAGTCTGAGTCAGTGTAGGGCTGCCAGAGGTGTAGTTTGCAAACGGAAGCTCGTGGGACCGAACCAACTATGCCAAAAAATTGGGGTGGCCTGGTGAACACTAGTGGAGGATTTTTTTTGGTTCCCTACACTCCCCGTGCTTTCGGGCTACCCCGTCCAGGCATAGTCCCTTAAGAGCCCTGAGGCCCAAACACGCCATATCTTCGACGGGTGATTTCTTGGACTCCGTGGCACCTAGAGACATCTCGTTAGATCCGAGAGACCTCCATGTCGGGACCTCTATGAAATCCTCTCGTAGTTTTCTCCATCTCCATCCGGTTCTCTCACTGTGCTATTGTTTGCAAACGCATGAAATAGTGCAGTCTGAGTCAGTGTAGGGCTGCCAGAGGCTGTAGTTTGCAAACAGAAGCTCGTGGGACCAAACCAACTACACCAACACATCAGGGTGGCCTGGTGAATGCTAGTGGAGGCTTTCATTTTGGTTCCCTACACTCCCCGTGCTTTCGGGCTACCCCGTCCGGGCGTAGTCACTTAAGAGCCCTGAGGCCCAAACACGCCATATCTTCGACGGGTGATTTCTCAGACTCCGTGGCACCTAGAGACGTCTCGTCAGATCCAAGACCTCCATGTTGGGACCTCTACAAAATCCTCTCGTGGTTTTCTCCATCTCCATCCGGTTCTCTCGCTATGATATTGTTTGCAAACGCATGAAATAGTGCAGTCTGAGTCAGTGTAGGGCTGCTAGAGGCTGTAGTTTGCAAACGGAAGCTCGTGGGACCAAACCAACTATGCCAACACATCATTGGGGTGGCTTGGTGAATGCTAGTGGAGGCTTCATTTTTGGTTCCCTACGCTCCCCGTGCTTTTGGGCTACCCCGTCCGGGCGTAGTCCCTTAAGAGCCCTGAGGCCCAAACATGCCATATCTTCGACGGGTGATTTCTTGGAATCTGTGGCACCTAGAGATGTCTCGTTAGATCCAAGAGATCCATGTTAGGGACCTCTATAAAATATCCTCTCGCAGTTTTCTCCATCTCCATCCAGTTCTCTCGTTGTGATATTGTTTGCAAACGCGCGAAATAGTGCAGTCTGAGTCAGTGTAGGGCTGCCAGAGGCTGTAGTTTGCAAACAGAAGCTCATGGGACCAAACCAACTATGCCAACATGTTGGGGTGGCCTAGTGAATTTTAGTGGAGGACTTTTTTTGGTTCCCTATGCTCTATGTGCTTTTGGGCTACCTCGTCTGGGCGTAGTCCCTTAAGAGCCCTGAGGCCCAAACATGCCATATCTTCGACGGGTGATTTCTCAGACTCCATGGCACCTAGAGATGTCTCGTCAGATCCAAGAGCTCCATGTTGGGGACCTCTATGAAATCCTCTCATGGTTTTCTCCATCTCCATCCGGTTCTCTCGCTGTGATATTGTTTGCAAACATGCGTGAAATAGTGCAATCTGAGTCAGTGTAGGGCTGCCAGAGGCTGTAGTTTGCAAACAGAAGCTCATGGGACCGAACCAACTATGCCAACACATCGGGGTGGCCTGGTGAATGCTAGTGGAGGCTTTGTTTTGGTTCCCTACGCTCCCCGTGCTTTCGGGCTACCCCATCCGGGTGTAGTCCCTTAAGAGCCCTGAGGCCCAAACACGCCATATCTTCGACGGGTGATTTCTCAGACTCCGTGGCACCTAGAGATGTCTCGTCAGATCTGAGACCTCCATGTTGGGGCCCTCTATGAAATCCTCTCATGGTTTTCTCTATCTCCATCTGGTTCTCTCGTTGTGCTATTGTTTGTAAACGTATGAAATAGTGCAGTCTGAGTCAGTGTAGGGCTGCCAGAGGCTGTAGTTTGCAAACGGAAGCTCATGGGACCGAACCAACTATGCCAACACATCGGGGTGGCCAGGTGAACACTAGTGGAGGCTTCATTTTGGTTCCCTATGCTCCCCGTGCTTTCGGGCTACCTCGTCCGGGCGTAGTCGCTTAAGAGCCCTGAGGCCCAAACACGCCATATCTTCGACGGGTGATTTCTCGGACTCGTGGCACCTAGAGACATCTCGTCAGATCTGAGACCTCCATGTTGAGGCCCTCTACGAAATAATCTCGGTTTTCTCTATCTCCATTCAGACTAAGTCAGTGTAAGGTTTTCCATTGCCAATCACCTGAATAATATAGGTGGTTCATACAATATAGGTGGTGAAATGAGAATTTTAATAAGATATTTTTACAATATAGGTGGTGAAATGAGAATTTCTGTTTGTTGTTCCTTTCTAATATTTAATTTCTCTTAGCTTCACTTGGCTTCGAGAATAATAAATTCTCTACTGACAGTGCCAACCACGTGAAGGTGGAAGCTTTTTTGGCACCACTAACCTACATAAACATGTTAGTAAGCAATTAAATAGAATTTTAAATCATACAAAATTTAAACAAAATCATTTAAGTAAATATTCAAATTAAATTCATGAAGAACATACCTTTGCAAATTCAATCCAATGAACCACAAGGATCAACTCTATTCTTGACAGTAGCAAGAATTGCTTCATGATCTGATTCACGAACCTTCCACAGATTTTTGTTTGATGGCCGACCTCGATATTTGATCAATTTAATATTTGTTGCAAGGACCAAATGTGAATAGTGAAGTATCTTCTGATGTACTTCATAGTCTTCAAACAACCAAATGTTTGATTTTTTGATAGGATATCGTCGAAGCCAAGTTCCAGTGACTACCACTGATCCAGTGGGATACTCAAGGTCTTCACCATCAATGACTGTGGAAGTCAATTTTTTTCCCCTCTACACAATGAGATAAGAAGTAGTTTGTTCCCTCTTCGTTAAATTCCATCGCAATAACTACAAAAATGTGCCCTATGTATCACAAAGTAAAACTGTTCAGTCAATTTATAAATACATTAAGAGTTGACCATTTAATAATTTATAAATCTAAAACATGGCATGTACATATATGTATGTACCTTGTTGCACTAAATCAGAGACTTGGTCAAAGTCAGGTGATGTTGTCATTTGATCTGAAGACCCTGCAAGTTGTAATGCTCGTGGAACTTGATGTGTGTCGAGTGGAATTAGAGGTCTACAAGTCCATTCATCCACCCACTGCTGTGACTCACATTCATTCCACGCAAAATCAATGCATGATATACAAAAACATGTCATGCACCTAGTATAAATAGTCCAAGCATTTGCATCTGAACTACAGAATGAGTGCATATCACTTGATCCTGTAACTGTCATACAATCTTCAAAGTTTTCTAGATGTTGTTGCTCTATCAACCAAAAATATCTATGAACCATTGATCTCTCTTGAGATTCATGGCCCATATTCTTAACACACCAATCAACAATGTTTTTTGCATCTGTAAATTTAGCACCATCCTTGAACTTTAACTCTTCTCTTGCAAGTGCTCTTTTCACACATGCTCCTGCACCATCATGCTCTCCTTTTCCATGCCCTGCCTCAGTAAAAATCCAGATATGTTGTACATTTGTTTCTTTGTGCATCTTGCTTAGCCAATAAAACATCCGTGCATTCTTGAATTGTGATGTGCAGTTGTCTGACCAAATGTAATGTTGATCGAAACTAATGTTCCTCTCATTCAAGTTCACATAAAACACCTGGAAACACCCTTGTACATATTCTGTAGAATGTGTCTGATCATCACTGATGTAGAAATGATACTCTCTTAATATTTTTTGATCTTTCTCAGTGCTTTCAGGAGAGTGCATGAATGTTATATGCACGAAAATAGAAACTTGCACTGAGTTATAATATTGAGACTGAACCTCCATTTGTGGCTGCAATGTGTAATTCTCTGTGAAGTCAACTACTGAAACAATAGTACCAAGTGGGAATGTGTCCTTTCTTAACTTGAATTTTTCATCCAACCATCAAGCTCTATGTGTGTGCCTTGCATACTCATAAAAAATTTCCTCTCTGAATTTGACCATATATTTTGATACAGGTAATTATTTTCTAACAAGCTCACACCTCTTAGATTCTTTTCCATCTTTTAATTGATATGCCACCAATTTATATTTGGTGAAATCAACCAATTATTTTCCTATTGAATATGTACTCTCCTCGTGGATACAACTTTTTAGATTTGGCAAGCCACCGCATACATTGCACGTTCCATCCAAACATGCTTTGTTATAAAAAAATTGTCTTGTTGATTTTTCACAAAATATTGTCAGAATAAATTCCCTTGAAGATTTTTGTGGGACATTTATTCCACACTCCTGCAACATGATGTCAGTATGCAAAACACTACGTATTTGACAAAAAACATCATAATGCATTGAAAATTCAACATGATGCCTGCAACAACAAGTGGTACGTGAGTGATTGATTTTCACATAAAAGGGTTTGCTCATTTCAAAGAATCTTTGGCTAATGTTAATTTGTGGATTTTCATTTTTAAACTTAGAGAACAATTCTGTTTGAGTCATATCTAAGAAATGTTTTGCACATGATTCACGATTACGAGAACCTATTCTTCTTTTTACTGTATCTCTTCTATTCGGTGACACCCTTGTGTTCTCATTCCAAAATTTTACAATTAATTCTTTTAGAATATCAGATGTATTCTTGTCTTTTCATGGAAGTCTGCTAGAGAAAGCCCAATAGTCAGTGTTATTGACTAACTCAAGACGTTTACGTCTCTCTATTGCTTTCATTAGTGTTTTTCTGTTTAGCTTCAAAGCACTGCTTGTTTTTCTAATCAAGCATTTATTAACTATTTTATCACTTACTATACAATTAGTTAGTGCACGTCGTGTAGCATTACTATCTTTGGTGCGTCTTTTGCCACCTACAGTTTGGTATGCTTTATGTATGTTTTCAACAATTGACGCATTTTGATCAACAACATTAGATGTTCTTAACCCCAGGGTCTTCATTATAGGTCTCATCTTAATTAATTTCATCAATGAAACAAATAATTGACATCTTTGTGTGTCATTTAAATTCTCAAAGTAATTATCCCAAATTCCACTAGCTTTTCTTCTCGCATTTCTTTCAGACATTTTGTTAGGCATTGGTTTTATAATGTTTTCATCAATTTCAATTAAGTGAATTGGTTTTCTTCGCAAATGGAAGGAGGTGTTCTTAGAGGTGAAGATTCATTTACAAGGTTACTTTCTTCATTCAGTGTTTTCATACAAATTTCGGGGTTAACATTTGGATTCTCAAGTAAGGGTTCAACAATTGGATTCATATCAATTTCTTCATCCATACCAACATTATCATTCAATTCAATATCATTATTCATTGCAAAATCATTATTCTCTACATTTTCATTATGTATTTCATCCCAATTTTCTAATACATTAGCTACATTTGATATAGCGGATGTACCTTGCCCTGCTCGAAGTTTTTGCATTCTCTTCAATTTCTTTATTCTCTTCTCTTCCAATTGCTCTGGTGTCTTATTCTTGACTTTCCTCTTGTCCTTAGCTCGACGTTTATCACCCATGATTAGAAAAAATCAACTAGTGGGGTAGGGGACAAAATGAAATACTAAAAAATCATGCAAGAATGTAGAGAAAATTGCAGACAAAACAAAATGTTTGCAGAATTCCCGTGAAAGAGATGAAAGGGATGTTGGGGGGCCACAATATATAAAACAAAGAAAAATGTGTACGTACGCACGTTTTGCATTTTCTCTTTTCCCAAGCCATGCCTCAAGGCTTGGGATCCGGTTTGGATCCCCAAGCCTGAGGCATGGACCTGCACAAACACAGCAAACAACGAGTTTTTACAAGAAAATGTAAAAATGACACTTCCTCTATGATAAATCAAAATAAAACAATCGATCCATTTTTAAAAAATTATACCACGACGTAGAGCAGAGTCTCTTCTTTCTAAAAATATAATTTTTCAAATTTTCTGACTAATATAAGGTTTCCATATTATTTATTTTCTAACTATGCCTTTTTATAGCTATTTTTTGAAGTGTAAATATGTCTATCTTTCATGGTGTATCTTTTTTTTGGGTGATCGAAATTTAAAAAAATTATACTAGCCCAAACTAGGCATAATTCTATACATATTCAAAAAAAATATCTAATTTTTGATATTTTTTGAGGTAGTTAGGGGGGGCATGGTCGGAGCTCCATTATTTTTCAAAACATAAAATTTTGTACTAGAAAAATCATAAATAAAAAAATATTCTCTAAAAAAATCTTTTAAAAATGGAGCCCAAACTAGATGCTCCTAGCTATCTTTCTACCAAAGGGTTTTCAAAAATACTAAATGGTGCTCAAAAAATGGTGGGGGGCACGAAAGTCACTCTATTATGTTTTTTAACAAAAACAAGAGCATCTGTTGGTATTTTAGTTGTTTGACCCACTTAAACTTATCCGTTTTCAATAAAATTTAGTAGCTTAGAAACTAGACTCAAAATGCTACGATTCATATTTCTACAACATCTTCCAATTTTGAGTGTAACTATTTCGAAAAACTCGTACAAGTTGAAGATTTTTTTTTCTTCAGAAAAATGCGTCCACTTAAGACCCCCTTTTGGCCCCCCAACTTGGTGCACTTACCCATATAAGATACATACATCATTGGAGCACAAGATCTAGAGAATGTGGAATTATAATATAATGTTAATTCCCTCCTTTCCTAACCCAATGCATATGCTCATGTGGTTGGGTTTCTTAATATTGACAAGAAAGTAAGCATAAAAACTGATAGTGATGTAGAGGCAAAAAATGATAATAAGGAAGTATTCGATGAAACATTACCTTTTTATAATAAAGAAGGTTTCACTATTCGGAATCTAGGTGGGATCCTATATAGTAAGATTAGGAATACATATAGTCTGAGAAATTTTAGAACGGTGAATAGTGGACCTTTAAATCAAGCTCTTGGAAGTAAATAGGTAGGCGGAATTGAAAGTGTTACCCGACTGTAGTAATCAACAACTTCATAGAAAGATGGAACTGCAACAACCATATGCGTCACAAAAAACTACTATAATTCCCATCACATATGGGAGTGGTGAGAGTGTAGGAACATCAAGTGCTAAATAAGTGAAAGGAGAAAAAATATAAAGTTGAGTTATTGCACCCACACAACCTGCTCTCAAACCTCATATTTTCCATGAGATGTCTCTACATATCCAAAAATATCATAGAGTAGAAAACATATTAGAGAACATTCATAAGTTTGAACTAATGTGGAATGTGAAGGGGAACATCTCTCCATAGCATAAGGAAATCCAATTTTCCACAATATTTTTGGAGCATACACACACTTGGTATCACAAGTATGGCCCACAACAAATGGTGGTAGAATATGAAAAATTAAAGGAAGGATTTCTCAAGGAATTTGATATTATCGAGTTTGAAAAATAGAACATATCATCCCTAAGGGATATCCAATAGGAGCTAACAAAAAGTGTGAACACATATGATTTGTATTTCAAAACATTAAATTCAAAGCTATCTTATGATACTCATAATTTTAAACATGCACAATGGGTTGGAGGGTTTTTATTACCATTCTAGTGTTCCCTCTCTCATAAGAATTTTATGGACATTAGAGTGTTGAGTAGAGAATACTTAACAAAATGCACACAAGAGGTCCGCATGGGAAAATAGGGCATGTTCAAAGGTGCGAATGGATAAGGGAAACACACGCGTGGAGGATAAGTTCATATTTCAGGACTTAGCCATTTTTGCACATGAGGATCTATTTTTAGATATGGCATGCAGAGCACATAAACGAGGCAGAGACTTGTGTGCCACGCATTGGCTATTTTTGGAGGATTGGCTACAAAGTACTTTGCATGGATGTGGGCTAAGAATAGGTTTATCACTGTCAGTTAACTAAAGGAAGTCTATTATTAGCACACTTGCATGTGGGGCTATGGCTGTAAAAAGTGCGTAGCTAATAATAGCATGCGACCTATTTTGGGATTAGATAAGCAGTGAAGGGAAAGTCCCCACCCTTATAAATATGTAGTGAATTACGTAGTAGAGGATATATAATATAATATAAAAGAATGAGAGAGAGACATATATATGGATGTATGTGTGCAAGACTGGACTACTGTATCAGATCTGTGCGCGTATGGGCATAGAATGCCATTACTGTAAGAAGCTTCTGTGTAATTGTCATATTTAATATAATGGAGGATATTGGTTGAATCTAAGTGTTAGTTCTATGTGTATTTGGATCTAGTATGTTCTTGATTTCATCATGGTTAATACTTAATTTTGTTCTCCCTTAGATATAGATCTGGCATGCTCTGTAGAATGATGTATTAATAATGGAACTGCATGTATTAAGTCTTCATCATGCTAACATCCTACAACAACAACCCTAAAGAGGGACCTGGTACCTTTGCGCACTTTGGGTGAGTGCTCAGTCTAGGCTGAGTGATGTGCCAGCGCACCTGGGGTCTTACTGGGCTTGTATTACTGAATTCTAGGCTGCATCATTGGTTCCATTGCCAGGACCTCTTTTTCAGTTGTTTTTAGGATGGTTCACGATGAAGACATACTAAGTTGACCTTAGCAAGTGTTGAAGAGTGGATACATGATCTGGAAGAAGAATACGCATAGAGGTTCAGCACTGGATCTGAGTTTAACACACGCGTATGGGTGGAACAAAACCTATATGACAGTTTATATGAGAGCTTCTTCACTATCTTTCCAGTAGAATTGTATGAGTGGCTGATTGCGTATGCATCTAAGTGGAATTGGAGGTATCACGCACTTGTTTGGACACAGGAAGAATTTCAGGCCCTTTATGATGCTGATCTGATCTGGACTCGAGCTGTGGATACGTGGTTCTATGGTTTTGAAACAGTTATATTTTGGAGTACTCAATTTCCACTTATTCGTGTCCAGAAGTAGTTGAATTCTAGTTTTTACGATATCCAAGGGGAACTTACCTGCAAGGCATTCCACTGGAAATCAAGATCTTGATGGTAACTTTGAATTTGGAGAGTAAACTGATGGCTAACTAAACCCACCACGCACGAGGGCAGGAGCAGTTTGGTGAAGGATGGTAGACCTAGCGGTAGAAAGGAAGAGAGAGGAAAGGTGAACTTAAGTATAATGAGGCACATGAGAGGGAGATAGAGAAGTAGCGGGACATTACAGAAGCAAATGGCATTGAGGAGAAAGATAGTTCGGGAAGGAGTTGAAGTTCACGTAGAAGATGTGGAACCAGAGCATCAGGAACTCCCCCATTTGGGAAAACATGATAGGGAACCCCCCTTGGCCTCACGTAGAAGCGCGCCAGCAGAGACGACCTGGGCCACGGGTGCACATCTGAATCCACCTAGAAACCTTTCCCTTGCGCTTGGTTTTCTAGCATCTAGTATAACAAGTAGTTAACAAGCTAATTCAAGCAGTGGAAGAGTAGGAGCGAGTTTTATGAGGGGCACAGTCATGGCAGCACAAACGACTTCATTGTTATATGGGAGTACCTTTTCAGGTGTATCATCAACATAGAATACAAGCGCGCCAATTTTTGGACTAACTTCTGGGAGTGGTAACACTTCATAGACCATCGGGGTACAGTTCAGTTCTACTATTGGGACATAGGGAAGTACATCTTCTGGTCCAACCCCAGCTACAGGTTTGGGATCAGGAGGCATAGGTAGCTCTAGTTCAGGTGGATCTGGTGGTTCTAGAGGCAGGGGAAATACAGGAGGTTCTGGATTAGGTGGGCAAGGTCCGCACCAACCCTAGAATATTTACATGGAGATGTCTCTTCATCTTCCAGAGTATAGGGGCATAGAAGATGCTGTTGAACATGTGCATATGTGTGAAATACTTGTGGCACGTGCAAAAGGAATCATGACTTCTGAGCGTAGGGCAAGCCAATTTGCTACTATGTTACAAGGGCACACACACAGCTGGTACAAAAAATTTGACCCTGATCAGACTTGCGTAGACTATCAAGCTTTAAAATATGCATTCCTTAAAGAGTTTCACATCCCTGAGTTTGAGCAGAAGAGTATAAGTGCGCTCAAGGATATTAAACAAGGCACTACTGAAAGTGTTAGAGAGTATGATGCCCATTTTAAAATGCTTTTATCTAAGCTTTCTTATGATATACATGTAAGCCAACATGCACAATGGTTCGTTGGGGGTCTAATTACCCCTTTCAGAAGGGCATTATCACATAAGACATACACTGATCCATGCATGAAAGCACTTGAAGTAGCCTTATGCGCTGAGGCAGTTGGAAGCATAGATACTGGGGTGAGCCCATTTTTAGAAGCACAAATCACAGCTATGGAAAAATAGTTGGAGAAACTATCAGAAAATTCAACACATGAGACACACACAGGGATTTGGTGTACAAATTGTGAAGTAGAAGGTCACACAAAGGATAGTTGTCCTCGCAGATCAGTACACTCGTTGCTGTTGGATTGTGAGATATGCCATTTAAACCATGATGCTAGCCGCTGCCCATTATTACAACGTGCGAATAAGGAAGAATGTTTCAAGCTACTGTAAAATCTATAGGTCCACGACTCATGACACAGAAGACTACCGACTGATTGGTCAGATCCATGATGTTATAGATATTGGTGTACGACAGACAAGAGTTTCAGATAACTCTAAGGGCAAGAATGAGCATCAGGACCGAGGATCACAATTAGGCGTGCTATGATCAGGAATGAAGGGCATTTTGAAGGACGGTTGTGGTAGAGGTCGAGGATACCGCAGTGGATTTGGAGGACAAGGCCGTGGTAGTGGAAGAAGTGAGTTCCCTCATGGAACATGTTATACATGCAGATCTCCTGACCACTACAGGCATGAATGTCCTCAGAATATTACATGTTCTTTTTGTGGAAAGAACCATAGCTATGAGGAGTGCCCAAACTTGTATGAGCATCTTAGTAAGCAACATAAACAAGAAAACAAAGGCACAGGGATGGTTAGGATACAACGTGTTGTTGAGAATCAATGGATGCCTAAGTTGGCGGTAGAGTCCGAAGAGTTGCAAGTGAAGATTACGACCCGTGCTGAGGCGGCACGTGCCCGAGAAGCATTGCAATAGAAGCCTACCATTATTAAGGAGGAGGTTCTACATGCACGATACCCAGATCCTGCCCATCAGAAGGAGGTTTATTAGGAAACCATGGAAGTTCTCAGGAATCTTCAGGGTGAGATACAGTACTTAAAGAGAAATCACGAAAGATGGAGCAAAAGAAAGTATCAGAGACGGTCCAAACTGATATAGATGACTTAAGGGAAGTGTGTAAAATGTTGCGCCAGGAAAATATCATTCCATTGTTAGGGGATTGGCTAAAGGGAAACACTCTGTGCACAAGTATTGAGACTGGATGATAGATTCTACATGCAAATATCTCCCCCCCATAGCCTAGATTATGACAAGGAAATCACTCTGAATGTTGTTGTGGATGGGTGGCTATTAAGTAATATACTGATTGATACAGGCGTATAAGTCAATGTTCTTACCTTAGATGCATGGGTACAAATGGGAAGACCCCCATTGCAGCCATCCTCTAATATATTGTTCATGGCTAATCAAACTAAGGCCACTCCCATCAGAGTTTTGAAAGATGCATCCATTACCATACAAGGAGCCAAGTTCACTAGAGACTTTGAGGTTTTAGCGCTGGCAGAGTCAAATAGCTTCCCAGATCTATTGGGGCATCCTTGGTGCTATGTAAATAATGTTGATCTTTGGTTCAACAAGGGCTATATCAGTTTTGAAAACAAGGAGGAGAGAGTTATTATCCCTTTAACAGATGGAAAATCTGCGCCCTATGTTGAGCCCTTAAGTGAAGAAGATCTGAATAGGATTTATGTACGTGTCCATCTGAGATCCAGAGATACTTGAGCCAACCAAAGAAGGACTAATTTAGTGGGAGGATACACAGTCTATTAGCGATACTACAAGTGTTGCTTGTGATAATTGGGTTCACAACACTTATGAGTTGGTAGGGTGCGAAGTAAAGAGCATATTTCCTAGAGGCAGAAAACCACGTTATGTCAGGAGGATAGGTAATAACTCGGTACCTTGTTACACAAGAGAAGGAGATCCTATGGTATTCCTGCATGTGCCATGGAAGAACAGTGGATAGACCCACTGGAAAGAAGAAATATGCTAGCATATACACTACGTGGGACAACAACATGCTGGTGGGTGGCCCACAAGGATAATCTTGTAGGATGGAATGAAATTAGGATTGCTCTTGCTACTAGGTTCTTTAAGAGAAATGCACCTACTCAAATATGTACTTATTATGGTAATCAACCTATTCAACACCATGTTCAGAAGTGTGAGAGACTCTGGACAGAAGGGCAGGAAGCTTTACCACCTTCACTATGGGTGCACAAGTTTTATTCCACTTTACACGGCTTGCGCGCTTGCTTGGTATGTATATGCAGAAATCCATCGAGAGACTGGAAATTGGCAGGATTTAATTGCAGGAATGGCCCAGACATTTGAATTCTTCTCTACAAAGCCTCTGGTGGAAGAAGCATTGAAAGTTATAAAGTGCTTAACTATGGGAGATAGTGCCAAGGCTGAAGAACTCCTTCAGGAGTTATTAGATAAAGAAGACTCAGGAGCACCTCTTGATGAAGAACCAGAGGCCAATGCAACATTACTTCAACGCACTTGCCTTGAGAAAGAAAAAGGAAAAATGGTCTACTTCGTGGATGATGAAGAAGTAGAAAATTAGATGTAAATCATTCAATAGGTAGGCATGAGGTGTTGGATAGTGCAGATATGGCCACACGCACCTATCATGAACCTATGAAGACAAAGAAGGTGAATATTGGAACAGATACTGAGCCTAAGGAAGCCATAATTGGAGACTATTGGTCAGACTCTGAAGTGGCAAAAATCATAGAGTTACTAAGGGATTACCAGGATTTATTCCCTAGGGGGTACCATGAACTTAAAGGCGTGCATGAATCATTAGGGGAGATGAAGATAAAGCTTAAAGAGGGTGTGCACCCTAGTTAGAAAGAGACCTTATATGATGAACCCCAACTTGCGTGAAAAGGTCAAAGAAGAGATTGATAAAATGTTGAAGTCTAGGATCATCAAGCCCCTTGATGAGTTAAAATGGGTTAGTCCAATGGTGATTAGTATCAAGAAGGATGGACGGATTAGGATATGTGTGGACTACAGGGAGCTGAATGTTGCATGTGTAACTAATCCATTTCCTACACCATTCACTGAGGAAATACTAGAAGGCATTGCAGGGTGTGAAATATATTCATTTACAGATGGATTCTCTGGGTATCATCAGGTTAGGATTTCCCAGGAGGATCAGGAAAAGACTATGTTTACTACTGAATGGGGTAGCTTTTCCTATACTGTAATGCCTTTTGGTCTGAAAAATGTGCCTACTGTATTTTCATGCATAGTTGTTCAAGTGTTCAAGGAATTTATTCATAACTTCTTACAGGTCTATTTAGATGATTAGACGGTGTATGGATTGGTTAAGGATCATTGTGACAATCTGTGCTTAATGTTTGAAAGATGTAGATAGTTGAGTATCTCTTTAAACATCAAGAAGTGCATATTTGCTACACCATTTGGAATACTTTTAGGACACATAATTTGCAAGGAAGGTTTGTTGGTTGATCTAGCTAAGGTTGTAGTCATTATAGGCCTAAGAGAGCCTATCAGTCAGAGTGAGGTGCGTGGATTTTTGGGTCATACAGGGTATTATAGGAAGTTTATCAAAGGATATGCCAAAATTTCTACACCATTGGAAGAGTTACTAAAGGGGAAAGGTATGTTCTACTGGGGAGAACCGCAATAGCATGCATTCGAGACATTAAAGGAGAAACTTACTACCGTGCCTATTCTACATTTTCCTTCATGGGACCAACCATTTCATGTACATGTTGATGCCTCTGGCACGACCATTGGTGTGGTGTTGGATCAACCTAGAGAAGGTATTGTAGATCATCCTATCTATTTTGCTAGTAGAAAGCTAACTCCTTACATAACAGAATTATACAACTATAGAGTGCGAAGCTTTGTCAATGATCTATGTGCTACATAAATTTTGCTAGTACCTACTAGCTACACCCTTCATCTTTTATACAAATCACATGGCATTGAATTATTTGGTAAAAAATCCCATTCTACAAGGGCACATATGTCGATGGGTGCTTTTATTTCAAGAATTTCATTTCACAGTTATGGTAAAACTAGGGAAAAGTAATTCTAGACCAGACCATCTATCAAGAATACAATCAAGAGAAGAAGCACAGTAATTAAGGATACCATGCCATATGCACAATTATATAGGTTACAACGAGTGCCATCAGAACTAGAAGACATTGTTGTATTCCTATGAACAGGGATGACACCTGAAGGGATGAAATCCTTGGAGAAGAAACAAATTGCTATACGCGTACCCCCCTATATGTTAATCAGTGGTGACCAGTACAAATTAGGTCGGGAAGCGGTACTGCATCATTGTGTATTGGAACATGAGCACAATGAAATTATGGAAGAGGCTCATGGTGGTATTACAGGTGGCCACTATGTCGGTGATGCCACTATGCGTAAAATTCTACTTGCTAGATTATGGTGGGAGATCCTGTATAAGGATTGTAAGGAATTTCATAAGGCTTGTGATCATTGTCAATGCCTTGGAAAACTAGGTCAATGAGATGAAATGCCTCTAAGACACATTATTACTGCAAAACCATTTGAAAAATGGGCTATAGATTTTGTGGGTCCTATTTCACCAGCAGCATGTAGAACTAGATCGCGCTACATCATAACTTACACAGATTATCTGACAAGGTGGGTAGAAGAATTACCTACAAAGGATTGTACAAGTAGCCACAACAACTAGCTTTATATGGGAAAATATTATTACAAGGTATGGATGTCCTTTAAGTTTGACCAGTGATAGGGGCACACATTTTCTTAATGAGACAGTCATAATTTTATTGGATGAATTCATGATTGCACACCATAAGACTACACCCTATCATCCTTAGGAAAATGGGACTGTTGAGGCTTTCAAAAAAAATTTGGGCCACACATTGACAAAAATCTACGATGTTGGATGAAAGGATTGGGATGATAAAGTATCTATAGTACTTTAGGCATATTGGATAACATATAAAAGGTTGAACAAAGCCACACCATTTCAGTTAGTGTTTGGCACGGAAGCCATTCTTCCTATGGAATTTATGTTACATTCTTTGGGTATTGCACGCGCTAGAGGTATTGCTGATGAGAAAGCATTAGAAGAATGAATTGAATAGTTAATCAAGTTGGATGAGCAATGATCCATAACACGTTGGAGTCAAAAACAAGAGAAGGCCAGGAAGAAAATCATGGCATGACAAAAACATCAAGGATAAAAAGTTTGAGATAGGACAAATGGTGCTCCTTTATGACTCTAAGTTTTTGTGCCATCTAGGAAAACTCAAGGTATATTGGTTGGGACCGTATGTTATCACTTACATACTCGAATCAAGAACTTTCTAGTTAGAAGCACTTGATGGAATACAATTACCCGGTTACTTCAACAGAGAGTAGGCTGAAGCCCTACTATAAATAAGTCTTCTTAGTGTTTGTAATAAGGCAGTGTTTCCATTTAGATTAGGTTTTCTAATTCTACATTCCCTTAATATGTTTCCTTCTTTGTTTTTATGCTTTTTCAATTTAGTTGGTGTGTTTTGTAATAAGTGTGTTTACTCACTAGAAGCTAATTACTATTTGAAGAATTTTTATGCGTAGAGGACTGCACATACTTTTAGTGTGGGGTGGTTGTTGATATCCAGGTACAAGACTATTGGAATTGAATGATGAAAGGAATAAGCTACTACGGGTGCTATTCAAGTCAAAGGATTGCTTCTAAAAAGTTACCAAAGATGGAGATGAATGAAGGGACAATATAACATGAGGTAAGCGCGAATGCCATAACAACTACCAGTGGAAGGTGTAGTGACAAGGTACTCAGGTGTAAGGAAGCGTGCACTGAAGAGAAGTCTATGACCAAAGGGTAGGAAGGTGTACTAGAAGGTTATAACTGGGGCATGAAGATGTACCATGTGGAAATGAATGAAATTGGTCAATAAATGAGAGGACATTGGGTAGGTGAAGGAGCAATAAATGCATTAAAAATTTGAAAATCTATATAAGGATGGGATGTGAGTTCATTCTTACTGTTGCGATTAAGATAATTTGAAACAATGAGCTAAGTGAGAAGATCCGAGAAATCATGTTGAGGTGTGAAGAGTGTGAAACTAGACATGGAAAGGAGGTTTGTGTGAAGGAGAAGCTTGCGTTCCCACAGACAGAAGGGTTTGAGCAAAGCAGACATGTTACAAACGAGCTAGGGCATTCGATTTCCACCAGGGCACAGAGATTTGAGCCAGGGTTTGAGTTGCACATTGCATACAGGTCAAAAGACAAGTATTTTTATAGGATTACAGGGTATAAATTAGCATCAAAGAAGACAAATACAGCATGAGAGTTAAGGGAAATAAGAATGTGGTCATGGAGGAAGAAGAAATGACCTCTGAGAGGAATTTTTCAGAGATGCAATATATAGAGGGGGTTATAGTAGGCCAGGAATGGGATTCCCACATTCGGAGAAGCAAGATAAGTGAGTACAACCATCGTACCATAGAAAACAAGGAGCTGGATGCACTCTTGAACACAAAGACAAATCAGCGCACGACGGAGGACATGTCGGTTTATGACGACACTCGAGGAGAAGTTATTGAATAAGATTGGAGTATATTAGTTATACGAACTCCCCTACTTCAGTAAAATATGAGCCCTTGTATCAATGGATCATGAGAAAATTACATGAGGAATTCTTCTACTTTGCAGGACATAGAGTTAGGATTTCAGCCATGTTGATATCCACAGTGACAGGGTTGAAGGCTATAGGTGAGGACCTCAAAGGGGGACTTAATAGATAAGGCTAAAATTTTGGAGACTAAGAGGGAGCTAGCGTACACCAAGGTGTTCATATGGCATGTACAATAGAATAGAATTGAAAAAGTACCCAGTTATGTAGAGCATCGCTGTGCACCTTGTGACAAAATTAAAATGACCAAGAGAGGTGGTCGCAAGTGAATACCATGTGGCTTGCACATTGCTAGAAGGATGTTTGAAGGAGTGGTCTACAAAATTTCAGGTTACATTACATAAACTATCGTTAAAGAAACACATTCAAGAGGAAAGATCAGTTTTGGGGGCTGTTCTATTGTCTCTGGTAATTCATGGAGATTGGGGTGCCCTATGGACCAAAGGAGAAGATATGGGAGTATCCCATGGAGAAAAAGTCACCTACAGAATGATCCAACAAGTACTTCTGTGAAGGATTGATGACCGAACTAGTCAAGTAGAGGGCTGAGAAGTGGTATGATAGGCTCCGTGTGAACGTTCAAAGAAGAGTGGCACATACTAAAGGATTTACAATCGGTGGTGGGTAGGGTAGTTTCAGTTTGTTCGTATACCAACATTTTTGCATCACACGATTTATAATGAAGGACGGGGCTTGGAGCCCATGGTACAAACTACCATATGCCTTCATAGCCAGGTATTTTCAGGCATTGGTTGACATAGGTTCTCAGATGCGTGCCTAACTAATATTAAATGCAAACAAGGTAGACTATGCGACTACCACACACTAAGGAAGAAGTATGTATATCCAAAACGTAATGCATATATTGAAAGGATCATCTCAGATGTGTTGAGCATAAAGCCAATAAGTTTGGCTATTGGAGACATTGGAGCAACACTTATGTACCTCCAACTGAAGCCTAAGTTGGAAAAAAACAAGTATGTGGAAGATGAGTTTGTGCTCCCAGGGCCACCGAAGGGTAAGCATACCCATGGAGAACATTCCAGTTCCTAAGCCCTTAGAGACAATCAAAGTAGAGGATGAGGAGGATGAGCACGAGCATAGTGGTGGTTTGGATCACAGGAGGAGGTAGATCATCAGATAAAATAGAATTAGAGTGCGTGACTACACCAACTCATGGGTAGTGAAGAAGAAGAGGATCCAAAAGTAGTTCAAGGAGAGCGCCGCTTTAAAAGAGTATATCAGGTAAACAAGGACTCAAGGTGCTACTCCACAATCAGTGCGTAGGTCACCTCAACTATCTCCAGAGAAGGAGATAACTGAGAAAAGAAGAAGGAAGTTGAATTTGGGTGAAGAGGTGGAGGAATATGAGGAAAGCGTACGCTAGGGTCTCCTACACCACCTGAATATGAGGAGGAACCATAGAGCAGGGATGAGCCATAAGAGGAATCAAAGGATGAAGGAAGGAAGGATGGAGAGGAAGGAGAAAAGGAGACAACATAAGCCATGCATGATACTGCTTGGGGTATGTTATAATAGACTCCAAATATTGAAGCTCCAATTCCTAAGGGATCTAGAACAAAGAGAATAAATGGAGAACATAGTGCACCAATCCTGGGCTACGCTAAGGACAGAGGTAAAATTATCTGCACCCATTTCCAGAGGACTAGGAAACAAAAGGATTTATATGGCTGGGAGTTAATCGATGAAGATATGGCAACCATATGCACAAGGAAGAAACTTTCATGGTTGATGCACACACATATGGATGAACTAGACTTCGATGTGTGTGAGGAGTTATGCGTGTCAAGGAGGTTGAAAAAGACTCCCCAAGCTAGACACATAATAGTAAATCCTACTGTTATGTCTGATGAGAAAGTAAGTAATGCATTGGTAAAGGTATCCACAGAGGTGGCTCACATGAACATGGATAAGGCCACTACCATCAGGGTGCTGTGAGGGGAAATTAAAACAAAGGATGTTTCCCTTTTGGACAACACATGGGCTACTACATTTTCTTTACCCTTTTTGTATATGGTTTCAAAATCATAACCCAATATTTTTGTAACCCACTTTTGTTGTTCCTTAGATGATAACCTTTGCTCCAAAAATTATTTGAGACTATCATGATCATTTTTTACCTTGAAGTGTCTACCCATTAGATAGGGCCTCCATTTCTTGACCGCATGAAGAATAGCCATCATTTCTTTCTCATAGACAGGTTTGAGAAAATATTTTCCTTTGAATTGACGACTCTCAAATGCAATTGGTCTTCCTTCCTACATTAGAATTTCTCCCAATCCTGATCCTGAAGTGTCGCATTCAACAATGACGGTTTTTGAGAAGTTGGGAGTAGCCAAAACTAGGGTGGTGCACATGGATTCCTTCAACTGCTCAAAGGATTTAGTGGTTGTGTATGTCCAATGGAAGGAATCCTTCTTTAGCAATGCAGTGATTGGAGCCACAATTCTACCACATCCCCTCACAAATCTTCTGTAGTACCATGTTAGTCCTAGGAACTCTCAAAGATTTTTGAGAGTTTTGGGCCTTGGCCATTACACCATAGCTTTGATCTTCCGAGGATCAACTTTGACACCTTCATGGGATACAATGTGACCTAAGTACTCTACCTTTTGTACACCAAAAGAAAATTTGGATGGATTTGCATAGAGCTTAAGTTTCTCCAAAACTTCCAACACTTTATTTACATGTTGCAAGTGTTCTTCCCATGTCTTACTGTAAATCAATATGTCATCAAAGAAAACTAATACAATTTTCCTTAAAAATGGCCTAAAAACAGTGTTCATCAAGCTTTGAAATGTTGAGGGAGCATTTTTAAGACCAAAAGGCATTACCAAAAAATCATAATGGCCCTCATGAGTCTTGAAATTCATTTTATGAACATCTTCATCTCTTATTATAATTTAATGGTACCCCGAACGAAGATCTAATTTTGTGAAATAAATAGCACCATGCAATTCATCAAGTAAATCATCAATTACTTGAATAGGAAACTTATCTTTGATGGTGTACTTGTTGAGTTCTTGATAGTCTGGACACATCCTCCATGTTTCATCCTTCTTACGTACCATGACCACTGGTGAAGAATATGCGATTTGGCTATCCCTGATGATACTTGCCTTCAACATTTCCTGCACCATTTTCTCGATCTCACTTTTCTAGGAATATGGGTATCTATATGGTTTGATGTTAGGTGGATGGCTCCCTAGAATCAACTGAATGGCATGATCATGATCCCTAACTAGTGGTAGTTGTTATCCTAAATTCACCCCTCAAGGTAATTAGGATAACTTACATAATTTCTTCAGGCTTGAGCAGGAAGAATTGGTTTGAGGCCCAAGAAGTAAGTCTTGGGGGTCCCTTTGGCTCTTCTCTAACTTCCCTATCCAAGGAAAAATCCAAGAAGTTAGGAAAAGTTGAAAAAATCCCAAAAAAAGGCCTCTTTTAGTGTAGTGCGAAAAAAGTGGAAGTTTTTGTCCCAGGACGCACAAGTTCACACGGGACAGTTGGGACCCGAAAACCTGAAATGGCCACATTCCTTTTTTTGGTGGAAAAATTGGAAAAATATGTCCCAGACGGTCTACGGGACATTGGGACGTGCATCACCAAAATGGCCACAAGTAGTTCAAATAAGCGAAATCGGATATTTTTGTATTTCGCAGTCTACGGGACACCTATGATACAAGTACGTGTGGGACTCGCAAAGGTGAGAAAGTTGATCAGCAAAGCAGTGTGGTGAAAGTGGAGGTCAATGACCCTCACGGCCAGGTCAACATCGGGAAAAATGGAACATCAAATGACGAAATAGCCGCACCAAAGGGGAATCAGAAAATGTGAAGAAAGGATGCCTGGACGACCCAAGTACGCACGGGACATGAGTTCCCCGAAATACTGAAATGCCCGCAATGAAGAGGAAAAGTCAAATTTTTCTCCTCGAACTTCAAATGGCCATAACATTTGACCCCGAGCTCCGATGATCGGGTGGCATTGAAGACTTTGTATTTTTTACTTCTATGGAAAATAACTTTGCTACAAATCCATCTACTCCTTTCTGAGAATCTTCTGCATCTTATGAGAGCTAATAATTTGTGGAAACTTAGCTACCATCCCTTTAAATTTCATTTTCCTTCATTCTAAAAGAAATCGCATGAACAATTCTTTGAAATTCATCTCTATAGTACCCAAGGTTATGAGCCATCGGACACCCAAAACAATATCTTCCCCTCCCATAGAAATAACAAACACAGGCAAGTCTAACATATAGTCTCCCATGGAAATCTTGATATTATGGCACTTTCTTGTGCACTTAACTGTCCTACCATCTGCAATCATAACTTGCATTTCTAGAGTTAGGTAAATAAATCAATTGAGGTGAGTAGCTAACTTATTATTTATGAAGTTATGAGTACTCCCTGAGTCAATCAACACCGTCACCTTCTATTTTTTGAGATAGTCAATAACCTTGAGTGTTTGAGGACTACTAATACCTACCAACTCATGGCAAGAAATTGTAGGGTGGTGATCGTCTACTTCATCTTCTCTTGGTTCCTCAACCTCTCCTATAATTTCAGTTTCCTCCTCCTCATTTCCTCCTTCAATATCGAACAACTTTTTCTCAGCGCATTTGTGTCCTGGTCCATATTTGGTGTCACAAATAAAAAATAATCCTTTTTCTCTCTTTTCTTCCATTTTTTGACGAGTCAGTCCAATTGGCCGAGTGAATGATGGGGAAGAGATACTACGGTCTCTAGTGTTAATGAAAGGTTGCCTCCTACTATAAAAAAAAAATTCCTCTACTCTAAGTGTCATGATAATAGAATCAGAAATCTTGAGTGGATTAAACATACATATCTCATGCTTGATGTGGTCCTTAAGACCCCAAAGAAACATGTCATTCAAATTCCCTTCTGTAATATTCTCCACCCTTAAGGATAGGTTATGGAATTGATGCACATAATATTTGACTGATCATGTTTTTTATAACTTTACCAATTACCTAAAGTAGTTATTTGAAACACTGGAACTATAGTGCAATTGCAACTCCTTGGTAAAAATTTTCTGAGTGAAAATGAGACCATTCTTCTCCCTCTGAGCACATAACCATCGACACCAAATTGGTTCAAGATATAGGGATGCCAAGGTCACCTTTTTTCTTGATGGGGTTTGATGTAACTCAAAGAAGTTATCCATTTGACTTATCCAATTCAGTGGATCCCTCCCATCAAATTTTCACATCTCCACTTTCACAATCATGTTCCATGGTTGCGAATAAGTTAGATTTTTTTTGGGTTGGAAAAGTGATCCAACATGGTTATTTTTCCCATTATTTTGAACTGAAGATCCTGCTTGGTTGAGTTGGGGTTGATTTGGGACATATTATTTACCCTTTATATGTTGCATGATATCATCCAACCACTGATTGATTTGGTCTATGTCTCCTGTACAAGCCATCTCAGATTGTACATTTCACAAATCATACTCGAGTTGGCTCACCTTATGATTAACCAAGCTAAACCCTAGTGCTGATGAATCTGTATTTACCCCTTCTGACTCCAACTGTTCAATCACTACCCCATACTTATCTTGGGTTTTACCCGAAGTAATCGGATTCTTTTTAGCTCTTGTGGAAGGCCCCGTCATGATGTCAAACCATAGGGTTTAGGTTTCGATACAAAATTCGTAAAAATAGGAAAAAAAACAAAAAGAAGATACTTCCAATATTTTTTTAGGGATTTCTAAAAATGTAAAGAACTTGGAAAAATTCCACAAATGCAGCCTAAGGAGTGATTTTATGAAAAACCCTAAATTTTAAATAAATTTTGCAAAATAAATCAAAAACTCTAAAATTTTCAAGGAATCTTACTTGGAATTATTCACAACTCTGGTAAAAAAAACCTCCATCAAATTCGCTCTAGTACCCAAGATATATTGGAAATAAAAAATTAGGGTTTTGCCCTAATTTTGTCTCAGATCGCATCTCTGATACCACTTGTAATGAAATTACTTGTATAATTCAGATTATGAGTAGCAATAGAACACCAAATAACGCAATATTGCAGATAAATGATCTCAATATGCAATTAAAATAGCTTTGCCACTTTGAGGTGGCAACCTTCAAACCATACAATAAGACTCAAATGCTCCAATCATGATGAACTACTACCTACAATCCCCAATATATACTATTCATATGTTATGGCCATCACTAAGGCCAAACTTCTAAGCATGAGAAAAGTATAAATGACATAGTAAAATGATATGGTAAGCCACAAAATCGGCTACTCATATTTTAATACAAGCAATAGGTTAAGGTCATAGGAAAGGTCTTCAATATAGATTTCTCTGGCAATGGCTCTATCAACGACCACAAATTGCTACAAAGCTTTCACAGTTTTACCAAGCTACTATCCAAAGGCTGGCAGCAATGTATCCTTGAAAATATTATTTGGGCACAAGGTTCGGCCTGAAGAAATGAAAGCTTGTGTAGAGGGGATAGGCATAAAGATTTAACCAAGCACTAGTTAACGATTCCTGAATCCACAATGGAGTTGCCAAAAAAATATTAACATATGGATTTGAATACATGCAAATGACATACAATAGTATGGGAACGAAGTCTCTCCTCAATGAAGGTGAGGGAAAACCAAAATTGAATTTACATCAGTACATTCAAAAATTGTATGTGGGGGGTGTTTTGGAACATTAATGGAAAGAAAAGTGAATGAGGGAGATGGAATGGAATGAAAGGAAAGGAATGGAAAGGAATGAATGGAAGGAACATGCAAGAGTCAGGTAAAAGTAGAGCCTAATATTGCATGAAAAAATAATGATGAATAACTAACACAAATCAAACGGAGTTATTATTAAACCAGAGAAAATAGGCTTCATACATGGATGCTTCAATCCTAGATAATATCATCGTAGTTTGGGAAGGCATGGAATGAGCCCACAAATCTCACCAAGCCAGTATGTTTATCAAGATTGAATTATGAGAAATCCTATGATCGGATTGAATGGTCTTCTCAATCCTCGCCATGCTTCAGACCCCTTGGCTTTGGCCACCATCTTTATTCAATCCGTCAATATGCTCTTTTTAGATTGCCTATACTCAAATATCTATTAATGGCCTTAGCTCTATCAGACAGGGCTATTTTGGTCTATCAAACAGGGTTGTCCTCTAGCCCCTGCACTTTATGTGTTAGCGGCCGAAGGCTTTGGTTATCTTTTAGCCCATACCAAAACTCAAGGTCTTGTATGTAGAATATCTCTATTTTTTTAGCCTTGATCGGACTTTTTTAGCCTTGAACGAAGTTTTTTAGCCTTGATCGGATTGGGAACAGATGATAACTATCCCACGAAACAAAAAAACCATGTTCAAAGTTTAGAATGCATTTGAAAAAAAAATGTCCCAAACAAGTAAAACCTCAATATCTAAAATAATGTTGTACACCATCTCAAACATCTTCTTTGTAATACTCTGCAACAACTTTGTTCCCATTGTACTATCATCCATGTAAAGCTGATTTTTCCTTACAGGTAGCATGTCTATTTGTGTAGAGAAGAAACACCTGAAATGGCAGAAAATAAAAGTATATAATGCCCAATTTTATTCTGAATAGGTGAAACAAGTGACTCCAAAAAGTAGAAGAATAGTACAAACAATAAGAAGACATATTGACCAGTACGAAGGCAGTATAAAAACCTAGGCTCCAATTATACAAAGGAAGTTTGAAACTTGTGCACCTAGTGGTCCCTTACTCACGCTAGGCTAAAGTTTACTGAGGCTGAGGGATTGTTCTTAAAAATGTAAAATGCAATGAGTTCCTCATTATAAAAAAAAAATCTTTGTAGCAAAGGGAAATAAGATGTTTAATTTGTAAATTATTAATTACCAAGATTAAATATAGTGAAAGCATTAAGATGGTATCCTTTTATGAGTTCATTCTTAGTATTTTCTCGAACCAAGTTTTCATTCCAATTATGTGCATTTTTCTACAATATGTACGAGCAAATTGGATGTAATTAGGGCCATTTCTTTCCTACAAGATAGTTGCTAACACAATCGTACGACCTTGAGGAATAGCATGAAGACCTAGTTCTTGGTCCCCATGTTTACCATGTCATTTTTATGTGATTACTTTAAATGATGTGCATGATAATTAAGAATTTTACTGATATGAATTTTCTCAAGCTCTCTTACAACTATTCCCACTATAGGGTGTCTATGGATTTATAACTCGGCCATATTGAACCTATTATCTCATTATACTTCCTTATCTCTACCATGTACTGCAATAATGCTTCTTGAGACATCCCTAATGCAGATGTACAACAACATTGTTTTTCATCCTTAAGCTCATGTGAGATGACCCTACTGTAGACATGTGAGAACATTGACACACTTTCTGATTTCATCAACTCCTTCCCTTCCTTGGTCAAATGTACTCAGATGTTGTGGAAAATAAATATGCAACCTCCCTAGATAGCACTGTTAATGCAAATTCACAACACCCATGAATGTCTACAACTTGATAGGTTGAGAATTTCAGTGTGATTGCATAACATGGAGCATCTCTCAAAGTGTGGGAATTTGAAATTGAGAGAGCTCTCCAAATGAAGGTTGGTTCCTATTCCTCTGTTTAGGTGCACACATTCAAATTGCGAAGGATTTACCCAAAAACATACTCTAACTTGCCAAGGAGATAGGGTCAAGGGAATAAAAGAATTAAAACCTAATCTATCAGAGGTGATGCACCAAAAGGAATGATGAACACTTGCTTTGTAATGAACAAAAAACCATCAAAAAATGCAACGCAATTACCATGCACAAATAACCAGGACTACAATGAGAGATCATAAATGAGACAATGAATGCAAGAGAGGGTTAAAATCATCCACAGACTTATACTATTGCTCCAACTATTTGATACAGTTCATTACAATGGCTAAGAGGAAAGATTGCATTTACAGTTTGAATGGGAGGTTCAAGCTCCACAAATCCACTTTCAGAAAGAGAAGAAGGGAGGATGCAAAACAAAAAATGTCCAACCCTTTACAATGAGCCAAGCTCTTGGTTTTATAGATCAAGCGAAGAGAGAAGAAGAAAAGGAGGTGGGAAATCTGATTTGGAAGCTCAACCACCAACCATCAATGCTTGTATATCCACCCGCAATCTTTCAATTCTGGTTCACCATGTTGTTTGGCATGTTAAAGAAGGAAGAATGGCAGATCAAATCAAATCTGATCTAGTTGTTGAAGCAATCAGATCATACATTAATGGTAGGAAAGATGTTTTCCTATTTTCATTTACCTAACCTTATCAAAATTAAAGTTCCAGGCTTCCATGGTGTAGAGGAGGTCAAGATCTTTCCAATGGTACCAAATTTGTTGAATTTCAAGCACTGGATCGAAATATATTCCCATATGAATATTTGAATCGAATCCGAACAAAAATGACAAAAAAACCAGTTTTACAAAAACGGATCCGTGGGCCCAAAATTCACTTTGGAGCCTTTTATGAAAAAATGGCAAAATTAAAAACAAAACCTCCCACAGCCCTGCAGGCCTAAAATTCACTTTTTCCCAAAAGCCTCTGTGGGCCCAAAATTGAAATTGTGCTATTTGCAAAATTTGCAAAATTTCCAAGGTTTCCCCAACGGCCCACTTCCCTGCAGCTGACAAAGGCCTGACCACGTTGCTTCTCTGGGTGTCATCAGAGGTGTGGGCTTACTTTTATACCTTATGCCTTTTCAAAACAAAAGTCAAAAATTCAAAACTACCTCCGACGACCTGCCTTCCCCGCTTTGACTTGAAACATGGCCAAGTGTCCCTTTGCGGGCCTTAGGCATTTTTTCTTCATTTGGTGCAAAGATCCTCTGGGGGCTCGTGGGCTCGTAATTGTAAACCGCACCCTTTTGTGAAAGATTGAAAAAGTTCCAAAATTCCCCACAGACCCACCGACCCAAATTTCCATTTGGGCAAAATGTCCTCCGCGGCCCCGAAATTATGCATTTTCCATTTTTCATCCCCGGGCCCACCGGCCCGCATTTTCCACTTATCAAAAGAAATCTTTCTCGGGCTTGCGGGCCCTGCAATTATACACTTGTGCCTTTTGTGAAAAGCACAAAAATGCCAAAATATCTCCCACCGCCCTACTGGTCCGCAATCTTCCCTTTTGGAAAAAAAATCTTCCCCAAGCCCCACCGAACCACTTTTGGCAAAAAATCCTTCCAAGGCCCGCCGGCCCGCAACTTGCAAAATATGAGTTAGAAGGACTTCTTTACATTTATGGAAAGGGGAAGAAATTTCCTATCTGATGAAGATGTTTCTAGGAAACCCTTAGTGCTTAAAATATCTAAAAAATCAGATTGAAGAACTAAAGGAGGAAAAAAGGGGGCAATTTAACAAAAAATAAGCATGAGTAAGATAGTTAGCTTGGTACTCTATGGGACAATCGTCTCAGGGTCAGTTTGTTTGGTGGTCTATGGGACAATCTTCTAAGGATACTTAATCAACATATAACCACTTTTGAGTAAATACTATATGACGGGCTAAGATGGATCCCTGCCCATTCTCTTACCACTAAAGGTCAAATCTAGGATTGCGCACAAGATGTAGGTACCAAAGGTGCTCAAAGAGCGCAAGTGTTACAATTATAGAGGATGATAATCTTAATCTTAAGATAGCTATATGTTTCCAAGGCCTAAACCTAAAGTAAAGAGAGGTATCCTACTAAGATCCAAAAATATAGATAGGTCAAAAGATGGATAAACCCAAGGGGCGTAACATTGTAGTGCCCCCTCCATTCTTGTGATGTCACTAGTCCCCGTGTGCTGTGGAATCAGGAAAACCCTACCCTGATTTTTGAATAAATGTGTTTAAAACCCTTGCCCAAGGACCATGGGATGGTTGTTGAATGTTGGGCTCATGTCGGGTTTCATTTAGACCATTGTCAGAGTGATCGTAAACAAAAATTGGCAATGGAATAAATTTAAAACTATGGTGATAATGAAATAAAGAGGGTAAACGTTGAATTTTTCCTTTGCGAACTAAGTGTATCTTCGTGTCTTCAATTATCAAGGTGATGTCATTCACCTTACGATTTGTTCAACTCGAGATCATTTCAAGGTTAGATTTTTGGTATAGGTATGTATTTTTCACTACATTTATTGTCTTCCCAATCAAATTGTTTTTATGGATAACAATAAGAGTAATCCACATAATCTTCTAGTGAAAATAATTTCGTGAGAAGGTAAAGACAACAACAAGGAGTTGTTGTGGCTTTGATAAAAGGATTTTTTTTAAATTGATAAATAATATAATTCATTTATCATTGATCTATCTGAAATTATATTACAGTTAATAATTAAGGTAACCATCATCATTGTGTGTTAAAAGAAGCGTCTTTCGGGGAGTTGATGTGGTTCTCGATAAAACAATTTAAAATAAATAAATAAATTAATACTTTAGTCTTTTGATACTAATTTCTAATAGCAAAAGTAATATGAAAATAGTCAAATCAATAAATATCATTAATATTGTTAAATTCCTCCACCTTATTAAGGCTTGTGCCAAAGCTCTTACCAAGAAAGGAATTGATGGAAATTCACTCATTAGCTGAAAATCCTGTATACATTCAATCCATAATTTCAAATTCCCTATTCAGACTGCTAAGTGTTGTAGTAAAATTCAATCACATATTTGTGATCTGATGATAAGATTTGTAAGCTTCCTCAATAAAAGTGAGGCCATTGTTTAACATTTTCCTCCACCATAGCCTCCATAGCCCTCTCATAGGTAGCATGCTTATGGATGTCCTTAATGACTTGAACTTATTCATTGGCGAGGAGAATAGGAGGAGGTATGACATTCAAAGGGGTTGGATCAATCACTTTATAACTGACTAGCAAGGATTTGATGAAATCTGAAAGAATTTGTATATGCTCCTTGAGTTGCTCTTGAGATTGTTTCCCCCCGTTTCCACTCTTTCAATTACCTTGGATACTGTTTCCTTCAAATTATGTACTTCACTCTTTGGGGTGGATTCTCCTAATGGAATTCTTGTCAATTCCAAATCACCCAAAACCAAATATCTCTCATTATTATCCACTTTTAGGTTAGGAATTTCTATAATTTTTGACGTTGAGAATCAAACACCAGTCTAGAAGTATTTCTTGCTCTTTTGGCAGGTGGGGCTGTAATTGTTCCTAGGAGGAAACCACTGCATAAAATTTGGGAGAAACAATCTTAGACGTAGTTTTCCTTTTCTTGTTGTCCACAAGTGGTTGAACCCAAGTGAAAGAAGTACTAGAAGAATAAGGAACAATGGGCCCTAATGCTAGAGTGCTCATTGACCATAAGGGTTTGTGTTCTTGAACAGATGGTTCTTAGATAACTAATATCTCAACCTCCAAAGTGTGATATTTTGTCTTATCACTTTCTTCTTATTCTTTCTCTATGTTATCTCCTTCAAGATTACTTTTCTCCTACTCTTATGTTTCTTTTACATCCTCATCATCACCGCAGATATCAACAATTTGTTCAATCTCAGATATTATTTTTAGTTGCATAGGAGAAAGTAATTGTTTACTTCCTTGCTCGGCAACTCCCTCTAAATTTTGATCCTTCTTAGATTTCCCCTTTTTATGCATACCAATGTTGAAGATTTAAGAGGGGAATGAATAGATTGTACATGTGCCTCAAGAGTTGCCAAAGGAATCTCCTTCTGAGGAGCGGAGGTTTCTTGAGAGGAAAGACCTTGACTTTTCTGCTCTGTATAACTTCATTTTTTTGTCAAACCAGAGTTTGGTCTTGACCAAGACAAGGTCTATAAGCTCTTTCAAATCATCCATTTCCTTACTAAACCAATCAATGGTTTCAATGGTAGTATTCCTGATAGACCTTTCATATTCAAGAGATTTTAGATCTTGATCATCATCTTGTAGTTCATCTGGTACCTTATATACTTCAAAATCCTTAATTTGTTCAAGAGACAACCTGCCATAGTACCCTTTTCTAGCTTCATAGTCATCAACACCATCAACCCAATAGTCTTCAAGATCAAAAAGATGATGAAAGCCCATTCTGAAATTACAAGCAATAAATCCCTTAAGGTCAAAAAAATTCCTTGGTTTGAAGTAATGGAGAGTGAAAGGGGAAATAGTTCTATCAATATTTTGGGCATCTAAAGCAGTCTTGCAGGTGTAATTACCGATAGTGATTGGGAATTGAATTCCTGTAATTTTATTATCTCTGCAGGTTTTGTGAAGTTTATCAAGTTGCCTACATATCTTACCCAGAGTCATTTTATCATTACAATACAATTGAAGTTTCAAAGGTGTGCCTTCAAAACCAGCTAGCCAAATATAAGAAAACTTCCTAAATTGAGTGAAATAGCTCCCATAGATAGAAATCAACTATTTGGCTTCATCTGAGAACCTCTGAGCCATGTCACCCTCTAACATTCTAACAATGTACATGGTGAAGGCATCATTCACTCTTCTAAAATGACGATTGTTATTATTCAAAATCAGCTATGGGCAATATTCATATATTGGAGCATCTTTCTTGTCCACATTAGGGGAGATACCCAACCATTCTTTGTACGCTACTATAGTATACATCAGATAAGAAGTCATGTAGAAGATCCTAGTTATTTTTACATTAGCTAATTGCTCACTAAGACTGTCACAGATGATTTCTCCCTAGTTTAGACTTTTCTTTCCTTCACATATGATGTTGATAAAAGGGCACATCCAAAACTAAAATTCACTAGTGGATGGAAGACCCATTATCTTGGTGAGAAAGGTAATGATATCTGATAGCTCATCCTTGAAATCAACTCTATACATGGTTTTGGGCAGCCTTAAGGCACCTTTCTTTGGGTTTGTAAACTAGGACTTGGCTACCATACTCTTATATTTATCATTGTTTTGATCAAATAGAAATTGAGCCTGAACTTTGGTGAGAGTGTTTGAATTTTCCACCACAGGAATTCTAAAAGCAGTATTAATACAATTAACATCGAATTAAGTAATTACCTGCCCTTCAGAATCTATGATTTCCTTTATGCCAAGATCAAATCAAGAGCCACAAACTAAAATGGTGTTAGTGCAATGGACAGAGACAAGAAAGTCTCCAACATGAGCTATTCCACTTTCCTTAATTAGCTGAATAATGGGATTAGGATTGTCACAATTGAGTCACACCCAAAAATCATCAACATCAAGGTTTTGGGCGCCACTGTCTCCTATCTCAGGTATGGTACTTTCTAAATAAGAAAGTTGTTCATGCCCTTTAAAATGAATCTTCATGGTGAGTGTGAATTTTGAACAAATGGCCAAAGAGAAATTTACAATCACTAACGGGCTTGTGGGGCAAAGGTAATAAAATTTTGTAATGAACTTATTGAACCCTTGAATTTGCTTCCAAACGAACTGGGATCTATGGTAAAACAAGATGCACCTGATTTTTTTAAAAAAACTAGAAAATGCTCCGCTATGGCTAAAAGTAGTGGAAAGAGGGAGCTGAATGGAAAAAAAGGCCGATTTTGGGGATATGACAGAAAAGCAAGCTTGCCCTATGAATTTATACACATCCAGTTTTGAGTAGGTCAGCAGGATGGATTGAATGCTTGATTTAATGTATTGCGGGAATAGGAACACTACACGCCAACACGGTCCTTTGGTATGCATATATGTTGGAAAAAACAAGCACAAATGGCACACGGGATGCTTGGGACAGTGGGAGCAAAAATCCCCAGAACACAAAGGAGGCTTTGTTATGATGCAAAAAATGTGGGTTTGTGGGTTACAATTGGCCTGGGAGCACTTGGGACATTTGGGACATGGAAGACTGAAATACATGCAATGAATGAGGTGCGGTAAAAGGGGTCCGTGATGAAATGAATGTTATGAAGCACTAGGAACATGCGGGATAGAGAAAGCCAAAAATCTGCAAAACAATAATATCAGATAAATCAGATCAAACTCACACAATTGGTCCACAGGACATTGGGACATGAGTTCTCCGTAAAACCAAAGTATCTGCAACACTTGAAAGACTTTTTCAATTCAGAAAAAATGGGGAATCAGGGAAAAGTGAGCTAGAGTGAACAAGGGACAAATGGGACATAAAAAATCTAAAATACCTGTAAACTAAAGAAACAATCCCAAATATTTCTAACTGTTGAAAGTTCACTCTTTGGTACTATACTTCAAATAGGTAAACAAAACCTGACAATTATTAATCTCATCAAATTTTTTTTAAAAGTCTCCCAAAAATGCACAAATTTTTGAAGGAGTGACAACAAATTTGAGCTAGGGTAAATTTTGAAATGATGACAAGATGGTTAGATGATATAGAGAACCCTGCAATCCTCTTTACGTAACTTCAAGTCAAAATACAACTTCCTTAATTCAACTTTCTCCTTTTCCCTTGTTTCAAGTAGGTCTAATTTGGGTTTAAAAATAAAATTAAGGGTTTAATGGATTACCACTTGTTTCATACTTACATCCACCTTTCAACACACTCATACACCTTACTCAAGCACACCTTAATGCTCCATTACTCATTTATCCATCATCTTGCTAGATTTTCAACTTTTGGCTTTTTAAGATTCCTTGTTTGTTTAAGCTCTAAACAATATTCTCAACGTTGTTTTTCACCTTCACCTTGAATTTTACTCAAATTTTTTTTTTTAACTCATCTCATTATGCTTACCCCTCTCCTAATAACTAATGTAAATCACTCAAATCTTCCTCTTTCACTTAAGGATTTTCATACAAACCCTTACTCTCTCTAGGCTTCTTTATGGAACTATGCAGGACAGTCAATAAGCCTTCTTGATTAAATTTATATAAGGATTTTATGTTGTTCCTCAAGGATTTAAAACATTCTAACACCACTCCTTCAATGATAGATACAACTTCCTTATGAGTTTCTTTCCTAAGAAAACTATTTCTCAAGGTTTGTCTTGACAGTAATAAGAAATAAGCATGATTGTACATTGCTTCCTTTACCTACTAACCACTCAATACTCTATCCTTATGCCTTGATTTTATGAGTCCTTAATGCACTTAGGCATTCCTCCAACTTGTCAGAGGCTCCAAAAACTTTAAAAACATGGAATAAAGTCTATTTTTCTAAAAGTACATCTTTCGTAGCCTTCAAACTGGGCATTAACACTGCTAGATTGTATTTGCACATTCCTTTGCTTTTATTCTTATTCCAACTTGTAATAGGTATTTTGAAACTCTTTGTCTTCTTATTACCTTCCTCCACACTTATCAAAGACTCATTAGGCATAATTATTAACTTTTATAATTAATGTTCTACTATATGCCCTCAAAACTAGGGACACACAGTTAAGATTGTGAACGCAAATTTAATTTAAGAAATCCTCCTCTAGATGGCTTATTACCTTTTACTGACTTTTTACAACACCAAGGTCCTTGTGATTAATGCCCTGAAATAGACTCAAGGATTCCATTGAATCATTATGTTCATGCTACATACTAATAAACTTCTAAAACAAGGTATAGTTTTGTCTAAGTAATTCTTTCTATCTATTTTCCATTCCCTAGACACTGTGAGGGTTCCACGAAGCCTTGAACACCATTATAGATAATAAGACACGTGAAAATGATTTTCAAAATAGTCTCTAACCTCCAAATTTGATATCTCGATCTGAGAGGAATGTGTCACTTAACACCTAAGCCTATAACATACCTAGAGCTAGTTCAAATATTCAAATTATACATTTAGAGGGAAACTCCCCATTCTTTCCTATGGAGTCCAAATGGACTAGTATAAGCTATGACCATCTCAAGTGGACCCAAGAAACCCCTAGTCACCTAAGAAATCCAAAATTGATTATTAACAAGATGTTCCAACCATCACCAGAGGAAGGATGCACGTCAATTGAGAAGCCTTCTTTTCAATTAAGGGCTTAGTTTTCATGCTTTAAATTTTTTAATTTCCATGCTAGTTATTTTGGCCATTCTAGAGCTATTAAAACACCCTCCGGGAGAGTTTAGGAAAGATATTAAGCATCCAGAGGTGATGTTAGGGAATATTGGAAGTGTTGAAGGTAATTTAGGAATATGTAGGAAATGTTTGATCATTCAAGGACTATCTACTCAACATCAAGTTTTTTAGCTGTAGGGAACAAACACTCTAATGGTGAAACCTAACTTCTTTGGAAGATTCCAAGAGCTCTATGAAGAGTTATATGGAAAAAAAAGGTATTGGAAAGCTATGTAAACCCTCTACATGTTGGAGACAACCATTTTTATCTAAGGCTTGAAGGTGTCGTGAAGAATTTCAAAATATTGAAGCTGCCCATTTTGGTTCTAAACCAACACTTCACCAATGCAACACTTCATGACACCAAAATAGGGCATTACCAATAAACTTCATGTTTCTTGATGATTGACACCTCATGTTGACTCCTATGTCACCTAGACACCCTTTTCCATCATTACAACTTGAAATAAATGACAACACCAATGACACTATATCCAACACATGTGTTTTGATTTGTTATGTATTATAAGGCAGTTAATGAGTGCATATATTCGAGTAGTTTATGTTTCCTTTGAAAGTTGTGAGGTTTTTAAAATCTAATTTTCACACATTTAACACTCCTACAAATGTCAATAAACAATCCAAAAGGCCCCAAAACATAAACAAGGACTATATTCATTTCCAAAATAGACATTGATTGTAGAATTTAAATGCTAAAAGATTTAGGCTGAATGTTGAAATCTTAAAAATTATTTATGTACTGACCAAATTAGACTATAAAAAACTATCTCCTAAACCGTGACTCATGGAGCTATAAGACTAGTTCCACAAGGTGCATAGTGGCCCTAATTTCTTATATTTATTAAAATAAATTTAAAAATATAATTTTTTCATTTATTATTATTTACAAATAATAATAAATGAAAACCTTATACTTAAACATTTATTTTTGTAAATAGTAGTATGCCAAAAAACACATATAATGCCTATACTCTGCATAACGCGTGCATTTTAAAGCGTACACATTCCCTTTATTATGCCCCTAAACCAAGAATTTACAGGCTTGGAATTTCTTTGGTTTCCCAAGCTTGCACCTTGGACCTGTAACAACGTAACAACCTACATATTTTTGAAAAAATATGAAAAACCTCACCTTCCACCATGCTAAATCCTATAAAAATGTTTTCTATCTTTCTTAAAAATTTGTTGTAACGCCCACAATTTCGACATTTAAAACCACATTAATCCTTAAACAATTATCTAGAAAGTTACGAAATTTTTTTTTTTGTTTTAAACAGTTACAAGGGTGTCAAACCCTAATATACGTTTAATTAATTCCTACCAGCAAATGTTACATTTCATATGATAGATCCAGTCTAGATTATTAATTAAATATTCTTAATACAGTTCTAATGTCAATTTAATTATCATCACTAGATAAGTGTCCATTAATTTCTCTTACTAGATTAAATAGTTTCCCTCTTGGAATTAACATTCAACCACATTTAATAAACCCTTATCCTTAGTTACCTTAGTTCTCTTAAATTATTTTCTTTAATGTCCATTGAATTAATCACTAAAACCTACTAGAAGGGTTACATTTTTAACTTAACACACTAGAGCCCTAAGTGGCCCCATTCACCCATTTACACATACATTTGATTTATTTAAAATTTACAACCATAATATGGATATTCTCACCTAACAATTGTAGGGTTGATTCTTAACCCTTGGATCAAATCAATAGGGACCACAAGATTAGATCTACCCTAAAGAAACCCTAATCATCCTTAAGGGAGTCTTCTAAAACATTCCTTACCCTAAGCTCATTCATTTGTTTCTCTTTGGTTTGTAGGTTGAAGGAGTGGATGCCATGGATCAAGGGAAACCCATGGAGGAGTCTTCTTGGATCCAATGTGCAAGAAGAAGGGGATTCCATCCAAATGGCTCCTCCTTTAGAATAGTTGAATCTTAGATTTAATCATGCATCCTAGTTATTTAATTTCAATGCAAACATATATCCTAGATCTGGTTTGAGATCTATTGTTGATTAGTTCTCTATTTTTTTGTTTTCATTGATGGGGAAGAAACCCATTTTGTAGATCAAGAGTTTAATGTATTTAAATCCCTTTATGCAGGTTGGAGTATGGGTCCAAACAAGCATACACAACCCACATAGGCTGGATCTACATTTAGGTGAAGTTTAGATCCATAAGAGCCAATGGTTTGGTCTGGAAACACGTTTTTAAAAAAAAATCCATGCACAGGTGACCGACGGTGGTCTCTTGACCGACCGCAGGTAACCTCTGTGCTACCGACATCGGTTCCACTACTGGCACCGGTTTCTAAGGCATTAATATATTTTAGATTATTATTTTAAATGCAAAGGATATTGGATTTGTACTAGGAGTAACTTATTATTCAATTTCATGATAGCATAACAGTCTCAAAGGTATCTGATTCAAAAAAAAACACCAAATGTCTTTCAAGTTTGAAAAATTACAATTTATGTAGTATATAGTGACCGATGTCGGTCACAGGAATGCCGACGGCGGTTCAGTCACCGATGCCAGTTACTGTCAATTGAGTCTATTTTTATAAATTTTAGCATATCTTTTACATTTTGTGATTTACACTTTTCTAAATGACATTTCCAACAATCATACATTAATTTTTGGGTTTGCTGAGCAAGTCATAATATCATTTAAGTTGAAATCTAAGCTAGGAGTTAAAATTTTAAAACTATAAACATGAAACAAGTGACCAATGTCGGTACTGAGTACACCGACGCCGGTTGAGACTGACCGGTGTCGGTCACTGTGTAGGCCAGAGAACTCTAAAAATGAATGTTTGAAGGAATATAGGTATCAAGAGATAACTTTAACTTTAAATATATCAAAACCAAAGAGTGTTTAACTGTTTCAAACCAAAATAAAGCTATGACAACTTCCCAATTCATTTTGTGATCAAATATTAATATTTGCAACTCTCTTTTCTTTTTCATTACAAGTAAAATTTTAAACATGATATCCATTCTAATTCATTCCTTTACATACAAAAATTTGAAGAGAAAGGAAAATACACATTCTTTAATGAACTTCCTTCAAATATAATAACACAACTTGGTAAATGAAACTTACAATGCAACTTTTCTTTTAAAATACAAGTCTACTAGTCTTCCACCTTAAGTGGGAATTACAAGAAAATTTCTACAATAAAGGATTTCTTTTGACTTCAACAAATGCTTCCAAGTCCCAAGTCTTCCACAAGAGCTCCACCATTTCTTTCACTTTAATCACAACAACAAAAAATGGGGGAGAGGCAACACTCTCCACCCAACCAATAATCCAATGAGGAGAAGAAGCTATCCTCCTCATTGGCCCCCGAGTCCCAACCAAAATTAAATAAAGATGGATCCAACTCATGGAAACTACACAATGCTTCAACATCACAATACAAAATTTCACAACCATATAACACACATTCAACACAAGAAAATCAATCACAATAATACAACTTTCAAAATACACAAGGCTTGAAATGCAAACCAATGGAGCAAGGATCTATGGGGAGATCACTTATGCCTCCCAATGGGATTAGGTTCCCACCTTAAAACCCTCCAAAAAAAAACACAATCTCAAAACCCCTACACAACTCTTATGCCTCCCTCAATATCCTCTTATACCTCCCACATTCTCTTATGCCTCCCTACAATCTCTTATGTCTCCCTCAAAAGAACCAAGTAAGAAATGCAAGCATTCTCTTATCCAAGGTGGGGCACCCAACCCAACTCCCTCCCAAAACATGAAATAAACTCTTATGCCTCCCTACATATAAAATCCCCATAGCCTTCTCCTACACCATACTTAGGCATTCTACCCAAGAACCCAACAAGCATACAAAACATTCACATACATGCAATACACATATAAAAACAAACAAGTAAAAAGAGTGTAGCTCCTACCTTTCCATAGTAATAACTTGATCAAGGAATCACACTCCAAGCTCCTTCAAGCTCAATCCAACTCCAATAAGCTCCAATAATTCAACAAGCACTCCAAAACTCTCTAACTCCCAAAATTTACAAGAGCACAAATGAAATGAAGTAACCCCCAAACAAACAAATAAACTTGCATATATAGAAAAAGGAAGAGGAGGGTGAGGTGGCTCCATGTAGGATGCCACATCACTTATCCTCAACTCCACATCACAAGTCAAACCTCAACCCCAATGCACAATAAATTGGTGGTTGAGAGGAATGACAAGTCTCTTACACACACAATCCAAACCCACACCCCTAAGGACAAAATTTAAAACCCATGTAAGAAAAGTGCAATAAATGTCACTTTTGTCTTACAAAACACATAATGGGGTCTATTTTTGACCCCCCAATCCATAGGTAGGGTTGGTATATGAAATTAAGAGGTCAGTGGGACAAGCTTAGCTTGTCCCACAAGCCTCCAAAAATGGCCCTTAAGCCCAAATCCGAAATTCCAAGGTAAGGTAGAGTGTACAACACTCAAAGTCACTTACACTCAATCAAAATCACATAGTCCAAAAGACCAACAACTCTAATAAATGACTCCATTTGTCACATCCCCAAATAACTTAATAACATGATTAAATTACTTAATAAAGGCACATTAATCAACAATGATTAAATAAATTACATCACAAATAAATCACATACTCTACAATAAATAAAATAAAAAGGAAAGAATTGCACACATAAGCCATGGTCACAATTGGAGGTCATCCCCCCATGGGGACCCCTGTAACAAAATAAAACAAACAAAACAACATTACACAAGTTGTCATGGTGACTTTTGTTGTATCCATCAAGTATTCCGTTGTGGTTGGTCTCCAATCCCCTTTTGATTGTTGTGATATAATTACCTACAAAATCACACAATACCTCCTTCGGCCTTATGGCCACATCAAAAAAAAATCAAAGATAAAATATACACACATAAATCAATAATCATCCTCATATAGCTAAATCATCATCTCAACTAAAAATGCTATCATTTGTCTAAATTTCAACAACATCTCAATTCTATCTTTTATCAATATCAACAAGATCACAAGATTAGTTCAAATGCTAAATCCTACTCAACACGACAAGAATTCTAAATGTCAGTAATATATATGCCAACAACACATCATCATCATCAATATAAAATGTCTCTCTATGTCTCTAAGAATCCACACAATTCATACTATGAATCACAATCCATCAATAGTCAGAATATCTCTATCATCTAACATCACGCTGAACCAAAATGATACAATAACATCCATGTCTATAGTCAATAGTAATCAGAATCAAAATATAATAAATGTCGAAGAGGAGTGAGCACTACATTTGCCTATAACGTCAAGAAAACTACCATCTTTCTAAATATGTACTTTTTATATTTTTTTCATTATTCTAAGGTTTCCATTTATATTTATTTCAAACTATGTATTTTATACCTCTATTTTTAGTGAATGTAAATGCTTATATTTTGTCACGTATATTTTTTTTCACTTCTCCAAATTGAAAAAAAACTTATATAGTCCCAAACTAGGCCTAATTCTATACATATTAAAAAAAATTCTAATTTTTGATATTTTTTAGGCAGTTAGGGGGGGCACGATCGACTATCCATTATTTTTTAATTTTCCAAATATTTGTACTTGAAAAATCATTAAAAAATAAATACTCACTAAAAAATCTCGAAAAAATTATATCCCAAACTAGATGCTCCTATCTATCTTTCGACCAAAGGGTTTTCAAAAATACTAAATGGTGCTAAAAAAAATGGGGGGGGGGGCACGATCGACTGTCTACTATGTTTTTTTATAAAAATAGGAGCACTTATTGACATTTTCAATATTTAACCGACTTACACTTAACCATTTAAAAAAAATAGTAGTTTATAAACTAGACTCGAAATGCTACAATTCTTGTTCTTATAACATTTTCAAATTTTGAGTGTAACTATCTAAAATAACTCGTACAAGTTGAAGATTTTTATTTTTTTAGAAAAAAATGTCCACTTAAGACCCCCTTTTGGACCCCCAACTTGGTGCACAATTTTAAATTTTTCGTTAAAAGACACCAACTTTAGAGGGCCTAAGCATTATTGTCCTATCTATATTCAAGCCTTCAAATGTTATGATATGCAAATTATGATGTATGTTTTTAAATTCTTTCCATGATGACTTGTCGATAAATCCATATGTTAAAGGGGTGGCCCTTGTTTTGTATATGTGAGTAACTATCACTTTCATATGCGAGATGTCAAGCTCGTTCCTCATGTTGGCTAATTCTTTGGACCATTACACAATGTGTGATTCCTTTTTCCATGATAAAATAGTGGGTGGCCCCTTGTATATTTTTCATAACCCCTTGCAACAAATTGGTCAAAGTGTTGGGCTTCATATCGCACTTATCTGCTATAGTTTCAATGGGGTACCCATTATCTTCAACATCTTTAATGAAAATGTCCAAAACAGATTTTGTCCACCCTGTTTTGTTTGTACCCCTTTTTTGTCGCAATAACATTTCATCTCACTTCAACACTTGGATGAATTTTTGTTGCAATGGGACTTATGTTCTCTAGAACCAAAACTTAATCATTGACACAATCCAACTTAACATCTTCATTCTTCATTATTGTATGAGTCCTCCTAACAAATTGTGTCTTCCTCTTCCCACTACTCATCCTGCAACTAGAAAAATGATGTGTGTGTGTGTGTGTGTGTGTGTGTTCAATTAGTTCATGTTTATCAAAATATGCACACTTCAATTAGTTCATGTTTAGTAAAATATGCACACTTCAAATTTTATGTAATGTATAAGCTCACAGGAAAGCTATGAAAGAATGTTCACTTCAAATTTTATGCAATGTATGAGTTTGCATGAAATCTATGTAAAATAGTCATTATTATTCAGTTAAAACATGTTCATAAGCATCCCTGCAAAATAATAATATTTCTCATTTACAAAAAATACAGAAACATCCTTTCACTGGGATCTATATGCAGAAACTAGTAAAGTGGAAAGAGTTGCAAGACAAAATTTAATATAACATATTCAAAGATTACAATCTATGTGAACCAAAATATCCAAAATGAATACATAATGGATGCAAAGAAGAAAGGAAAACAATACTAAAATGGAAGGATAATGCATTCACTTAAGATTTGTCGGTTTTATCCCTAAGATAACATTATTCATTTCTAACTTTGTATTTCAATCATGCAAATCAAACAACAAACAACACCTTTTGAATGGGTTTTATCCCATAGGTATCAAACCTCATTTCAAAAAAATTATTTGACTCATGCATCTCAAATATGCTCCAATATTCCAAAAAACTGAAATATTATAATAACCTAGCAGGGAAATATGATGTGTGTGGTTTTAATTAATTTTTGCATAGCAGAATGTGCACACTTCAATTTTTTTGCAATGAATAAGTTTACATGCAATTTATGAAATATTGCTCACTTAAAATTTATGCTAGAAAATTAGTTAACACAAACAAAGAACAGTTAAAACATCTAAATGTTGTGATGGTTTGAAAATGGGGATGACATGACCATATTATTACTTGACATTTATGGGTTTCAGTGGTGTGGAAATAGACCTGATTTGTAACATTTTATATCAATCATGCAACTCAAAAGAACCAACAACACCTTTAGAATGCACCAACATCAGATAAGAATGTAAATAAAGTAGGTGCAAAGGAGTAAGTAAAGCAATACTCAAATGGTGTGTTATTGCCATGCTTATGACGTTTGTTTCACAATTATTGGTGATGCAATGTTAGTGGCACGAGGGATTCACTTAGTAAAATTATTTTATAACACATGCATTCGAATGGTGTTAAAAAAATACCCTTAATGTTAGTTTTCACCTCTAATTATTCAATTAATGATACCGCCTCCTACTATATTATTAAATTAAAAATACCCCCTATTTTTTCCATGTACCTTACCCATTTTTCTATTACAATTTTATTTACCCCTTTTAATTTATACCCTAATATATCAAATCGAAAATATATCATGTTTCCCACTCAATTATTTTTTTTTAATTTGCATTTTCTCTAGAAAGAGAGTTTGAATTCATTTAAGACATATTACCAATTACCTTAATGTTAAGCTTTAACCATTTATCAATATTTCTTCAAATAAAGAATGTGGTGAAATAATATCATTTGTGTTGAAAAACATACTCAATCCTAGTTTTCTACGATCTTATTGTTTCTTGTTTAAGAATTTTCTTATTCATATTTCTTTATTCAAAAATTGATTATAATATAACTTTATGACCACTAACCTTTTGCGATATTTAGGTATTTAGCTTTAAAAAATAGGGTTGAAATGTTTTAGTTTTATATTAAAATTAACCCTACCTCTTCTCTAGCCCACCTCTCTAGCCTATCCCCAATACATAATTCAAAATATTAATAAATTAAACCCTTTCACCCCTGTTTACCGGTATATTGACTTTTATCTTATCAATCTCAATTAACTCGATATGAATGCACATGCTAGGATATTGCCTTGCTAATGAACCCCCCGTGGTCAGTGATTGACAGTAATAGATGCATCAAACACATTGCATACAACAATAAAGTCCCTTAAATATTTTTCGATAGGTTGTTTTTTTCATTTTTTTAAGGGGAAATTTTTTATTTATTTTATTTTACATTTTAAATATATAATTAGGGTATTTTATGAAAATAAAGTGTAAAGAGTTGCAAGAAAATATACATCCAATAACTTGCTCCTTAATTGAAGAAGCTACATATTTTATATAAATATCATAAATGCATGTGCTAAAAATGGAAAGAGTTGCATGATTGAAATTAAATGTTAGGAGTGAGGTTTTTTTTCATTCAACAGAAACATCCTTACACTTGAATCTATAAGAAAAAACTAGTAAAGTGTAAATAGATGCAATGCAATATTAATCTAATTTAATCCTCAATTGGAGAAGCTACACGTTTTATATAAATCTCATAAATATGCAAGCTGAAAATGGAAAGAGGTGCATGATTGAAATAAAATTTTGGAAGTGAGACATGTTTACATTCAAATTTTCTCTTGCAACGTAAAAAACTAATCATTCATGATTAAAATTAAATGATGACTTGTCAGTTTATCAATTTCTACTTTTACATTCTAGTGCAACATGTTTCTAATTCATGATTCTCTTTCTACTTTAGTAGTTTCAACTTATGGATCCTATAATTTAAGCTGAAAATACGAGTGGAAATACTTGCAATAGTTTTAATCATGCAACTTAAAAGAACCAAAAAAACTTTCATAATGTACCGGTAATTGATAAGAAAGAAAATGAATTGGGTGTAAAATTAATAGAAAATATAGAGTTTTGAATGCATTGTGGCATTTACAATTTTAAAGCAAACCTTAAATTGTAGTTGCAATATAAAAACTTAACAAAGTTTCACCTGCATTATGGTATTTATCATAGTTACAATAAACTTTCAATTGTGTTTACAATATTAATAACATAGTTATTATCACATTTACAGAAGTTAAAAATGAATAAAAAATACTAGAAGCTAAATTACAGTATCGGTCTCCAACGGTTGATTTTGACTCTTTCTTCGCTTAACTTCAACTCCAAATCCTAAAAATTGTAAAAAATATATAAAATGTTATAGTTAAGAAATTTTAAAGATGGTTGAAACTTGTGTCTTGTACATTGCATTCTCCAAGGCTCTCATGTGTTGACATCTTCAATTGTTCATCTAGTCAAATCATGGGAAATTTTGAATACAAAGTTTATTTGTTATGTTTATTGATATGATGGTGAGGCTTACAATTATTTTAGTTTTCAAATTTCATATATAAAAATCTATGAAATTTTATTTGAAAATTTAAATAATTTGGAGCAAATGCATATAATGTAACTTAATGGTGAATCCAATTTGTAAGAATGAATTTCAGATTAAAAAATGATATCATGGAGTAATTGCTGATTCAATATATTGAAAGTTGACTGTTGTATCCTTGATGGATGAAAAATGCTTTTGTAAGAATATTAAAAATCTCGACTATAAACTTTTAGACAAGTAGTGGATTATAATTTGGATTATGGTACAAAGTGGGGTTTTCATAAGGACCACATAACATGTTACAAAAGGCCCCATGGGCACCAGATATTCAAAATTAAACTTAAGAGTATATGCGTAGACATATGTTAAAAAGAAAGATCCACAATCCAAAAAGCACCAAAATAAATCTTCACACCCCGGGCTGCATATATAATATTCTATATCATTAAAAGCTTCCATCTTGACAATTGAATTAGCAGAATTGTCAGCCAGAGTTTCAACATACACTTAATATTTCATGCAGCCATTTGGGATGCACCCAGGTCTCATCAGTAGATTATTTCCATTTCTTAATAACATTGAAGCATTTTTTATGTTACCGATGGGCACTCCATGGATTAGCTTGACAACATGCTACAGCATACGAAATTAAATATCCAAATCAAAGGATCAGAGTTGGCAACATCTCTTTATAATTTCAACTCTACAACATCCTCAAAGATTTGGAGAAAATGGTGTGTAATAATTGGGTCAAATGACTATTAGTTGTGTTAAATTTCTCAATGTTTGATTTTTTCTAGGTCAATGATACGGCCCACACTAAAATGGACATAATGTCTCTTTTCATCAAAATAATAAAATAAAGAAGAAATAACTAATTGAGGTTAGGGGTCTCAATAACTAATGTAGTTATGACCCTTGCCAATTAAATCCTTCTCTATCTATCATGTAATTTTAATGTACTAACTTATTTCATATTCTATTATTTATTTATCCATTTATTTATAAGCTGGAAGTTGTAAAATATACTAATTTTTTAAGACAAAAAATCGTCTTAATTACATTTGACCACCTTATAAAATGCATTACTTCCAAATAAATCAATTATATCATAAGTTATAAAACTGTCTGTGGTCACGCTCGACTGTTTTTTCATCCAAAAAAATGATTGAACTAAAAAGCAAGCTGCTATTAGTTCCAATAGTACCTGTCGTTGATGCATGGTTATTGCTTTGTGTTTTCCCATTGGGAAGGTAAGCTTTCCCTTGTATGTTATACTTGTCTTGATCACCACCATTAGATTTTATACCACAGAAATGTACAAGAAATGCTTCATGATGGATCAAATTGGAGAATATATTAGTTGTCGTTCATAGAGGAATGGCGTGCATTTGGTTTTCTCTATATCCATTTCAATTTATTAAGCACTTCGGCTCAGTACCTTGCATTATGTTAATGGAATATGAGAATATTCATTGAAGATACTCAATGATTCAATCTTGATTCATGTTTAAAGGTTTTCCAATAAAGTAAAATTTACAATTAGGTTTAAAGTGAATTAAAATGGATTAAAAATGTTAAGTATGTTTTCCTTATGGATAGTGTGAAATACATGAGTAGACAGCGGGAGCTATAATACTTGTTTGCATGCCTGGCCAGCTATATATGTGATAAGAACTTTGAAATTGAACAAAGTTGTTATTTGAATAAAATTAGTGTTAGTCTTTGATTTATCAATATTTTTAATTATTTCCCATCATCCATCATCGGGAAAGCCCTTGATCCATTTTGAATGATTTGTAAAGTAGATAAGAAAATTTTCAAACATAAAAATTCACTCAATTTATGGACTATGAAAGCATAAAAACTTTGAAATTGATAAAATGTATTTAAAATATATATTAATATATTGACCCTTAGGTCTCATGAAATGTTATAATTGTATCCATAATAATTTCATTTATCAATTTGATTGTGATTATTTAAACAAATTTTTATTAAACAACATTACATTAAATGTACTAACTTTATCACATTCCATGATATCAATGTTTAGAAAAAGTGATGGTATAGGGTAATATTATTATAATTGCACGGAGAATACTAAGTTAAAATGTCATATTGATTAGTATAGATATCTAGTAATTAGCTATGAGAGATTAATTTCATTCAAGGTGTTTATTTAATCTATGTGACAATTTTAATATGTGCTAAATCTTTATAGAATATTTAAGATACTATGCAAACATGGTCACCCATATAAAAATAAAAAATAAAAACATATAGCCTACTATAGATATTTCTATTTGAAATAAATTGGCTAAATATAATTTCAAGGTTTTTATCTATCTCACATATCACATCGATTAGTTATTTTATTACATTCTGGACCATTTCTCAATGGTTGTGAAGAAGCTTTATGATAAATTACATCAATTTCGTTGCACCATTATGTTCGCATTGGAAAAAACAATCATGTAAAAAAAGGCCCAAACATTATTTTGATCACATTCCTCATATTATTACTTTTTGATCCACTTCTACCAAATAAAAGGAAACATGTGTTGCAGTAGGGTTGTATGTGTGTCAAACAAGGATAAATTGTCATGTTAATAAATGAACATCTAATTTACACATGTCTAGAATAAAAGGGAACAAACTCATGCCATTATACTACTTAATGGTATATTAGGAATGTCTCTCAAGCATTACTATGAGAATTAAAGTAAAAGTAATGTATGCAAAATTAATTTCTCATTTATTGTAGGAAAATGGCTTAAAGCAATTAAAATATGTTGAATATAAATATATTTGAGCAAGGTAATTAGTCCTATAAGATTTTTATCATAATAATTTTATAATAAGTTGTGTATTTGTGGAATTTTTATGGACAACCTATTAGATATTCAAATATAAGTTGGTTACAATAAAAAGGAAGCCTTAAGGAAGTTAGTCTCAACCTACATGCTAGAGACAAACTAGATTTTTAGCCAAATAAAATTCCCTAAATTAGGTGATAAAACTAATCCTGTTTAAACAAACAATTGGTCAAGAAACCCCAGTTCATGCAAGAGAAACAACAACCTAGTCCTACAACAGAAATCTTGTTTGTCCGGGAAAAGTTTTTCTCAAGCAAGCATGACCACGTATTGCACAACACTCTTGCATGACCAAAGTAGATCAAGTGAGTAATATAACACATTCCCCAATGCAAAAGTGGTCCTATTGTTTTGGACACCACAAACCATCAGTCAAAATTTTGTGGCATGAAAAGATACACCATAGCAAACAACATGAGAAAACCCTGCATAGGATTAAAAAAATCATAAACCCAGTAATTATCACCATGGATGTGAAATAAACCTCCACCTCTATTGAAACAACTATCAATAGGTAAACCACCATGAGAATTATTGTTGTAACCCATGTGAATGCCAAAAGGAATAAGCCAAGTTGCAAAAACCAAAACAAATAGTCTAAAGGTAGCCAAGCAATGTGCCAGACGCACCTGGGAGCCCATACATCCCTTGCCTGGTCATCAGTTCTACTAAAGTAGAATACTCCAAGAGAGGAACTGTTATGGTTTTAGGCAAAGGATGAGAAAAGGAGAACCTTTCCTTCTCTTTTGAAGATCTCCTCATTCTCATTGCGTCTATTTTTAAAAAAGTGGATTAAGACTCAACCCTAACATTCAATAAATAAAGGGTCATTGTGTTAATGTTCACTTCGTATTTATTAAGGGTTATCAATATGGAAGATATTCAAACTAATTAATAAACATCTCAAATTTCCCGAATTAGAATACAAACATTTATAGAAATCAACTAAGGTGAATTAATATAGAAATGATTGCTAAAACATAATAAATTGATGGATTTGACTTATACCGATAAAAAAGTTGGATTGTCATTGTATGTCTGATTGTAAAGGTTGGAAATATTTTAGGAATTATTATCATTTGCATATTTATAGTCCATTAAATTGATTTTTTAACCATACTAATATATATGAAAGTGTTGGATTGCTCTTGATACATTTCAGATGGATCTATACGGTAATCTAACAGCACTGCTTGCAAATGTCTTGTGCAACCCTCAGAGTGTAGTGCCCACATTTTTATAGCTCCAGTTATCTATTGGTTCCTTTATGCATAGACATGTTTTGATTGAGACTCTGATAGATTTTGGACATTTTACTATGATATCTTATCTGCATGGACATTATGGTATTTTGGGCGCGTAGCGCCAATTGGACTAGATTCGTATACTGACATATTTCTTATGATGTTGATGACACTAACAGGGTTATATGATAGATTTATTGGTTAGATGTGATTTCTTGTGGTCGATTTGATTAATGATATAGTTTCTATGGATTTAATAATGGTAATTTCATGCTAGCCTAAGTGTATGTCGTTGTAATTTTATTCTGTGGATGATTCATGGCAAACTATGTGAATAATTGTATGCATTGCACTATCAATTGTATAATGATGTTAGGACATTATAAGTTTGATTGAAATTATGATGTGTAGATGATGTTTATTATATTGGACAGATGCGGTTAATGTGTGCAATGAGTGTGCAGGTGACAGGTATAGGAGAGCATGGGTTTCAGGGCAGCTACGTAATTGTGCACAAGAAGCCCATGGGCTGAGTCCTAACCATGCTAAATGTTTGAGGCCTTAGAATAGGTTTATTTAATTGGGCACCATGGGTGAACCCTCAATTGTAATGTATTTATGTCTTGTAAAATTAATTATGTTTAGGGTGTGTTTTATTAAGTAAACTAGCTTAGGGGTTTAATGATCTCATCTTAATTTAAGTGTTGGTTTTGGGTAAGTGTGTGTGTGTTGGTAGAAGGGATTGGGGACCACATGTGAACCTTGGGTGGACCCCAAACCCTCTACCCTTGTGCCCAAGCATGCCAAACCCGAAATTGTGTTATTTTGGGCATTTTTAGGGACCCCTTTTGAGTTTGGGAGTTCCCTTAGCATGAAAATGGGCCCTTGGACCCTACCTAATAGGTAGGGGGCTTATTTCCAAGGTTTGGAGGGAGTTTCCCTCCTATTTTTCCCTCCTTAGTCACCATCCATGTAAGATGGTTGGTTTGTGTGTTTTTGTTAAAAGTTGCTCCACTTTGTTTTTTTTTAGTTTTTAGTATTTTGGGTGATAAGGGATAAAAGGTGAGTTTACTCTTACTTATTTGGTTTTGGAATCTTTGACTCTTGAGAGGAGAGGGGGTGACACTTGTCACCTTCCCATTGGTGAGGAAAATTTTGGGTTCCTCTTTTTATTCTTCCTCATGTGGAAGGAAGGGGTCTTCTTGGTTCATTTTTTTTTTGGAGCACTTGGAGAATTTTGGGAGCTTGGAGGTGAGCTTGGACAAAGGGAAAAGCTTAGAGTCTTGGAAAGCATTGTAGAGGTAGGATTCTTAACCCTTTTCTTTCTTAGTTGTGCTTATCTTGTTAACTATGCATTGATCAATAAAATGATGTGTGTGAAATGATGTGTTGTGAAGTTGTATGGTGAATGTAGTTGTTTGCTTGTTCTTGTTGTTTTCTTTTGTTTTTCTCTCCACCATCATTTGGATTGATGGTTTTTGGAGAATGTAGGGGAAGAGAGAGGGATTTCCCTCTCAAACCTCATGGTTGTTGGTCAAGCCATGAAGGTCCCTTCTCATCCCCTCATATGGTTTGAGGTGGGAGAAAGGTTCATATGGCTTGAACCTTTCCCATTCTTGGTGAGGAAACCCTTTTGGGTTTGAAAATCCTCCCAAGAAGGATTTCTATGACATAAAGGAGGAATAAGGAGGATGAATGATTAGGAGGTATAAGGAGTTTTGTAAACATGTTTTGTTGGTGCTCCTATGGTTGGACACCTTTGATTTGGGCATCCTACTTCTTCTCTTCCCCCTTGTGAGGTTGACCTTGTTATCCTCATGTTGTTGTTTTATCATGTGTAGTATGTCTAAGTGTTAAATGGTCTTATGTTTTTCTTGTTGTGTTTATCCCCTTATACTTGTGCACATTGTGGAAGTTTGTTCCTCTCTCCCATGGGCTTGGGGGAGGCTAGCATGGCTTCCAACCATGGAAAGGCATGTGATGATGCCTATTGGTTGGGTGGTAAACAAGCCTTGTCTCTTATTTCAGCATCCTTGGAAGAACACTCAAGTTTGGAGATAGTTGGAGCCTCTTGCCATCTTGGCCCTCTTCCTCATCTTTTGAGGGCATTGCCTTCATTTTGTAAATAAATGTGGCTTTGTAAAGTCTGTCACACTCTTGTAAATACACCATTTTTGTACTTATTGCTTCTTGTAAACTTTAGTCATTACTAAGAAAGTTTTTTATTTTATTGTTGCAAAATCTTGTAATATTATCATTTTGAGATCAAAATGAAACTATGAAATTTTTACTTTCAATGTATTCTTGTTGGAAGGTGTTGTTTTGTTTATAAATCTTTTTTACACAATATAGTAGTTATGAATTATACACTTGAAATTTGTAATTTTTAGTTGTGTCTACTTTTCAAGTATTGTTAAAATCTTAAAATTTAGTGTGCTTGCAAAATTGAAATGAAAAATCTATGGCACTGACATTTGTGGTATCAGAGCGAGGTTCAAACACACGGACTCTTTGGGTAACTTTATTGGAAGGAAAGTTAGTCTATTGGAAGGATGTACATTTAAGTGCTATGAGAATCACATTTGTTGTTTTCAGAGTTGTTGTTGGATCTCGCGGACTCTTGTAGAAATTTGTATTAGTTGTTTAGTTATTACATTGTAACAAAAAAAATATGGATGTGTACTTATTGTGATCTATCTTGAATGAAAACCTGAAATATTTCTTTAGTTAGCCATATGCATATCTTTTTGAAATACTATTGTAGCACTATTTCATTCGAAGGAAAGTTAGTGTCCATGGGGTTTTAGGATGTTCTTTTGTAAATGTGATAGTGAATAGTTGATTTTATTAAGATAAACCACTTTGTTTTAGAATATGTTTGCTAGTATCCCTACACAAAGAAATGAAATCAAATTATTATAGTTTTGTTTGAACTAAATGACAATATCTATTTAATAGAATAGATAGTTTAAAAATAAAATAAAATGTTTTAGTGTTAATACATAATCTATGTTATGGTATATATATTGCAGAATATGATATACTTATTCTAGTACATAGTATATATATTAATTATATTGTATAATATATAAGATTTGAATATATATGTACTGTTTCGTTTTGTTTTATTAAATACACATACACACACACACACATACAGACATACACATATTGTTGTGTAATATATGTGTGTATACATATAGATATAAATAAATAAATATATATATATATAATGTATTACATATATAAAACGTATTAACCTTAAAATTAAAAAAAATAAGAAATAAAAATGGGTTGTGCTTTAGGGGAGGGCTAAACCCCCCTGCACCCCCAAACGGACCCAAACCCCCCTGCAGCCCCTTGCTGATCATGTTCCCTCACCCAAACGGCATTGTACCCCACACCCTGCCCCTTGCGACCTCTGCCTGCGTAGCCCCTCCCGCATCCCCCACGTCCCTACCCCCCCAAACTCCTCGCCTCCACTGATGTCGTCCCCCTCTGTGCGGCCTGCAGCCGCCTGCCCTCCAACTGGCCATACCACCACTGCGGCCATTCGCTCCATACGCGGCCCCCACTGCCTCCCACCACTGCCTATTCAAACGCGGTCTGTCTGTAAAAATGTCCCCCATGAACCCCCCGGCCATTACCCCTGTCCGGCCGTTGCCACCATACAGCACGCCGACCCCACTCAAAACATTTATTTTCTATATAAATGCCGCTTCTCTCTCCACACTAATCAGCAGTGTGTGTGTGTGTGTGTGTGTGTGTGTGTGTGTGTGTGTAGAAACCAAAACGTGTGTGTGTGAAGTGTGTGTGTGTGTCATAAAATAAAATATAAAAATACAAATGGAGACTCTTCTCCTCCAACTTTTTTTTTTCCATGAAGCCAATCTCCCATAGCTCCTCCACCTGCACAAAGAGAAAACAAGGAAAACAAAATAAGAGAAATAGTAAAGAAGGAATAAACAAAATGAATGAACAAGAGGAATGGAAGCAAGGAAAATAAAAACACCATAAGGATGATTTAGGTCAGATTTAGGGTAAGTTTAGAAATCTAATGGCTCAAGATTAAAATGGATCCTAGGGTTCCTCCTTCAATCCTAACCTTGTTTTAAGTCATGGTAATTTTAATGAGGATAAAAATAAATGAATAACCTAAAAGGTGGGAGTGTGTGTGAAGAAACCTAAGATTAAAAGGAGGAAAACAAAATTTAATTTTAAAGAGTGTGTAAGGAAAATTTTAAAAAAAAAGGGAGGAAGAGTATTTACTTTCTAGGAGTGTAGATATTTAATCATGACCCTAGGAAGCTTGATAGGGTAAAACAAATTAAATTATTATTATGCTAGTGTTTATTTGATTTTGGGATAAATTAATGATTAATATAAATTAATTATTAATGTGAGAGGCTTAAGAAAAGCATTAGTAATTATTGATCAGTTACAAAAAATAATTTATTAATTAACGTTTTCCGCAACTTTAAAAAAAAATAACAATAATAATAATAATAAAAAAACGCTTCTAGCAACCATTAAAAAAAAGTTTATCTATTTATTTATTTTATACATCGGGTTCAGGATGGCACCCAAGAGGGGATGATCAACTCGAGGTTTAGGATGTAGTGCACCTATGCGAGAGCCGCCAGCCCTCGATTTTGGGCCTCAGATATTAGAAACCCTACACTAGCTAATAGGTGTCGTACAGGAGCGTCTTCCCCCACCGCAGGTGCCGAGAGAGGAGGACATTCAGTTGGGAGATGAGGAGTTGATTGGTGAGGATGCACATTCAGAGCCACCTGAGCATGACATTCCGAGATGAGAGAGGTCACGCAGCCCTTCCATCCTTGGCGAGAGGGTGGCCTCGTTTCATCACAGCCGATCACACAACTTCGAGGGATCATTTGGAGATAGGTGACCTCTTTCACCTGTTAGACCACATCACCAGGATCGAGACACAGGTAGTGTGATTCAAGACCTCCTTCGCCTTTAGCTACCTACATTTACTGGTTCGACAGATGGTTTTGGAGCAGAGTCCTGGCTCCTTAGCTTCGATAGCTTCTTTGGTTTGCACTCTCATGAGAGTAATGTCAAATCTAGGTTCACCATACATCTCCTTCGAGATATAGCAGGTGTTTGGTGGAGGAATGAGGAGCGGAAGCTCCATTTGAATCAAGATACAGTGACTTGGGAGTTGTTTGAGGAGTGATTCAAGACCTGGTATATGTCAGAGCATTTTGTGCAGAAGAGGATCAATGAGTTTCATGACTTACGACAGGGTTCTGGCTCAGTGGTGCAGTATGAGAGCAGGTTCTTAGATCTCTTGCAGTATGTAGACTACCTGCAAGATGAGAAGTTGTAGGTAAACAGGTTCATTCAGGGCCTGAATGGAGATATAGCGAGAACTGTTAGGATGTTATCTCCTCCCATGCTCGAGAAGGTCGTTGAGAAGGCCTACTTGGCTGAGGAGAATAGGACCAAGGCACAAGAGCACTGAGATAGAAACAAGAGTAGGTTCCAGGATAGGATTCAGGAATTCTAGATTCAAAGAGCACGGGGAGTAGTACTACCCCCTAGAGGAGGATTCTGGTCTTCTCCAGCAACATCGAGAGCTCCTCCACACCCATCACAATAGACATACCATTAGGGACACCAGCATCAGAGGGGTAGATAGACTCAAAGTTTTTAGTGAGGTGGGTCTAGAGGTGGTTTTGGTGGATCTAGAGACAGGAGGTCAGGTACTCATCACTCATAGCCAGCCTGCTCACAGCAGTCTGCTAGGGTTGGACCGGTAGGTTCAGTTTGCCAGAGTACAGGAGGGAACCCATCTCAGAGGGGTACAGGAGGATGTTTTATTTGTGGGGCTCTAGACCATTATGTGCGTATGTGTCTGCAAAATCCCACTACTACAGATATGCAGAGAGCTCCTAGATCCGAGTAGATGGTGGGTGACGTGGGACGTGCCCATCGTGTGTATGTAGTGGTTGACAACTGCCAGTCTGAGCATCAGGCCATAGTCATTGAGACGACAGGTACTATTATGGGTATTTCTGTCTCAGTACTTTTTGATTCAGGTGCTTCTGATTCTTTTATATCTCCTTCTGTTGTAGATCAATTTGGGCTAGTGGTGGCTAGGTAGCCAAATAGTTGGCAGGTTGAGTTGGCCTTTGGGGATAAACTCACCATGGAATCGTATGTGGAGAGTTGTGTACTCGATTTGGGAGTATTCTCCACTACACTTGACCTTCGAGTTATTCCTTTAGGATCCTATCAGGTAGTGTTGGGTATGGATTGGCTCGAGGCTCATTGAGCTAAGGTGGATTGTAGAAATAAGGTCATTGAGTGTCAGGATGATTTGGGTAGTGCAGTTGTGATTTCAGGGATGCAGAGACCCATTTCCTTGCGTATGATCTCGGCTAAGCAACTCAAGCAGAGCATGCGTAAGGGTTGCCAGTTTATTTGCTATCACTATCAGTGATCATTCAGACAGCACTCCAGAGCATTCACCCCTTGATGATCACATAGTTTTGAGGGAGTATGCAGATGTGTTTCTAGGAGAGCTTCTTGGTTTACCACCTAGTAGGGAGGTGGACCTTCACCATTGACTTATTTCTTGGATCCACACCATTTTTTAGGGAACCCTATCAGATGATGAATTCAGAGATTCATTAGCTCAAGATTCAGTTAGAGGAGTTTTTAGAGAAGGGTCTCATTCACCCTAATGTATCTCCTTGGGGAGCGCCAATCATATTTCTGAAGAAGAATGATGGTTCTCTCAGGCTTTGTGTAGATTTCAGACAGCTCAACAAAGTCACAATAAAGAACTGTTATTCACTCCCTAGGATTGATGACTTGTTTGATTAGATGCGGGGAGCTAGAGTGTTCTCCAAAATCGATCTCAAGTCAGAGTATCATCAGTTGCGCATATCAGATGCAGATATTTATAAGATAACTTTTCGCACATTGTTGTCTAGATTTTCTACATAGCACAAAACCTAGGCAGTCATAAGATAAATCTCCCTCATTTAACTGGTGAGGCTCTTGTGTCAGATTTGTCAATTTAAGTATGCTAATATCTAAATGGGGTTTTACTTTAACTACTCAGTTCATGAACCATACCTGAACAGTTCTACAAAAAGTAAGCAGTTGTTTAAAGAAAGGAAAAGTTATAGAAGAAGGTGATTACATAAACACATAGAAAAGATGGGGAAGATGTGCATCCCAATCAGTAGATGGCAGAGCTAGTTGCATGCACATTGAAGAATCTAATAGATATAAACATAGAATTCTAAAACAAAGGCAGCTCTAGATCCAGATCTAAAATAACACAAAGTTTATTAAGAGATCTAAGATTAAAATCAAGAAACACAGTGCACCGTGACACAAAGTTCTCCGGAAACCTTCTCTTTTGTATTCCTTTGCTCCAAGTGGCTCTCAGGGGTTCAGCACAAAGTCTAGAACACAATATTGCTGCTTACAAATTCTGATGATTAACCCGAAGGTTCTTCCTCTACTTATAGAATGCAGAGGGGCAATTACAAGTTGGAAGCTTTAGTTGAACTTGCACATGTGGAAGTGGGAGGAAAGAAACAACTGGCAATCTCCATCCTGGAATTCCTCTTTGCATGACATGTATGATTTGCAACTGAAAATAGAACCTTCTATTTTACACGCCTGCCACTTATCTCCAAGTAGTTGACTTCTTCAAGTAACGGTTTTTAAACCAATCACTTAAGTTATATAATTTAATTTATCGCTCAATTACTTTGTCGGAGGAAAGAAGAAAGAAGAGGAAAGTTGCAGTCTTGTCCTTTTTCATGTCCGCATGCAGCTGATTCTTTTGCCTTTGATTCTCACCAAACTGGACCTGGGAGTAGCTGGATCTGGAAATAAGCTGGAATTGGAAGCATCTAGAATTGGAAGCAACTGGAATTTTTCCTTCGCATTGTCTTCTCTTTTATCCTTGAAGCTTTTGTAGTTCTTCTCATGTACATGCATCAGTGCAAGGTTGGTCGTAAATAACTCATCATCTTTATTTTTAATTGCATATGAGCAATTAACAATTCTAGAAAGCACTCCAAGTGAATGCAAATTCAATGAAGGCTTCAACTGGAAGATGGGAGCATTTGCATAAGATCTTGGAAGGAATTTTCCATGCACTGACTTCTTCACGGGATGCATTTGAAACAAGAGGATGAAGCCTTTGTGCCAGAAGCTTTTGTAACTATGAGATCTGGATCTGAAAACAACATATGGATCTGCATCTGAATCTGCATCTGCACCTGCATAACAAACTCTGGCAACTGGGCTGTGGATGGAAAAATTGCAACTCAAAAAATTCCACTGCTTTTAATCTGCACGCATGAGTAAAGTCTTTCTTGCTTTGGATCTGTCAATCAATTCAGCAAGAGGTTCCGAACCTAGATCTGTGTCTCGAATATCTGTAAATTTAAAAGTGATGCATGACTCCGTTGTGCTTTCTTTTTCATCTTTCTTCACCATAGCTTTGTCTACCTTTGTCTGAACAATACTTTTTCTTCTTATTTGACTGGATTTCTTCAAAACTAGCGCAGATCTAGACAATTCTTCAGATTCGGAGGATATATGCAATGTATTGGACATTAATTAAAGCTCTTTTTCTTATGTAAAGCACCTGTAATGAATTCCAGAAATTAATTCAGACAAAAATGGCCACCGGAGCATGACTAGTGAATTTTAATTGTAAAATTATGCACTTTTCAAGCCTGCTACCCCAAAAATTGATGTTTAATTTACACATAAAGAGAGCATGAATCCTTTCAACAACACCTGAGCACCTGTAACACCTATGAAACAATTATGCAGACAAAGATCAACCTCCTTCAAAGCATGTGCCAAATTTGGAAGCTTTTTGCCTTGTTTCCACCTTGCCTGAGCAAAATCCTTCTTCAAATGGGGCGCACTTTTCCTCTTGGCTACAATTCTTTACCTGTGAATTAAATAATTCACCCATATGGCAGCCCATGCTTATATAACCCTCACAATTCTATAATTAATAATTGTCCTTCCTATTCCTGGCAATTAATTAATTAAAAATCATGCTTCTCTCTTTAAAAATAACATGTTTAAGGCCAACCATCCAATAAATTAAATTAATCCAATTTAATCCTTCACACTTCACTTCACTTAAACTTCACAGTGTGCCTTGACCATAGCCACTGAAAATAGAATTTAATATGATCATTTAATACTTTAAAAAGTATTAATTCCTTCTCAAAAGGGGCTGCATTAAATAAATTAAATTTATTTAATTTTGGAATTCTATTTTTAAATTTCTTTTGTCCACTTCCGTTTGTTGACTTTTCCACAAGCTTGGGCACCAAAATTGGGTGAATAAATATTAACAAATATTTATTTAATGCATTATTATTCACCCAAGGTGGGTCGCACTTTTTTGCATAATAGAATTCCATTTTTAAGAATTTATAACAATGGGATTCTTTACCCTGCAAGGAAGCCCCGGAAATCCCATGATCCACTTAAATGATTTGACTTTAACAATGGGATTATTTACCCTACAAGGCAGGCAATAAAATCCCATGATTTCACTTAAGTCACTTCCCTTTTATTTTATTATAGGAATTTTTACCCTGCAAGGCAGACAATAAATTCCCGCCTGCCTGCAGCCTCTAACTTTCCCACTGTAGCTTAAGTGAATTTTATATCATAGGAAAAATTACCCTGCTAGGCAGGTATAAAATTCCCACCTTGCCTGTTGCTTGTATTTTTCCCATTGTAGCTTAAATCCTTTGTTTTCCAAAAATGCACCCAACCCCGCAGGGGCTTTTTTGTGCACGACTTCACTTTTTCCCAGTGATCCAGACCTCCGATGGTGACTTCCTCTGGGCATAACATGCGTATATGTTCTCCAGCTGCTCCAGGCCAAAAATCGGGCTTACCCGGCAAAGGAATTGTTCTAGAGAAATTTCATAGAAAACGAAACAGGACAACACAAAAACATGAAAAATTGTCAAAAGTCACAAATAAAGCCCAAAACTTATTCCAAGTTAAAACCCTTCTGGTATATAGGAATAATGATATGTTCGATCACAACAGGGTTAAAATGGAGCACAAATTGCCTCAAACGGGGCTCAAAATAATTAAATACAAATTTTCCGTAGACAAATCCCAATGACAGAATATAACAATTTTGGGCATCTGGGTATTTGGCGAAAAAGGCTAATATGGCTCTTGGGAAAATCTTGACGCAATACAAGAATTTTCAGGCAATAAAAATGTAAAACGACCCATTATTTTAAAAAGTACAATTTTTTTTTGAATAGGGTAGTCACAGATTTCAAGATGAAATCTGGGTACATCACACACGTTATGGGCATTGTGAATTCACTGTTGTCCCCTTTGGTTTGACCAATGCCCTAGCTGTCTTCATGAGCCTCATGAATGGAGTGTTCAGGACCTTCCTAAATCACTTTTTCATAGTGTTCCTCGATGATATTTTGATATATTCTCGTTCTGAGGAGGAACACGAGGAACATTTGAGACAGGTGCTTCAAATTTTGAGAGAACAGAAGTTGTTTGGGAACTTGGAAAAATGTAGCTTCTTTCAGACAGAGATTCAGTACTTGGGGCACATTATTTCAAGAAAGGGTATCTCTATAGATGCCTCTAAAATTCAAGCTATAATGGAGTGGCCAGCACCCACATCAGTCACTGAGGTGAGGAGCTTCATGGGTTTAGCAGGGTATTACCACATGTTTGTGCAGGACTTTTCTAGGATTGGTCACCCTATTACTTCCCTTCAGATGAAAGGGAAGAAGTTTGATTGGTCAGAAAAGTGTGAGCAGGCCTTCAATTTGCTTAAGGAAAGGTTAACCACAACACCTATCTTAGCAGTTCCAGACCCGACAGAGGATTTTGTTGTTTACACTGATGCATCACTAGAGGGTTTGGAAGCAATTCTTATGCAGGAGCGTCGGGTGATTGCCTTTGAGTCACATAAGCTCAAGGACTACGAGCTTAACTATCCTACTCACGACTTAGAGCTTGCAATAGTTGCTCATGCACTTGTGCGTTGGCGACATTTCCTTTTGGGTAGACCTTTTATCTTGAGGATAGATCATTGTAGCTTACAACATATCTTCTCTTAGGTGAACCTTAACGCTTGTCAACGGCGTTGGATGGAGTTCCTATGTGAGTATGAAATGGAGGTACAATATGTCAAAGGAAAGGAAAATGTTGTTGTAGATGCACTTAGTAGACGATGACATGTGCTTACTTCATTGACACTGCAGTTAGATTTGAGAGGTAGGATTCTTGAGCATCTTCGAGAGGATAGGTTTTATGAGGGTGCTAGATAGATGTTGGAATCTCAGGGTTCTTTTGAGGGCATATATTTAGGATGCATGTTAGAGTCTGATGATTTGCTTCGGTTCCATAGGCACATTTATGTGCCTAAGGCAGGCGATCTACGTAGTTTCATCCTTATTGAGGCCCATCGAGCCCCATACGTAGCACATCCAAGAGTGAAGAAGATGCATGCTGATTTGAGAGAGTTATATTATTGGTTAGGGCTTCATCGGGACATAGCAGATTTTGTAGCACATTGTCTTGAGTGTCAGAGAGTCAAGGTAGAGCATTCTCATCCCACAGGACTCTTATACCCTCATGACATTCTCGAGTGGAAATGGGATGTGATCTCCATGGATTTCATAGTAGGACTCCCTATGTCCTCTTATCTTCATGATGCCATCATGGTTACTGTGGATAAGTTGACCAAGGTTGCACATTTCTCGCCAACCAAGGTTACCTATAATGCACAGGCCATCGCCAAAGTGTTTATGGAGGACATTGTTAGATTGCATGGGATCCCGAAGACGATCATCAATGACAGAGACACCATCTACACATCAATTTTATGGACTTTTTTTTAGGATGCTTTGGGTACACAGATTAATTTCAGTTCGGCATATCATCTAGAGACAGATGGGTAGACAGAGAGAGTTAATCAGGTTCTTGAGGACATGTTGAGGATGTATGTGATGGACCAACAAAAGAAGTGGGAAGATTATTTTCATTTAGTTGAGTTTTCCTACAACAACAGTTATCATAGCTCCATTGGCATGGCTCCCTATCAAGCTTTGTATGGACGACCTTGCAGGACACCTTTGAGCTGGGATAGATTGGATGACAGGATTATTTTGGGGCCAGCTTATCTTCAGGATTTAGAGTAGCAGGTTGTTCTGATTAGATAGCTTCTTGAGCATGCTAGAGTACGCCAAAAGGCGTATGCAGACACCAAGAAGATCGATCATCACTTCTCAGTGGGTGACAAAGTCTTCTTGAGGGTTCGTCCTCATAAGAGTCCAATCCGCTATGGAAAGGGTTCTAAGCTATCGCATCGTTTTGTGGGGCCTTTTGATATTCTTGAGGTCATCGATCCAGTTGCCTATCGTCTAGCTTTTCTACCACGCCTTGTATGGGCCCATGATGGTTTTCATGTTTCTATACTTCATAGATATGTACCAGATGTTTCTCGTGTTTTGGATTGGTCGGCATTACAGGTAGAGAACACAAGGTAGTGGAGACTAGAGCCCGTACGCATACTGGAGCACCGGAGGTTGGCCCTTCAGGGTCAAGATTTGGACCAGGTTAGAGTGTAGTGGGACCGATATGACGAGTCATCAGCTACCTAGGAGGATGCTACACCAGTGAGAGCTAGATATCCCTATCTCTTCCATTGACTTCCAGGAGGAAGTCTAATTCTAGGAGAGAGGGATGTAGTGCCCACATTTTTATAGCTCCAGTTATCTTTTGGTTCCTTTATGCATAGACATGTTTTGTTTTAGACTTTGATAGATTTTGGACATTTTTCTATGTTATCTTATCCGCATGGACATTATGGTATTTTGGGCACGTAGCGTCAATTGGACTAGATTCGTATGTTGATATATTTCTTGTGATGTCGATGACACTAACAAGGGTACATGATAGTGATATTTATTGGTTAGATGTGATTTCTTGTGGTCAATTTGACTAATGATATAGTTATGGATTTAATAATGGTAATATCATGCTAGCCTAAGTATATGTCGATGTAATTTTATCTGTGGATGATTCATGGCGAACTATGTATATAATTGTATACATTGCACTATCAATTGTATAATGATGTTAGGAAATTATAATTTTGATTGAATTTATGATGTGTAGATGATGTTTATTATATTGGATAGATGCGGTTAATGTGTGCAATGAGTGTGCAGGTGACAAGTATAGGAGTAAGGTTCATTTTAAGACACCCCTGTAAAATTGAAGGTGGAAAATACCTAGCGAATATCCCCGTAACTAGTTTCAGTGAAAGGCGAATTTGACAGTATTCAAAAACAAAATTTTCACTTGGTTTTTCATGGCTCCATCAGTGACGTGCGACAACACTAGTTTGTACTGACGCGCGTCACTGGCGCGACACTAGTTTGTAATGACGTGCGACACTGGCACGACACTAGATCGTAATGACGCGTGACACTGGTGCAACACTAGTTCGTAATGATGCGCGACACTAGCTCATAATGACACACGACACTAGCTCGTAATGACGCACGACATTGTCTCCTACTGTCGCGCGTCAGTGTCTGTTAATGACGCGTGACACTACCTCCTACTGTCACGCATCACTGGCCCCTGATGACGTGCGTCATTTGCTCCTACTGACGCATGTCACTTGCTCCTATTGAAACGCACGTCAACTAGGGCTATTGTCGCGCGTCAACTATGACCTTTTGACGCAGCGACACTGGCTTCTATTGATGTGTGACACTATACCCTAATGACGCACGTCACTGGAACCTGTTGACGCGCGTCAAAGGTCTTAGCTGACGCGTGACAATAGGAGGAAGTGACGCGTGTCAGTAGGGGACAGTGTCGCGCATCACTAGGTGCCAGTGTCACGCGTCAAAGGTCTTAGCTGACGCGCACGACAAAAGTCCTAGCTGACGCACGTCAATAGTAGCCAGTGACGCGTGTCAGTAGGGGCAAATGACGCGTGCATCAATAGGGGCCAGTGACGCCCTATTTAGCTTATAAATACCCTTGCGCCGCTCATTTTCTCGTTTTTCATTTTCCCGTTCTTGAATTTTTGCAGGTCTAAATCGTTGTCAAAGATGCAATTACAGCTATAATGTCGACTTCACATGCTTCCCAATTGCAAGTTCAGCAAGAAAATCAAGAGAATCCAACTCAATCGATTTCGAAGATCAACTACAGGAATCCCTTATGCCCTCACATCCATACGGCTTTAAAGATGTCTTCAGAATATCAAGCTTTGATGGAAGAGTGTGAATTTACAGGGCTCATTAATATGCCCCATTTCGAAACAGATCCGGATATTTTGAATTACCTTCTGTCATGCTACAATTCAGAGGACGGTATTTTTTATGTGACTCTGAACGATGGCCAAATGTTCCAATTCACTATTGAAGCAAATGACATCCATCGATTTACGGGCCTTCCTTTCAAAAATTTACCAATTGTTACAACCAAGGCAACACTCCTGGAAGAAGACAAGAAATTTCTCGAATCAATGTACGGTTTCCATGTTGATTGTAAGTATAATTCGTTTTAATTCATATTTTTTATTGTTTTTTATTCTGATACAATTTGTTGTTATAGATTTATAGTAATTATCACTGTTTCACATTTGCAGCCCATGTCAATAAATCCAGGCGTGGTGTAGATACACAATCAATTACACACCACTTTCTTGCTGCACTTATTTCATTTTTTCAAGCCAGAATTATTTTGCAGGGTCACCAAACAGATATACCAAATTGGGCCATCGCATACATTTGTGCCACTATCTCAAAACAAAAATTCGATTGGTGCACATATCTATCCAAAAAAATAAGAACTGACATAATAAATTCAAAACTCTCAGATAAACCTTTCATTTATTCAACAAACTATCTCCTCGGCTTCTACTATGAGGCAATTTTAAATTTAAAAGATAAACAAATTCCTACTTGCTCTAATGAGGCTTTGAAGAAATTCTCAATTCCATTTGAAGAATAACAGGTATAAACTATTTAGTTTGTAATTGTATTTCAATTTTCGACATTACAGTGCAGTTATTAAAACTTAAATTTTAATGTTTTGCAGAGAAGATATCTTGAAGCCCTTCCCTGAAAAAAGAAGTTATCGAGAGGAAGAGGCCAACAACATGCGGAGGCTTCGGGGGACTCCCAATCTGAAATGGAAGCTCACTCCTCTCCAAACCCTCAATAGTTTGAACTCGTTAAACGCCAGAGAAGTAATACATTTTCATATATTATTTACAAATTCCAAAGTTGCATATTTATTTTTCAATTTAAATTTTAACCAAATGAATTGACATTATTTAATATTGATGAATTGCAGGGACTTTGGAACCTTCTTCCCCAAATCACTCCATATAGTCACATGCATTCATATCTTCTGAACAGCCACTGAGTATAACTCCTACAAGGCCACCCGTAGCACCGAGAAAAACAACCCCTCGACAACAAGGTACAACTTTTCTATAGTACGTTTAATTTCGTAGTTTTGACTTTATGAATTGTTTTAATATTTTTCATTTTTTTCTTGTACTTTTCAGCATATGTCAGTCATGATCAAACCACAGCACCGACACCCACTCAAACATTAATTTTTAAAATGCCAACCAGAGGAATAGTGAAAAAGAACATTGGTAAACGCATGCCTTTTGCTCCAGACCCCTAGTGGGACACTAAACCTTGCCTCCTCATTTCGAATTCCAACTCTATCACTTGGTGGCTTGCCCAGTGCAACGGGCATATCTGTTTTGAACAATATAAATTTAGATGAAGATTATTTGGGCATTGATAGCAATGACCCAACTGGTTTTTTTGATACCCGCGAGATGATTCAAGGCCAGCAGGTATACTTCAAATTTCAATTTTAATATGCTTTACAATTTTTAATTACATTCTGATTTAAATTTATTTATCTAAATCTTGATTAATTTTTTCAAAAACAGGATCAGCCCACCCAAAGGTAGAAACAAGGAGCAGTTGATCTTGGTGAAAGCCCCCATTCTTCTCCAGCAAGATCGTCTGCATCAGATTCAGATAGTGAACAGTTGCCACGTTTTCCTTTGGAGAACTTAATTGGTAATGATTGTCAATCCCATGTCAATGAGTTTATTATTCCTCATATCCAACAACTTATAGAATGGGAGAAAAGGGCTAAAGTTCTTATCAATGAGATTATTAGTCGTTATGAAAATTATTGGTAACGGGATAGTTTATACGCTGCAGTCCAGAATCAACCTGCGAAGATGGATTCCTTACTTACCCAAGTAAGATGTAGGACTGTCACGTTTAACAACAACTATAAAGACGACATTTTAGATAAGGCACTAAACAAAATTGGAAAATATTAGTGCCGAGGCCCAGGCATATTTTAACAAATGGTCCAAGGACAAGGATTTGGTATCAATCGCAAATGCCGAAAGAGATAGAGCGGTTGTAAGTACTATTACATTTAAACAATCATTCTTGTTAATTTGAAATTTTGAATTTACATTAATATTTTGAATTGACATTACTCTTTTTGTGCAGTTGAAATATGAAAATTTGAAGAGTCAGGCGAAGGTTTTGCAAGTTCACTTGGAAACAACAAAGAACAACTTATCCACAGCAAAAAATTTGAAGCAAAATATTGTTTTGGTTAACAAACAAAACAATACACTAAAGCGGATAATTAAAGAGCATGGTCTCGACCCTGACATATTATTCAAAGCCAAAGCAGCTATGCTGATCCAAATTTGCTGTCGCATGGAGATGCAACAAATCAAGAAGAAAGAATTATAAAAAATCTAGACAGTGCTGCAGAAGATCTTATAAGTTCAGGGGTTATTTCTGGTGTTGGGGAAAGAGGTACATCCACAGTGGAAGAAGCCGTTGGGGAAGAGAGCATAGTAGAATTGTATAAAGAAAAAGAGTTTTTTGAAAATTAGAAACTTTTATTATTGAGGAAACTTTATATATTGAATTTGAAAACTTCTACTATTGAGTATGTACTATGGTATTTGAATTTAATTATATGGATTTATATAGTCTTTAATTTTAATTGCATTAGATGGTGATTATCATGAATTATATGTATGTTTCTTGTTTACTTGCATTGTCATGAATTGTATGTGGACGTAGATGATGAATGATGATAACTGATAATTAATGATAGATGATGATGAAATAAGATGATCAATTTAATGTGTATAATGTAAAATGTAGTGCCTAAATATCTTGTGGGACTTTAATTATCTTGAAAATTATGTTTTTGGGAAAAAATAGCAACTAAGATTTGAAGCAGATCTTTAGGATTTCTCCTTAATAGACTTATGGTGTAGGAAAATTCTATTTTAAAGAGATTCACCTCTATATAAGTGCATAATCTCTCATTAGAGAGGTTTTTTGACATCCAAAATAGTCAAGACCATTTGTCAAAAAATAATGTTTTGCTAGAAACAATCAAGACCATGGTTTAAAAGATATGGTTTTGTTATCATGGATATTGTTTTGTGTAGAGTAGATTGACAAGTTGTTGTAAATAGTCAAGGTTATGGAGGCTAGATTAACCAAAGTTGGAATAACCATGTGATTAAAAGATAGGTCAAGCTCGATATAGAACTTTGAAGTTTAATGTAAAACATATAAGGTTCTTATCATGAAGATTAGTCTGTATAGATCAAGTTCATAGGTTGAAGAATCCTATCATTTTTTAATATTTGATAAGGGTGAAGAATAATTGTGGATTAGAACTGGGAGGCTATAAGTTGGAATAATTTTGAGTGTGTAAGAAAATATTGAAGATTGTAAACTAGATCATAGCAAACTATGTGTGTAAGTATTTATGTAGAGCCTTGAAGAAGGCACACTACATTTGTAGGATAGTTTGAAGAAGGCACACTACAATGTTCTAGTCAGTTTTATTACTAGAAAGGATTTTTATTAGATAAAGACTCTGTCAAGTTGATTTAAATAGTTGATTTAAAGACTCTGGAAGATAGCATTAGAATTGAGTTTGAATAACTTCATGTTAGAGGATGATCATTATAAGTCTAAAAATAGATCTATTTCTTCATGGAGAAATCATCACTGGTAAGAAATTAAACATAATTGCAAATATCATAGGGTTTAGCTTACCTCTTACGTATTAGATTGCTGTGAAATCATCAAGGGTAACGTGTTAGATCTTTGTTTTTCCTGACATTGTAGATAGAGGGGTGAGTTTCCTGACATTGTCAGTCCTGAGAAGTGCCAAAAACATCTTTAAATATATAGACCAACAATATCTTTAAATAAATGATAACAAGAGATGAAAAAATGTAAAGTAACAAACAATAAGATGATGTTGAAGAAGATACCTATTTAAAATTGAAATCATCCCCGGTAATGTGCTAGATCTTTGTCTTAATAAAATTCAACAGAAAAAATGGATTAGTAGATAGATGGGTGAGTTGCCTGACATAGTCAGTCCGGAGAAGTAACAGCTTCCTCGGATGGATGTCAACCCATGTTTTCAAAAAATAAAATATTGTATTTAACTAAATGTAAATACATAAACATCTTTAATGATAACCAGAGCTGAAAAAAATGAATAGTAACAAACAATAAGATTAAGGGGAAAAAGATACCTCCTTAAAGTTGAAATCATCACTGCCACTGGTAATGAGCTATATCTGTGTTTCAAAAAAAAAACAACACGAGAAATGGATTAGTAGATAGATGGGTGAATTGCCTGACATTTTTAGTATATAGAAATGTAACATCTTTAATGAAAACCAGAGCTGAAAAAATGAATAGTAATAAATAATAAGATTAAGGGGAAAAAGATACCTGCTTAAAGTTGAAATCATCACTTCCACTGGTAATGAGCTAGATCTGTGTTTTAAAAAAACCCAACATTAGAAATGGATTAGTTGATAGATGGGTGAATTGCCTGAAATGTAGACTAAACAACATGTATTCTTAGCATCCAAGAAAAAAATACAGTGCCTTCTTCAAATAAATCATAGAAGTTAATTTTGTATAGGATTCACATCTTGAGATTCTCTCTTCAGGACTGCTTCTTGGAGTGGTTAAATTAAAATATGTCTCTTTTTTTTTCAAATTTTTAAGGTGGTGCATATGATCATAGCTCAATAAGGTTGTTTACATATCGTATTAGTTACAAGAATGAGGTTTGAAAGATACAATAAGGGTAAAGTGATCAAAATTGTTGTGTAACGGAAAGTTGTTTTTACTTTCTTCTAATTATCATTGTTGAGCTAATGAAATACTTGGTTGACCCGTGCAATGAGTATCAAAGTATAAAATTCCTGCTACCACCTTGTTTTGTTTTCCTTTGCTAAAGATACAATGTTCAAGTGTATGTTTGAAGACAATTTTCTTGAAGCTCCACCATTTCTATGCCTTGAATTGATTAATCATGATCTTCTTGAAGTAAAATCTGATAAAATCAAGTGTCTAAAATATTGAACAAAATTTACAACTCAACATAAAGTTCTCTGTGCAAGGTTGGATCATCTTAAAAAGGTAACATTGTGTAAATTTTGTCAGTCTCAGACTCAGTCTTAGCATATATCATGAAGTTTCTTTTTGATCTTATCAAACAAAACCCTATATCATCATCAAGGTACACACCAAACACGGTTTCTTTGGTCTGGGGATAAATTTGAAGGCTTCATCTCAATTGAGCTGCCTTGCAAACATAAAGGTAATTTCCTCTAGAGTCAAAAGAGGTCAAAAATTTGAATTCCATTAAATTTTGGACACCAAATCACTTATTTGGTAGTCTCAGGCTTTGGTCTGGGGATAAATTTGATCCAGTCTAGTCACTCATCAATCCTGAGGCGAGTCAATGGAACGTCAATGGTCATGACCGATGCGCGACATTTCCCGCTATTGACATGCGTCACTGGTACCTAATGACGCACGTGACTGGCGCGTAATAACGCACGTCACTGGCGTCCTATTGACGCGCGTCACTGGCATCCTATTGACGCGCGTCACTGGCACCTAATGATGGGTGTCACTGGCACCTAATGACACACGTCACTGGCACCTATTGACGCGCGTCACTGGCACCTATTGACGCGCGTCACTGGCACCTATTGACGCGCGTCACTGGCACCTATTGACGCGCGTCACTGGATCTTTTTAACGCACGTCGCTGACTCCTATTGACGCGCGTCACTGGCACCTATTGACGCGTGTCGCTCAATCCTATTGTCGCGCGTCACTAGGACTATTGTCACGCGTCAGCTAGAACCTTTGACGTGCGTCATCTAGAACCTTTGACGCGCGTCAAGTGAAGCCATTGACACCCGTTTTAGCCTATAAATACCCTTCAACCGGTCATTTTCTCGTTTTCATCTTCCGGCTCTTGAATTTTTGTACAGGTCTCAATGCTTCCCAACTGCAAGTTCAGTAACAAAAATCAAGAGAATACAATTCAATCATTGTATCTTATGCCCTCACATCCATATGCCTTTAAAGATGTCTTCACAATATCAAGCTTTGATGGAAGAGTGAATTTACAAGGCTCGTTAATATGCCCCATTTCGAAACAGATCCGGATATTTTGAATTACTTTTCTGTCATCCTACAATTCAGAGGACGGCATTTTTTATGTGACTCTGAACGATTGCCAAATTTTTCAATTCAGTATCGAAGCAAATGACATCCATCGTTTTACAGTTCTTCCGTTCAAAAATTTACCAATTTTTACATCCAAGGCAACACTCGTGGAAGAAAAGAATTTTCTCGAATCAACGTTTGGTTTCCATGTTGATTGTAAGTATAACTCGTTTTAATTCATATTTTTTATTCTGAAACAATTTGCTGTTATAAATTTATAGTAACTTTCACTGTTTCGCATATGCAGCCCATGTCAATAAATAAAGGCGTGGTGTCTAATATTTAGCATTTCTAAGTACATGTAATTTTTGCAATGCTAGTTTCTAAGATGAGCTTTGTAACTTTGTTTTACCTAATGAGTGCAGTGGAAAAGTTTAAACAAAAAAAAGATCTTAAGAAAACTGATGGAACCAAGAAGGGGAAATTAATTGATGTTCCCAAACCTGATGATGCAAATCAAGCAAGGCGGGGGGAAGAATTCTGATCAATGTACTTTAATATTAACGGAGGGTGACTCAGCCAAGGCTCTTGCAGTCGCTGTAAGTGTTTGTGCCTTGAATCAGGGAAATGTGAATACTGAATTTGGTAGTATTGTGACATGTTTCGACATCACTTTCTAATTTAATTTTTTGTTATTTTAGTTATCTTTATCCTATCAGGTGGCAGGAATATCTATTGTTGGTCAATATTATTATGGTGTGTTTCCTCTCAAAGGTAAGCTGCTCAATGTCAGGGAAGCTACCACTCACCAACAAATGGAGAATAAAGAGATAGTAAATAGAAAAAAAATCCTTGGTCTACAGGAAGATAAAATATATGACAACATTAAATCTTTAAGATATGGCCATCTGATGATAATGACAGACCAGGTACATGATCTTTGTATAGCGCTGTTTAGTTTCTGCTTAATTCTGACACATCCTTTCTAGTGAGATCCTTTTTGACTTGTCCTTTGTCTCTTAAAGGACCATGATGGTTCCCACATCAAAGGATTGCTGATCAATTTCATACACCATACCTGGCCATTACTACTTAAAATTCCTTCATTTGTTGTGGAATTTATCACTCCTATTGTCAGGGTAACTATTCCCCCTGTATATTTGGTTGAGTGTATTGAGACTCTTTATATTTGTTTTTAAGCCTCCAGATGTTATGTATCTCCATGTCTAATGTCGGCACATGTTGATGTAGGCAACTCACAAAAATGGAAATGTGTTATCTTTCTACACAATTCCTGAGTATGAAGCTTGGAGAGAATCATTGAGTGGATCGATAACCGGCTGGACCATATAGTGCAACAAAGTAGTGCTAGTTTGTTTTCTCTTTATATGTTTTCAAGTTCTGGTTTTGTTCACTTGCTGATTAGGTATCACTTGTTGCTTGGACCATATAGGGTTCCCGGTTTGGGCACAAGTACTTCTAAAGATGGCAAGGAGTATTTCATAGATCTGGACAAGCACAAAAAAGATTTTGTGTGGGTTGATGAGAAAGATGGAGATGCTTCCTCATATCAATCAGCTTATAGAATGGGACAGAAGGGCTAAGGTTCTTATCAATGAGATTATTAGTCGTTACGAAAATTATTGGCAACAGGATAGTTTATACGCTGCAGTTGATCCAAATTTGCTGTCACATGGAGATTTCTAGTGTTTGGGGAAAGAGGTACAGCCACACTGGAAGAAGTCGTTGGGGGAATAGTGCAGAGGAGTAGAATTGGATAAAGAAAAAGAGGGTTTTGAAAACTAGAAACTTTTATTATTGTGGAAACATTTAAATAATGAATTTGAAAACTTCTACTATTGTCTATTGTGTATGTACTATGGTATTTGAATTTAATTATATGGATTTACATACAATCTTTAATTTTAATTGCATTAGATGTTGATTATCATGAATTATATGTATGTTTCTTGTTTACTTGCAATTGTCATGAATTGTATGTGGACATAGATGATGAATGATGATAATTGATAATTAATGATAGATGATGATGAAAGAGGATGATGAATTTAATGATATGACGTAGATTTATCATCAAGCATAGTAATTCTGGATCTCTAGACTTTTGAAATTGTTATAAGATAATTATTCTCTATACTTGTAACGATATCGATCATAATGTCATTAGAATGGATATCCCGAATGTTAAATAAATGTGAATGTGTTATTATGGATATAGATGACATTAATGATTAGAATGGACTATAGATGACATTAGAACGAATAGAATTGTAATGATATGATTCTAAGAATTATTTTAAGAAACGAATCATCACTGGTAAGAAATTTAAACATTAGATTGCAAATATGCTAGGGTATTAGCTTACCTAATTGCGTATTGTCAGGTCATCAAGGGTAATATGACATTGTAGATGGAGAGGTGAGTATGCCTAACATATGTCAGTCCTGAGGAAGTGCCATGTGGACTTATCTTTAAATATCGTAGACCAACAATATCTTTATCCCGAATTTTATGTAAATATAATGAGGAATTTAAATTTGTGTCTTATGACCCCCTGTGCCCCACATCTCATTTCGCAACCTAACCTCATCACCTAAACCTTACACAATTATTTATTAATTACCTTATAATTAATAAATCCACATCGCCATACCTGCCACCTCATTTCGCCACCTCATCATGACCTAGTCTTAACCCTAAATTAACCTAATTAAGACCTATAACTTGGTCCACATCCACACCCATGACTAATTACTCCTCACCCGCACCTAAAACCAACCTCATAATGACTTGACCAAGCCCACAACTAATCCCTCCGGAGAAAAAGAGGAAAAGCTGGCTATTTTACTAAAAATAGCCCGCTTTGACCTGACCGATACCGGTTCCTACTCGACCGCCGTCGGTTACGTAACCGCCATCGGTTCCTTGTAAATGACCACTCCCAACCAAAAACAAGGGGTTGGATTTTGGTGGATCCGAAGGAGAAATCATTGGAAGAATCCGGAATTTACTTGGCTGAACAGAGACAAGTGAAAGAAAGAAGAAGAGTTTGCAGAGAAGGACATCAAGCCCAAAAACTGCAACTGAGTAACCAGAGCCTTGTGACACTCATCCGAGTATCAGGAGAGGAGATAGCTCATCTTGGATTGTTAGATCATCCTACTTGAGCCCTTCTGCTTCGTCATCACAGTCCTTGAACCTGCATTTTCCATCAATAACTAGTAAGTAATATCTTATATGTTCTTTTAATAACATTTCTTGAACTTCTGAATCACAGCCATCATAAGTCTATTCCTAGATCTACTACCCAGCAACACACTACATCTAACTGTCATTCCTCCACCCTTACATTACCCCAAGAACACCCCCCCGTATTCTCTGAGTCCTTCTCATCACCCCATTACCCAACCCCACCCATTTATCAGCCTTATAAAACAACACAACCACCTTACAACCAACCTTCACCAAAAGCCCCTAAAACATTGCCCCTACCGATATCGGTTACCACCAACCGGTACCGGTTACAGTGACCGGCATCGGTCACCTTGATTCTAAACCAAGACCAACCCTTTCTCTATTGTTCTAACAAGGTAAACAAATTGTAATTGGACAATAGCTTATTTGTTAGAATTTGTGTTAATTCATATTAGCAGGGGAACTGACCACCTTCGAAAGGAAGTTTTATATTTCCTGGGCCCAAGGCAGTTCCCTCATTTATTGTCTAATTAAAATCTGGTGGTCTTGTATTCTTACTTGCAGGTAGTCCTTCCCAGACAAAAAGGAGTTCTTCGCAGTCGATCTGATCTTTCTCTACGGTACGCGCACACCCTCTCGACATTCAACAGGTATTCCTCCTAGCCCTAACCCTTATCTGTTTCTCAAAGGAATGAAAGGATAGAAGCAACTCTATTCCCAAAAGTTGAAACATTCCGTGCGAAACATTTTGGCACGCCCGGTGGGACCCATTTCAGGTTTCTGTTTCTCTTGCTTGCTTTCATATAGGGAGCATACTTGCTGTTTTCTTCTTTTAAAAATTTCACACGGTATTTTGTTATATTTAGTAAAAGAATTTGTCTTGCTTTCCCAGTTTTGCATTAGTGAAAGTCATCTTCTTTGCTTCATCGAATATCATTTTCGATTTGGGTTTAAAACACGTGCATTACATTCTTGCTTGCTGTTTTCAATTCTAGTGAACGTAGACTAAGTAACAGGTCGTACACGTGGGGGTGATTTCCATGGTATTGACAGGAAATTAATCTTACTTTCACTGCACAACACATACCGAATCACTTCATAATTAACACAACAGCTCAAAACATCCCCCCTTCTCCGCGGTATTCCTCCGCCCGATTGAGGTAACCTTATAAGCCAAAACAAACTTGACATTTCCCCTAAGTCTTTTGTTTAGGATTGACATCATTCTGCATCTAAAGGCATAAGCCCAAATTGATTAAAATTAACCCTAGGGTTAGTCTGTTAATTTGTTTGTGCATTCTTGTTTGTTTTCAGTTCTATTTCTCTGTCATACACTGTTTTCTGTGATCACTACAGAACAGTTTGGTAGGCATACTAATCACTGTTAACACCAAATCAACAATTTCTTACTACTTTTTATACCAGTTCTATTCTACCGACATCGGTTAGCTTACCGGTGTCGGCTATCTCCTGACCGACATCGGTTACCTGACCGATATCAGTTACTGTCTTTTACAGTTTCCGAAACCAGCAACCTGTCAATTCCAACATTTGTTGCTGTTTCTGTTCCTGATAGATTGAAACCCTACTGTGTACTCCTTGTCCATGGTTGTTATCACTCGAAAGCAAGCCGCCGCCATGGTTTCACATGCTTGCTCTGTGCCTTTGCCTGAATCACCCCCTTCACATTCTATAGGAAATCCTACGGATACCAGCGAGGTTCCCAAAATCCCTGTAGGAGATAAGGAATTTGTAAAAATTTTGGACGCCAATCCTAGCACTGTACAATACTATTTGTCTCATGCCCCTGACCGTACGCCCGATGGTCAACTCCTTGTTGGCATGCCTATTAGTATAGCTGCTCATTTAGCTCCTTCTCCGCCTGATAGCTCCACTTTTCCTTCTGCATCCTTAGCCCCGTCTCCCAATCCAGCGGCTTCAGAGGTTCATACGACACAGATTGGCTTTCCTTTGGTTAATCTTGGGCCCCACATGTCATTACCGCCGACTGCTCCTACCTCGTCTCTCTTGCAGACTGTTTCGTTCATGACTTGCTCTCTGCCACCTATCCACACGAGCTTTCCTTCTCAAGCTCCGCCCACATTTTCATTCCCACACACGTATCCGGTAACCTCAACGTCCTATATAGGACATCCCTATTCGGTCACCTCAACACATTCGTCCTCCATACCTTATCAACATTTAACCCCACCATTGTCTAGTGGTGGCCCTTGGCCCAATCTGCCTCCGTTTACCACAACCACACCATCATCTCATCCAACTACTGATTTAATTAAACAAATGATGGACAAAATGCAAAATCTGGAGGCTTCTGTTTCAGGAAGCCGTAGCGCCCTAACATACGAGAAAGTTTGTCGGGAGCCTATCCACCCTTCTGTCCCCCTTCATTCATATCCTCCTCAATGGGAATTACCAAAATTTACTCATTTTAATAGTAAGGAGGATCCTCAACAACACTTGCGCTCATTTAGACATGCCTGCTATCTAATTGCTCACGACGATGCCTTACTACTCCGCACCTTTCCCATGTCCTTATCAGGACCCGCCTTGGAGTGGTACAGTGCTTTAACCCAGCACTCAATCTTCTCTTTTAACCAACTAGCCCAATCTTTCTTGGATCATTTCTCCATTAACATTGCCAAGAAAGTATCTATCACCGACCTCTATGCCATCCGACAATTTGAAGACGAATCTATCGCAGATTTCGTTGGACGATGGCGGGGCCTTATCAACCAACTTACGTATGCCTTGCCTCAAGCCGAACTTATCGAACTTTTTACGCAGGCCTGCGCTAAACACATCTCTCCTACCCTCCAAATTCAAACTTTCCGCACATTTGACGAAGCCTTTACTATGGCTCGAAAACTAGAGATTCGAGCCTTAGAGGAAGAGAAATTGCGGTTGCGCAACAAAAACCCCAATTTCTGAACCCAAGATTCCACCAACAAACCTAACACCACCAATCCTCACCCATCGACTGCTTCAAAATCAAAAGGAGCTGTGCACGCGGTGATGGTCAAATCCCAACCACCGTCTAATACCCCGCCAAAAACCACCTATAAGTATAAAGCTGAGCCCATCAATTACACCCCCTTGGGAGAAACTTATGGTGTGATATTGGAAAAATTGCTTAAAGCAGGAGTCATTACCTTACCTCCTGTTAAACCTCACTCCGGGTTTGATTCCACTCGCGCCATACCTTCTTGGTACAAAGAAAATGACTTCTGTAACTTCCACCGCGTGAAGGGACACAGTCATGAAAACTGCAAGATGTTGAAAAACATAGTGCAGGAAATGGTTGATGCAGGGATATAGCCCTCGATAATCCTAACGCTCCTGCTAACCAAATTTGAAAATTTTCAACAAACCATTCCCGAATCACTCTCCTAACAGTAATATAAACCAAGATATCTTAGCCGAGGAGAGTGTTCACGAGATCCATGCAGTCTTCGACTCCCAGCCAAAAGCCTCTATCGAAAAAATTCTGAATCAAGCTTCTTCACTAACGCAGGAACCCGAACCCCCTTCATCACCATCAAGACAAGATGAAATCCTTGCCGTTCCTTTACCCATCAAAGAATTAACCACCCAGAGTTCCCTTCTCACAAATGAGCCTTCTTATACCACATCCTTGCAAGACTGTGAGCGGATGTTATCTAATTTATCTATTTCCCAAACGTCTCCTTCTACCATTCTGGTTGTACAAGAGGAAGGCTCGCCACTTCTTTTGTCATCCTTAGACGAGAAACCTCTTGAACCGACATCACCACATTCTTTAAACATGACGGATCCTCTCAAACACGCCCTCCTACCTATTAGTTCTTCATCGCCTAAATCTTTTCAGCGACCGGTTGACCTCTTAACGCCCATTGATACAGTGCCTCATCTACCCCCTGTATCACACCCACAGTGGACCGGAATCACAACCCACCTTTCTTCCATACAAAATTTCCTATTCACACATGAGGATTGTCATTCCCCAGAAGATAGAAAGGTCCTATGGGAACGTTTGAGTACGCCATATTCTACTCAAATGCAGATGACCAACCCAGATGCCTCTACCATATACCCAAAGTGTTTACAGAAGCTTAAAATGCCTATGTCCTCATCTTCACCCCCCTCATCTCTACCAAATACCTCATCCACCTCTATTAACCTAACCCAATCTTCCCCTACGCTTGGGACCTCACCAATACCCAGTCTAACACACCCACCTAAGTGGCTTGATTTATCTAAAAATAAATCCGTTCATCCACTTAGGAGATAGACTCAATCTCCTCAACCTATGTCTCTATTACAACTAAAACCATCATCGTCACACCTACCTTCCATATTGGGACCTCATCCCTCCACCTTGCATCAATATATCATACCTCCTGCGTTTTCTTTAAAATGACCTACGCCTTCTGCACCCATACAGCGATCCAAGGGTACATCAACACCGTCACCCCGCGTATCCTATCCACCTACTAACCCTAAACAAATTCCATCATCAAAAGATTTGTTTGTTGTCACTCCTATTTCTCCGTGGTTGTTTTCTGATACCACATCATCTGTGGCCTCATCATCTAACCAGCTAAACATAGCTTCTGTGCCAAAGAAGCCACATTTAGTTAAAACCCATTATCAAAACTCCTTGGCTAAACCACCACCCATACAAACCAACCATACCACGTCATCACCAGAATCTACCCCGTCAATAGCCTCATCTTCCTCTGACTTTGACCCACTCAAAGGGTCTTACGCCAAAATCCTTGCTATGTTGGTGGAGAATGCGACCATTTCCCTACCCCCACTTAGACCTTATGATCCATCTAAACCTCGACCTATAGGTTATGATGAGTCTAAAATCTGCGCTTACCACCGCACACCAGGACATGACGTAGAGGGATGCAAAGCGTTGAAAGCTATACTTCGTCAGTCACCTCTCTCAGATAGAAAAGTTAAGAAAGACAACTTACGAAGAGAGAGACCTTTAGCTTCAATTCCCTCTCCTATACCACCTGTCCCCGCCTCACCAAGATCTATCATTATTACAGCTCCACCTCTCGAAGACCATGACCTATCCCTACCGTCTTCCTCCTCTCGTATTCACGAGATCAATATGATTAGTGTTGCTACTCGAGGGCAGAAAAACAATGGGAAAGCGAAAGAAAGCACACCTGCGGCATCTCTTTCTCCGTCCACCATCCCGATTGCACCACCACCTAAAGTGGTTATTCGTGGACCCGCCTATCCCGTCTCTAATGGAATTGCCCACCGAACCATGATCAAACAGCTTCACCAATCACCTGTAAAAATGACACTGTATGATCTCATTCAGACTTCTGAATCTCATCGACAAGCTCTCGTTGAAATCCTTCAAGGGATAGAAGTCTTACCTAATGAAACCTTTCCTGTTACTTCCATTCTCACACCCAATCACGTTGCTTCACTCACCAAACAACCTATCTCCCCAACCACTTCTGTCTCTGTACAGCAAGCCGCTGCTGTCAGTTTCTCCGAAGACAAAATTATCGACTTTGGTGCTGAAGATCCTGACCCTACTCTTTTCATCTCAGCTTATGTCTGGGACATTTGGGTGCGTCATGTTATGATTGACGAGGGCGCTAGCCTAAACATCATCTCTTCAAAAGCCTTCCAACAAATGAATATCCCTTCTAGCTGCATGTGTGCCAACCCCATCATGTTGCGGTCATTCAATGATGCTATTACTTCTACCTTAGGCACCGTGATCCTTAACATTCGTGTAGGGCCACGCACTTTACCCGAACTCTTCTATGTCCTTGAGGGAGAGTTCCAATACAATATGTTGTTAGGCCGCCCTTGGATCCGGGCTATGGGATGCGTTCCCTCCACCTTACATAGATGCATAAAATTTGAGTACGAGGGGAAGTCCTACACCGTAAAAGCTGATCCTCCCCCCTTCAAAACCTGCAATATGTTGTATCACCCTAATGATGTGCTTGTACCAGTCAAGACACCCATTCATCCAACCCAACCATCCACTTCAACCGCACCTCAACCATCTACCTCAACCGCACCCCACGCCTTCAACCAATGAAACCGCCGTCACAAATACCACTTCCTTTCCCGCAGATAACATCCCAACCTCCGACCCCTTAGTAGATGTTTTTCAACGCCTTACGCTGGGGGAATACCACCTATATAACGTTAGTTCTTTCCATACCCCACAGGAGTACAGACAGTTACATGCGCATCCTACCTACGACCGTCGCGTGGGGGAGGTAATCCCCTACGGACCACCTCATTGCCGCACCAACCTAATGTATGGGGGTGTCGACGCATCCTCCGTTACCCCTGAACCTCCTCTTGGGGTGGTTCCCTTCCAATCCGATTTTCAATACCTGACAAATCGTCGTTTTGCCCTCACCTTCTTGACTCGCTGTGCTTGGAAAGGCTTTGGTTTTGGTCTTTATGAACAAGGCCAACATACACTCATTCCCGTGACTACACGCAAACACAATGATCGTAGTGGTCTCAGTTTTCCTGAAACACTTACACCGGAGAAACCTCGTGTCAGTTGTATCCTGGAAGATGACGATGTCACCCCTACCAAACCATCATCACCCATTTTTCCATCGTCACCCACAGAGTCGATAGACCCTGAATCTATCCCTCCTAACTTTTTTTTTTTATAAATGCTATCTTCCTAGGTCCTCTCACTTATCAACGCGATAATGAGGACCCATCTTCTCTTCCCCTTCTGTATCCAGACATGATTGAAGAGGATTCACCTTCGATTAATGTTGTTGAGTGCCAGGATGACGACTCCATCCTCACTTACCTTGGTGCAGATGACTCCTATATTCAACGCGCATTACCATCTGAAACTCAAACCATGTTGAATGAGTCTACTATAGAAATTAACATCCACACAGAGGAGGATCCTCACATTGTGAAGATCGGACAATCTCTTAACGCATCAGAACAAGTCGCCTTTACTACCTTTCTCCGTACCCACAACCAAGCTTTCGCTTGGTCCTACGCTGACATGCCAGGAATTGATCCTGACATTGCTGTCCATAACATCACCCTAAACCCCGATTCCAAACCAGTCAAACAAAAACTGAGAAAAATGCATCCACGCATTGCCCTCTTGGTCAAAGAAGAGCTTCAACGACTTCTTTCTATTTCCTTCATCTTGCCTATTGACTATCCTCAATGGATTTCTAACATCGTACCTATCACTAAAGCGACGGGGGGACTTTGGATATGCACAGATTTCTGAGACCTTAACCTCGCTTGCCCCAAGGATGACTTCCCCCTCCCAAGTATTGATCAACTTGTTGATCTCACTGCGGGCCATGAAATTCTTTCTCTCATGGATGGCTTTTCGGGATACAATCAAATTTTGGTAGCCCCGTCCGATCAACATAAAACTACCTTCATAACTCCTTAGGGAACCTTCTGTTATCATGTCATGCCGTTTGGCCTTAAGAATGCTGGTGCGACCTATCAGCAGGCTATGACTTACATTTTTCATGACATTATGCACACTATCCTTGAGGATTATGTCGATGATATTCTTGGCAAATCTAAACATCGCAGTGAACATCTCGATGTTTTAACCATTATTTTCGATCACCTGTTACAATATTCGGTCCGGCTTCAACCAAAGAAATGTGTCTTTGGTGTTCTTTCGGGAAAACTTCTTGGCTTTATCGTCTCTTTGCGTGGCATTGAGGTCGATCCATCTAAAGTCAAAGCTATCCTAGAAATGCCCCCACCCAAAAACCTCAAACAATTACGTAGTTTGCAAGGTAAACTTCAATCTATCCGGCATTTCATTTCCCAACTCTCGGATCGATGTCAGCCTTTCCATCACCTTCTTAAAAAGGACATTGCCTTTCAATGGAGCGAAGAGTGTCACCAAGCCTTTGAAGCTCTCAAAGCCTATCTCTTGCAGCCACCCGTGCTTATCCCACCACAGGACGATCACCCTTTCTACCTTTACCTTTCCACCACCGACCACGCCGTAGGAGCCATGCTTGCACATTGTGACTCTGAGCATCGAGAACAAGCCATTTATTATATAAGTCATACTCTCGTGGATTATGAGACTAGGTATACACATGTAGAAAAACTGTGCCTAGCCCTATCATTCGTAGCCACCAAACTCTGACACTACCTCCTGAATCACAAAACTTTTGTCATCACCAACACGGACCCCATTCATTATATGTATACCAAACCACATCTAAACCAACACATCGCTCGATGGCTTATGCTCCTTGCTGACCTCGACCTTGAATTTATACACCAGAAGTCAATCAAAGGAAAAACTATTGCAGACCAACTCGCGGAGGCCCCTTTACCTGGGGAACAATTTACCAATTTTAATTTCCCCGACGAACTCATCGCCACTCTTTCACTTAGGGAAGAGTCATATCCAATGACCCTCTTCTTCGATGGATCCAAATGCCAGCGCGGTGGAGGGGCCGGCGTTGTTCTCATTCCTCTTGACGTTGAGCCTATGCCTCTTTCATTCTGGCTCGATTTCCCCTGCACTAATAATACAGCGGAATACGAGGCCCTTGTTTTGGGTCTCCAGGTTGCGTTACACTTAGGTGTCAAATCTATTAATATTTTTGGTGACTCTCAATTGGTAGTCAATCAAGTTATGGGCATCTACCAATGTAAAAATGAGGAACTTCAAAAGTACAAACATTACGTGGATTCACTTTTGACCTCATTTACTCGTTATTCTATCCAGACCATTCCCCGCTCCACTAAAAAATTTGCGGATACTATGGCTTGCTTAGCCTCGCAAATTCCTTCCTCACCAACTGACTCTGACATATTCGTCTTGGTCCAACAACTCTTTGCCCCATCTTACTCAGCCCCGGTTGTTTGTATGATAAATAATGTGTCTGCTAATTCGCAGGATACCTGGTATCACCAATTTCACGACTACCTTACAACCTCTGTTCTCCCACCTGACCTAACTAGTACCGGCAAACGTGCTTTTCTTAAAAGTGTTTCTCGTTATGTTGTCATGGGGGGACTCCTCTATAAATGTGGCTTTGATGGCATCCTCCTTCGATGTCTAACTGGTGCGGAGGTTACTTATACCATCCAACAAGTCCATGATGGTATTTGTGGTGGACATTTTAGCGGCCTTGCCATGGCCAAATGGATCCTTTGCCTAGGCTATTATTGGCCTACTCTTAATAACGACTGCTACGAATATATTAAGCGTTGTGTTATGTGTCAACAACATGCCAACCTTCAACATACTCCTAGCCATCCGCTACAGGTCGCACGAGATCTTTGGCCTTTCTCATAATGGGGTTTAGACCTTATTGGTGAGATTCACCCGCCCCTCTTCGCAATGTCACCATTGGATAATCACAGCAACCGAATATTACACTAAATAGGTGGAATCCATTCCACTCATTTCAAACCAAAAAAAGAAAAAATCATCGAATTCGTTAACCATCACATTATCTATCGTTTTGGTGTTCCTCATCGCCTGATAACAAATAATGGTAAATCTTTCAAAAATAAGTTGTTACAAGACCTTTGTGAAAACTTTGGTATCAAACTTAGTTTCTCATCACCTTACTACCCACAGGCCAATTGTCAAGCTGAATCCTCTAATAAAACCCTAACCAAAATCCTCATGAAAGTTGTTAATGATTCTGGAAGAAATTGGCATGATCACATTCCCTTTGCCCTTTGGGCTTATCGTATTAGCATTCGCACCTCCACTAATGCCACACCATTTTCTTTGGTATATGGTACCGAGGCTGTCTTGCCTCTCAAAATACAAATACCCTCCCTCAGAATATCTCTTCAGGATATTCTCACCAACGATGATTTCCGCCAAGAGCCGTTAGCCCCCAATTAGAGCTTCTTGACGAGCATCGTCTTACGGCTCTTGACCACCTTCAAATCTACCAAAAACGCATCAAGCGTACTTATGATAAGCAACTTCATGAGCGTACCTTTAAGGTTGGTGATCTTGTCCTCAAAGAGAATCAACATGTAACCAAACTAGAAAAGAGCAAACGTGGAAAATTTTCTCCTAATTGGATTGGGCCTTACATTATCACTCACACTTATGGATCAGACACTTATTGTTTAGCTTCGCTTAATGGTAAACCGGAGCCTGAGACCCTTAATGCCTTGCATCTCCGACCATTCTATTGTTGAAATTAGTGTTATATCACTTCTTATCTACCTTGCGCTCGTCCCTTGAGCTCTTTTACCACCGCATACACTTTTGTTTCCTACATCTCAAAATCAAATCAAGCTCACATGGTTTGATTATCACCTCCCCTTAAAGATGCCTTCCCCTTTTTTAGTCTAGTCCATGACTTCAAAATATCAAAATGACACATTCTTAATTAAACACTTATGGGATTTTCTTGAGTCAAACTTCCTACAAAACTAGATGCTTTATGCCCAACGGACATCTAGACCTCTAAATTATACATAGACTGCTCCCTTGAAGGACATCTATATGCCAAACTATTGCTGCTATTATATATAGACTACTCCCCCGAAGGACAACTATACATAAACACCGCATCTGCTACTATAAATAGACTGCTCCCTTGAAGGATAGCTATACACAGTCAGCCTTTATCAGAAGCTTCTCGCATTGATCAGCTTCGTGAAGACCTCAAGAGTAATAAAATACATATCCCTTGTATACTTCCCGCATCGATCAGTCTATATTCAGCAAAATAAAATCCGCATTCAAAAGCACTTTTGAGTCATGGACTTGTCTATTTAGGTTTGGTTCTCTTTCGTCAGGATACTCACTTTATAACAAGTTCTCTGAGCCTCAGCTACACCATCCACCTCACCTCACCATTTTTTTAAACATCAAAACTCACGGGATGTGATGTATACCCGATATATTGTGATTATACAACTCTTTTCACCTATTGACTTCTCGTCTATGCAAGGTACTCTTGTATATTTTCCCTCTCTAGCCCGATGCCAGGGTAAATCGCGAGCGGAGGAGTCGGGCGAAGGCGGCGGAAAAGCGTGGCAGAGGAACAGGGCGCGGAAGGAAACATGTCCAGGGCAGAGAATCCCGACAGCAAAGGGAGACATGTATGCAGGCCTCCGAATCCCGACGCTGGAACATGTCGCGAAGGCCGAAAAACCCGACACGAATGCAAATGCGGGTTTATAAGTCGGGCGAACAGCAAAGGAAAACATGTCGGAGTTTCTTCCAAACCCGAAAAAGGAAAAATGTGTCGAGGGGTCTCCAAAACCCGACGCACCTAGCAAATCGGGTTTTCGGGTCGGAAACGCATGATGAAAGAGCATGTCGGGAGCCCACCAAAACCCGACACCAAAGGACATGCCGGAAGGGTTAAAAAATCTGACGCACAAGGAAATCGGGTTTCTGGGGCGGGAAAACAAGTCGGGTTCGCATGGTCAAAAAGCATGTCGAGCCAGTTTCCAAGGCCGATACAAATGCATGACAGAGTTCCGAACCCGATAGGTGTTGGGGATCTCATCTGCCACCATGGTTGTTGAAGAATTGAATGCAGTTTTGGAGGTGGTTGGGGCAGTTCGAATTCCTCTCTTCTCCCTCTCTTTTCTTCCATATAAAATGTAAGGAGGGGGCTGTTTTTTTAAAGTGTCGAACATTTTTTGTTTTGTGCCTCCTCCCTTCTTCTCCCTGGCAGGTGGATTTGTGGAGCTTTCAAACCTCCCATATAGACTGTAACACCGTTTTTTGCCTTTTGGCCATTGCAATGTATTGAATCGATCCTTGAGCAATATATATGTGTCTGTGGTTGCTTCTAAACCCTCTTACATATTTATTACTGTCATTTTTGATCTTTCATTGCATTTTTTGCTATCTGTGCATGGTGTTGAGTTACATCTGTATGGTCTGTGTTTAATTTTGCAAAACATATGTTCTTCATTCCTCGGTGCATCACCTCCTTAGCTTAGGTTTATTTTTATGCATTTCTCTCTCCCTGTCTCCTTGGTAGTTAGGTTAGGGTTTATTGAGTAAACCTCTGCGTTTTATTGGTGCATCTGAACAGAGGAATAGGAGTCGGCCTTCATCCAGAGAGCTTTTCCGATTTCGCAAGGTCCCACACTTGGGAAAAGCTCCATGTTGTGCAATCGCACTGGGAGTCTCAAATGATCACGTTGTGGAGTCCCAGGGGTGCTGTGATTCGACACCAACAGTTTTGGCACGCTTGGTGGGACAAAGAGGTCATTCCATCAAAAAATTTTAAGGAGTTTTCATGAAATTTGCACTAAAAAATTGCAGCTTTTTTACAAATTTTAGATTTTGCACCTCCCAGCCTGAACCCTGAAATCAATTTTCAAGGGCTTAACCTGCTCAAAACGAGTCAAAATTTCACCAGTTGGTAGATCCAATTGTAATCTCCAAAAGGGTATCTTTAGTTTTTTGATATTTTGATTTTCAAAATTTCAGGTTTTTAGTGATTTCGGGATCCGAGAGCATCAAAGCAGAAGCAGTAGTGTTTCGGGTTTCGGGGGATGCATTGCATGGTCCTACCCCCGACAGCAGTGATTTCGGGATTTCGGGATCCGAAAACATCAAAACAGCCTTTCGGGTTTTGAGGGATGTCGGACATGTTCCAAGTTCCGACACATAGCAGTTCGGGTTTTGTGAGTTGCATCGCATGACCTGAGTTCTGCCTGTACTTTCGGGGATCCGCAGCTGCACAACAAGGCCCGAATTCCAGATTGAAGATTGTCTCCTCTAGGTCCTTCAAAGTTTAAATTATATTTCAATATTGTCAAGTTTGGTGTGTAACTTGGCAAAATCCAACCTTTTAGAGGCTTGTTCTCTAACACATCTGGCAACTCCGAAGGGATTGGATTCATCGGTGTAGCAGCATGAGTTGCCCAGGCACATGAGAATAATTCGGACAAGGTCTCATACTCGAGAAGAGGGGCTATTAGTCCACTTGCAACTTTCACCAGGTTGGGGAAGGAGAGGAAGAAGATCACAAAGATCGCCATCCCCACCTAACAGGACTTTGTCTACACCTCCACCTGGTAGGCCTTTTCTTGCATCAACCAGGGTTCTTAGGCCAATCATAATGGCGCATCTACCACCAAATCCCTTTGTAAATTTCACGGGAAGTAGTCCACTTGCCCTAAATGCTCAGAACCAAATTCCAGTTGCAGCGCTAAAAAATATCCCCTACTTCACGGGAGAAAATCATACTACTCCTATTGATCACATCCAGGATATTGCTAATGTATGTGCGATCCACGAAATAAATGCAATGGATATTGCAGTCAAGTTGTTGGCTTCATCTTTCAAAGGCAAGGCCCTACAATGGTTTAGGAGCCTAGCAGCAAGGTCTATTACAAATTGGAACCAGCTTTGTTCAGCTCTTTACAACCAGTTTGGGGAAAGGGCAGATAATTTATCTTTATTGGAACAGCTGACAACAATCAAAAGGGCTCCTAACGAGCAAATGGCAGATTTCAACTTCAGATTCCAACGGACATGGGACAGAATTCCAATAGCTGTTACGCCAACTGCCGAAGGAGCATTCCTTTATTTCTTAAAGGCTATAAATTCAGACATAGCCATGATGATCCAATCAATGGGAGGGACAACGCTGCCAGGAGCCTATGACACAGCTATCAGAGCAGAGAACTGTTTGATCCAAGCTGGCAAGCTTGCACCAAGGCCGCCAATGCCTTTCTATCCGGATATGGGAAATCCTACAACCAGTCAAGCACCAGAGTCGAATCCCATTCCAACTCCTAGAAATCAAAGCAATAATGAGGCATCCACATCTTCAAATACTTCAAAGGAATTGCAAGAGGTTATGAAACAGCTGCAGAACCTTGGAAATGAGCTAGTGACTATCAAAAGACAGCAGGCTCAAAGTGCTAGGCTGTATCAGCCTCAAGCGCAGTACCAGGCTAGGCCCCTGTACCAACAAAATAGACCACCACCTCAGGCTGTGAATCAAAACCAAAGCCAAGGACAACCTCAGGCTGCCAGTCCATTTCGACCGTATGATCCAAATGCAATGACATCCTCAAGAGCCTTGGTCCCAACACAAAATAACATGGCACAGGAGTACGAATGGTGTTACCCTTGCAATCTACCTCACAATCAGTCAGCGTGTTTCAATGGTGCACTGAATCAGGCCTTGATGGTGCAAACCATTGGTATGCCTCAAGAACCAAGCCAAGAAGGGAATCAGCAGCAAGAAACGCAACAAGAGGGACCTCCGACAGAGACCACATTGGCCAATTGGCAAACGGAAGACTTCTGTGGAGTTAACCAACAACCTTTTCAAGGCGTGGCTACCAAAACACGGTCATTGAAGAGAATCATGGAAGAGGGACAACCGTGTAATCCAGTTGTTTCTCAGACCACTCCTACACAACAAGGGGTCGGTAGACCAAACGCAGCTCCAAATGTGCAAAATCAGCCCAAGGTACCTGTTGTAGCAACACATGCACCTGTTCAAGTTCCAGAAAAGGTTGCACCAAGTAAGGGACAACAAAGGGATAGTTCATTCCCTTTCAACATCATCGATCAAATGAAGAAGACACATGTGAACATCTCGATGTGGGAATCACTGGCGATCCCAGGGCAACGAGATTTATTGCAAGCTGCCATGGCTAATTGGTTTGCTCCAAATGTATCAAACCAGGGGCATGAGAAAGTTCTCACTAATGCAGTGCAACATGATGGGGGCCAGACAAGAAAAAATTTGAAGCCTCCACCCTTCTATGTTTCATTGATTGTTGGAAACCACTTAGTACACAACTGCATGATAGATTCAGGGGCAAGTAGTTCGGTGATGCCGAAGCAAGTACCGGATCAACTTGGTTTGAAGTATGAGCCAGTGCTGAAAGGAGTAGTACAGCTAGATGGAACGGCAGTAGGAACTGTTGGAGTCATCAAGGGGTTAAGCCTAACACTACATTCCTGTCCTAATGTTACAGTTCTGCAAGATGTGTCTATGATTGACCTCCCGCCACTCTTTGCGTTGTGTCTATCAAGAGACTTCACTGCAAAAATCGGTGGATATTTATCTGCAGATTGGTCACACATGATTTTTAGGACAAGGTATGGAGCCAAAGCAACAATCAGGTCAAAACCAATTGCCAATTTCCATATTGAGCCTCATGTACCAAATCCTATCAATGCAAATTGCTCAGTTTTTGATCAGTAGGAGTATCCAAATGATCTAGAGACAGGTACTAAGGTCGAGGGAATTCCTGATTTAACTTTGGATGAATGGGCAAACAAAAGTCATGAATTTGACCCATACAAGGAAGTTGAAGAAGCTGAATTGGGCGTATATTGTGTACACGAAGAAAATTCACCCATTCCCGACATCATTCAGACTGAACAAAAGAATGAAAACAAGGTTTGGCAACTATTCTTCAATGGTTCGAGAAGCAGGCAAGGTGCTGGAGGTGGTGCAATGTTGATTTCACCACAAGACATCAAATATTATTTAGCTTTTCGTTTCCAGTTTTCTTGTTCAAACAACACGGCTGAATATGAGGCATTAATCCATGGACTTCATTGGGCCAGGAGAAGGGGCATAAAAAACTTGCAGGTGTTTGGAGATAGCGAGCTAATCGTCAACCAAGTTAGAGGACAACATGCTACAAAGAACGACTTGCTGAAGAGCTACAAGAATAGGGTATGGAACCTCATCGAGGATTTCGAAGCTTTCAACATTATGTCCATACCTAGGAAGAAAAATGAAGCCGCAGATAGGCTTGCAGCAGTTGGAGCAACGTTTGATGTGGTTGAAAACATCAGAAGGGAAAAAACATAACCACATATTCACGTGATTGTGAGGCCAGCAGTTCTAGATAATAACACAAGCTGGCAGGTGTTTGAGAACGATCAACAGATCGTCAATTTCTTACAAGAAGAGGCTGAATTCTCAGCTAGGAATCAAGACAGACTAGAGCAGCAGTACGGGGATCAAGTAGTGCAGCTGTGGACAAACAAGCTTCCTAAGCGTTTAGTAACATTGGAGTCTATCTTCAACCCTAACGACCAGTTTCACAAGGAAAAGGCTAACATATAGGTCAAGAGAGAAGATTCAGGGCCAATTCTGGTTGGGGAAGGCAAAACACTTCAAATTGGTAAAGTGGCCACTGAGTAGGAGAAATTAGATTTCATACAACTTTGCCAAGAATTTCCAGATGTCTTCGCTTGGAGCTATGAAGACTTGAGAGGATTCGATCCGAAGCTGGCACAACATACCATAGAATTGGATCCAGATGCTAAGCCCATTAGGTAGAAACAGAGACCAGTCAACCCTCACATTGAGCCTCTGATGAAGAAAGAGCTAAACAAGCTAATAGAGGCAAGCATTATATTCCCGATCAAGCACTCAAGCTGGGTTGCAAACTTGGTCCCGGTTAGGAAGAAGAGTGGAGAAATCAGGTTGTGTGTAGACTTCCGAGACCTCAATAGGGCCTCTCTCAAAGACCATTACCCACTTCCTTCAATGGAACAAATATTACAAGCAATATCCGGTTCAGAGAGATTCTCTCTCCTAGACGGGTACTCAGGGTATAATCAAGTGATGGTGAAAGAAGATGACCAGTTCAAGACGGCTTTCGCCACCAAATGGGGAACCTATGCCTACAGGAAAATGCCATTTGGGCTATCAAATGCTGGAGCCACTTTCCAAAGGGCAATGGATATGGCATTTAGAGGGTTGATCAATAAAATAGTTCTGATATATCTTGATGACATCACTGTATTCTCAAAAAATGCAGCGGATCACCTCTGTCATTTGAGACAAGTATTTCAGAGATGTAGAAAATTTGGGGTATCATTGAACCCCAAAAAATGCATATTCTTGGCTCACGAGGGAAAACTTCTAGGCCATATTGTTTCGAAGGAAGGGTTGACGATTGACCCAGAGAGAGTCGAAGCAATTCGAGCATTGCCATTGCCAAGTCACAAGAAGGCTCTTCAAAGCTTCTTAGGAAGGATCAATTTTGTCCGCAGATTTGTGCCAAACTTTACAGCTCTCGTGAAGCCAATAACGCTGATGTTGAAGAATAGCATGGCATTTAAGTGGACATCTGAAGGCAAGGTGAGTTTTGAGGCAATAAAAGAGGCTATATCTCAAGCTCCGACTCTCGTCAATCCAGACTTCTCTAAGGACTTCATGTTATATGCCTTCGGTGGCGGAGACACAATTTCTGAAATCTTGGTACAACAAAACAAAGAGGGATTAGAGCAACCAGTTGCTTTCTTCAGTCAAGGCTTGGAGGAATTCAAAACTAGGTACTCTTTCATTGAAAAGCATGTCCTTGCAGTGATCAGAAGCTTAAAGAAATTCAAGCACCTAGTCTCAAACAACAAGATCCAATTATTGGTCTCCCATGCGGGAGTCAAGGACTTCCTTCTAAACAAGGATCTGAATGAGAAGCGTGCAGGATGGATAACTCGTGTCATGGAATATGACATCGAAATTAAGGTCACTAAGCTAGTACGTGGAAAGGGACTATGTGAGCAGCTAGCCTTGAGTCAACAAGTTGAAGCAGGTGATGAAAAAGAGACTGTCTTGGTACTACAGGATAGTCAGGAATAGGAAAATGATGATGTGCACACTCCTTGTTGGACTCAGAGTATGATACACTTCCTACAGACAGGACTATGCCCTCCAAGAATGAGCAAAGCAAAAAGGAGATACTTCAGATTACAAGCTATTCCATATGTGCTTGTTGATGGTGTTCTGTTTAAGAAAGACATCAATGGAGTTTTACTAAGGTGCATTGGGATAGGTCAAATTTAGAGGGTGTTATAAGATTTTCACGATGGAGATTCTGGAGGACATTTTTCCCCACGAGTAACAGCTCTCAAGATAATGAAGGCAGGGTATTATTGGCCCACAGTGTTCAGTGACTGTTATACATGGATAAGAAAATGTAAGAGATGTGCACTCTTCACAGGCAAAGAAAGGCTAGCAGCACTTCCATTGCACCCGATTTTGGTTGACCAACCGTTTATGCAATGGGGATTGGACTTCATTGGGGTCATAAATCCAAACTCAAGCCAAGGCCACAAGTGGATTCTCACGGCAACGGACTACTTCACCAAGTGGACCGAAGCAGTAGCGCTCAAAGAGGCAAATGAGTCTAACATACTAGACTTTTATGAAGGGATAGTAACCAGGTTCGGTGTGCCAGCCACTATCATATCAGACAACGCATTGGCATTCGTAGGTTCCAAGATCACAGAATGGGCTGTCAAAAATGGAATCTACTTGAGCACCTCTTCCAATTATTACCCACAGGGTAATGGGCAGGCAGAGTCCACGAACAAAAACTTGCTAAGAATCATCAGGAGGACTCTAGATGAAAATCAAAGAACATGGCATACCAAGCTAAAATCAGCATTATGGGCTGACAGAATAACACCAAGGAAGTCTACAGGGAATTCTCCCTACAAGATGGTCTATGGGAAGGAGGCAGTATTGCCCATATCATTAGAACTGCCTGCATTGGAGTTCATGAGGTAGTTGGAGTTAGCTGAGTTTGAACCAATGGAGGCCAGGTATGCGGAATTGATGGAATTGGAAGAAATAAGAGAACGTGCAGTTCAGACAATTGAGAAAGATCAGGCCTTGGTGAAAAGATGGTTTGATAAGAAAGCAAGAGCAAGGACCTTCCAGGAAGGGGATCTAGTTCTGAAATGGGATGCAGATCGGGCAAAACCAGGAAGGCATTCCAAGTTTGATGCCATTTGGAGTGGCCCCTACATGGTCATGGGATGGAAGAATAGCAATTCCTTCCAATTGTCTACATTGGATGGAGAAAAACTCCCGATTCCGGTTAACGGAATCTATCTTAAACATTGCTACTGAAGAGAAAAGGTTTACCTTTGTAAATATTAGCTTAGTTTTCTTTCCCCTAAGTGTGTATGCACATTGTCTTGTTGTAGTTAGGTTTCAGTTTCCCTAAGTGCTTTGGCATAGGTTTCGTTGCTCCTGGGTTGGTTTTCTACAGTGCAGCGTGTTCTCGGAGAAGGGAGTTCAAATATCAGTTTAGTTCGGGTTATTGCTTATGACTCCATGCCCAATGGATTGCTGAAAGGCCACTGATCTTCTACCTAGCAGGCAGGTAATCCCGTTGAGTCACCAAATTGTTGTATATTTTCCCTCTCTGGCCCGATGCCAGGGCAAATCGCGGGCGGAGGAGTCGGGTGAAGGTGGCGGAAAAGCGTGGCAGAGGAACAGGGCGCGGAAGGAAACATGTCCGGGGTAGAGAATCCTGACAGCAAAGGGAGACATGTATGCAGGCCTCCGAATCCCGATGCTGGAACATGTCGCGAAGGCCGAAAAACCGATGCGAATGCAAACGCGGGTTTACAAGTTGGGCGAACAGCAAAGGAAAACATGTCGGGGTTTCTTCCAAACCCGACAAAGGAAAAATGTGTCGGGGGGTCTCCAAAACCCGACGCACCTAGCAAATCAGGTTTTCGGGTCGGAAACGCATGATGAAAGAGCATGTCGGGAGCCCACCAAAACCTGACACCAAAGGACATGCCGGAAGGGTTAAAAAATCCGACGCACAAGGAAATCGGGTTTCCGGGGCGGGAAAACAAGTCGGGTTCGCATGGTCAAAAAGCATGTCAAGCCAGTTTCCAAGCCTGATGCAAATGCACGAGAGAGTTTTGAACCCGACAGGCGTTGGGGATCTCATCTGCCACCATGGTTGTTGAAGAATTGAATGCAGTTTTGGAGGTGGTTGGGGCAGTTCGAATTCCTCTCTTCTCCCTCTCTTTTCTTCCATATAAAATGTAAGGAGGGGGCTGTTTTTTTAAAGTGTCGAACATTTTTTGTTTTGTGCCTCCTCCCTTCTTCTCCCTGGCAGGTGGATTTGTGGAGCTTTCAAACCTCCCATATAGACTGTAACACCGTTTTTTGCCTTTTGGCCATTGCAATGTATTGAATCAATCCTTGAGCAATATATATGTGTCTGTGGTTGCTTCTAAACCCTCTTACATATTTATTACTGTCATTTTTGATCTTTCATTGCATTTTTTGCTATCTGTGCATGGTGTTGAGTTACATCTGTATGGTCTGTGTTTAATTTTGCAAAACATATGTTCTTCATTCCTCGGTGCATCACCTCCTTAGCTTAGGTTTATTTTTATGCATTTCTCTCTCCCTGTCTCCTTGGTAGTTAGGTTAGGGTTTATTGAGTAAACCTCTGCGTTTTATTGGTGCATCTGAATAGAGGAATAGGAGCCGGCCTTCATCCGGAGAGCTTTTCCGATTTCGCAAGGTCCCACACTTGGGAAAAGCTCCATGTTGTGCAATCGCACTAGGAGTCTCAAACGATCGCGTTGGGGAGTCCCAGGGGTGCTGTGATTTGACACCAACAGGTACCTAGGGGTTCAAGCTCATTCTATGTTAATATGTGGTTTGTTTAGCTCTTCTCAACTACGAGACACTTTTACCTCTTTTGCTCGACTCTAGGATTATGTGTTGACCTTAATAAGGACACGATTCCCTACTACTTGGGTATGCTAACTTTCGCTTCACCTATACCTACACCAACAACATTACCCCACCAACACCAACAACATTACCCTACCAACATCAATTTTTTTTTACCAACTGACAAATTGCCTAACCACAACCAAATTTCCTGAATTCACCTCTCCCTGGTCCTAAGGGAGAACTACATCGGTCTGAGGCCCCTCCTTGCTTTATGTAATGGGCTATGTAGGTAGCACTTAGGAGACATGGGGTCTCCCAAGGTTAGCTCAACCATCCCCTACCATACCCTATCATGTGTTGTAAATATAAATAGTTTTTGTGTATTTCTATTTGCCAACATTCATCTTTATCCTTTTTCAAACCAAACAAAAACAACATCCAAAACACAACCATTCTTATTATTATCATCACTCAAAACAACATACATATTTTAGTTTTATTTTAGATGTTAAACAAATACACCTTCTCTATCATCGACTCGCAGGTCGACATCCTTATTTATTCTTATATTCCTATGAAATTCACTTAGACCCTTGCGCCTCCTCCCGAATCTGGTGGTGATCGTGATCGTCGACGCCCTTCACCTGGCCTCTCCATCCTCAAAGGTGCCACTGCCATTGGTTTCGCCCACTGATCCGCCAACATCTCCTGTAACATACGAATACGTCCTCTCGCGTGGAGGAATCTTGCCTCCAGTCTCTCCACTCGTAACTGTGAAACCTCTAACAATCTCGTTGTCTCATTCACCTGTGTTTGAAGTTGGTGAACTAAATCCTGCAAACGATCTCTCTCCGCTGTAATCACAGCTATGTCAGGGTGCTCACGTGCACCTCGCAGCTCTGCTACCCACCATACTCTATAGGCCTCTATTGTTCCCGCATCCATTACCCTACGATCGGCAGCTATCTCTTCTGGCCCTTCTGAAGGTGTAGGCTGGGGAGGTGAGAATGCTGCCTCGGCGTCAATCCTCATGTATGGTCTATATGTCATAGGTATATCCTGAACGAACCCAAATTGTCGCCGCACGCGATCTAGAGGAATCCTCTCGTACTCACCCGCCCTGTGCCCTACGATCCACCTCAATCGCACCACACCCCTTAACTCCTTAGCTATGTTCTCTGTCACCATATAGTTCTCGTAAGGCCTCCAACAAATATCCACAATCGTCACCATCTCCCATACCTGTCTATAATACTCGATGTCATCTATCACGGCTTAGGATCTCGCTTCTTGTTCTGTCTGGACCCATCGTCTGAATCCTAACCTCTGCACTCCTACCTCTCCGGACTCGATGGGTCGGCCTATTGGATGCACACAAACAATGTGCTCATAGGCCCAACAATGTAATAAGTACAAACAATCCAGTGTCATCCTGTGTTTTCACTTGTAGACCCATAAACCCCTATATAACTCTGCCAAATATGCGGGTGCCCATGCGAAATTCAAGCTCATTTCTATCATTTTCCAAATAACACTCATCAATGCTTTTGGAAATCTTCCAGCCTCCACCCTCGGTAATGCATAATACCCCACCGCTATCATTAATAGCACGCCCAACCTTGTTTCCTCAGGGTGTGTTGCATACATTGTACCATACGTAAATGTTAAACCTCTCTGTGTCAAATCTCGTGCAGTTGAACCAAATACTGTTGTTATCGCTGCCCGCCCCGCGCTAGGAAACGCCTGATACACTATTTTTCCTATCATTGGGAGTCTCAAAATACAGAACACATCTTCCAAAGTCACTGTCATCTCCCCTGTTGGTAGATAGAAGGTATTCTTTTCTGGATTCCATCTCTCAATCAACACCTGCAACATAGCATGGTTACGCGTGATTCGTGAATAATAGCGGATTCCACTTAACCCCAAATGATTTATCAATGTCCATTCAACTGGTGTTACATCCGCTCGGATTCGTGACAACAACGCTGGCACAGTATCATTCATCCTTAACCCTGCTTCCGCCTGCATACGTACCAAACGACACATAATTATTCAATAAGAACAAATCTCCACGGTTTTTTTTTTTTTTTTTTTGTTTTTTTCTCAAATTCTGGAAACTCCTACAGTAACCGATATCGGTTATAGATAACTGATACCGGTTTAGTAACCGATACCGGTTATCTCTAAACGATACCGGTCACTGTCAAAAATATACACCCTACTTAAAAACATACACCTACGATAATTATTTTTCCCATTTACTCCTATCTATACCTAAAAACATACGTGACCACCCTGCTTACCTACCCCATAGCACTCACCCCATCCCAAACCCTTGCCTATCACCTTTTCTTTCTCATCTTTACCCACTTACTCTCTCTCATCCTATTCACACAAAACATGCAAGAATCAAATTACAACTAAAACATTTACCTCTTGGGCTGCAGCAGATTGAGGTGGAACTTGTCTTCCCCCTCGTCCCTGCCTGCAGGATGCTTCTCCTTGTTCAGCCATGTTCACCACCCTCTTCAAATATAACTTGTCTTTCTACCTTCTAAATCTCAGCCCACACTCACTTCACCTGTCTCTTTCCTCCTTATCACTCAAATTCTTTCATGCAATTATCTGTATCAGTCGTCAAACAGCGTCGCATTTGCGTATTTAACTTGTTGCATGACTCTAAAAATAAGAATGCTAAAAATAAGAACTTAAGTTGCCAACCAAGCAGTTCTATTTTTAGGAAAAATAATTCTGACATAACCGATATCGGTTACATAACCAATATCGGTCATATAGCTACCGACATCGGTTACATAACCGATATCAGTCATGTGCCCCGTTTTGCTTAAACCTCGGCCGTTTCTTCGTTTTTACAAATTTTTGTGGCGCCCGCCTTTTTTTCCTACATAACAACACCATTATCAATATTTGTCATCCAAATCACATATATATATCCTCATAATGTCAGCAACATCATCCATCTACATTATAACAACCATCGACAACATACATACGACATCATATATACATCAAACCCATCAACATACACAACATGTGAATTAAACTCATCATCTATATATACATACATTCCATTTCAAAAAGCCATCAACAAAAGACATCAACACCATCAATATATAAACCATGTGGATCAAACTCATCATACATTACAATTTCACAACCCATCAACAAAACACATAAAACATTTCATATGCACCATGTGGGTCAAAATCCTCATATATATATATCCAAGGTTTCAAATATACAACTTGCCCTGCATAGGGGCCTTTGTGATCTCAAGATACTACAAAGCCGGCACGCAGGCCACAATAACTGTCAAAATATCGACTCGGCTCGCAGGCCGGTCTCTCATATCAAAAATATACTCGGCTCGCAGACCGGTATCAACTATACAACCTGTACTTGGCTCGCAAGCCGGTATATACAACAGGATGAATAAATAAATGAAAGAATCATATGTGGGCACGTAGGCCTCTCTATACATAACCGGTTCGCAGACCGGTGCCTCTATCTAATATCCAATCTACAAACAAAACATCTCTCTCCGACCCAGGGATGTCTCAACTCTCCCCACCGCCCTCAGCACCTCTCCCTGCGGGTCTTGGCCCTGGCTCCCGCCTCCTCCCTATCACCGACCCACCGACTGTAGCTGCACCACCCTGGGATCTCTGACTCCGCGAGGTCTTAGCTCTTTGCGCCACATATGGCTGATAGTCAACCCCGGTACCATCAAGAATGTCCTGATAGTACCGGGCCTCCGCTCTCGCCTCCATATAATGGGCCCGTACCACCATAGCTGCTGGGGCTGGTCCCCCAACTCCTAATAACAATGGCCCCTGTCCTACCAGTACACCCTGTGCCTGTGTCGGTGTCGTTGGTGGTGCCTGTGCTGGTGCCGCTGGTGGTGCCTGTGGCTGTGGCGGTACCTGTACTTTTGGTTGTGCCGGGTACCGCTGGTGGTGCTTATGCTGGTGCCGCTGGTGGTGCCTGTGCCTGTGCCTGTGCCTATACCTACGCCTGGGCTAACTGCCCCTATAGGACACCTATCTGTGCCTGTGCAGCAGCAAGCTACCCCTATAAAAACTGTTCCTGTCCCCTGAGCTGGTCCCTCTCTGCTCGAACAGCTGCTAAGTCTAGCTGTGCGGGCTGTGCTCTCCTCGCGGCTCTCTCCCCTGCCCACCATACCAAAAATGCTCCTGTGCAGCCAGCGTCGTCTACAGTATCATTTGCTAGCCTCTCGGCTACCCAATCTGGGTCCATAGGCTGCGGTGCAGGCAGTGGGGCCTCTACATCATCCCTCCGGTACTGAGGGAAGGGAGGTGGCTCATCCTGTCGTAACCCCAACTGTCGTCATACCCTCTCTAGGGGTATCCGCTCATACTCTCCCGGCCTCCGTCCCACTATCCAGAATGTATACTAGATCCACCGCAACTGTGATCGGGCTCCTCCACGGGGCTGATGACCTCTGTAAGGCCTCCATACAATATCCAGGGCAGTCACGCCCTCTAATACATGCCGGTAATACGCTACATCCCATCCGGCGAGAACTGCTCGTGGCTGGCCCACGACCCCCAGCCACCTCTGAAAGCAATATCTATAGATCACCTGTGGCCCTGGCTGCTGGGGTAGCCTTACTGGTCGAATGCATATGATATGCTCATATGCCCAGCAATGTAATAAGAATGTAGAGCAAATCCCGAATCGCCTCATCTGGCGGTAGGCCCACAGCTCTCTGTATAACTGCACCAGGTATACTGGTGCCCACGCATAACATGTATGCTCCTCCACCATCTCGTGTAGTACCCCCATCAGCGCCTGTGGAAAGCGGCCTCCCTCTAAGTCCGGGAGGGCGAAGCATGTGATGCCAATCATCATCAACACGGCAAGCTGTGTCTCATGTCTATGGGCACGATACATGTCCCCATAGGTAATGCTCGCGCTATGATAAGTCAATAGCACGGCTGCATCCCCGAATACCTGTAAAATTCTGTCCATGGTTGTCTCTACATCCACCTGGAAGACTGCCTCTCCATCGATCGATAGTCTAAGGATGCGATACACATCCTCCAGTGTAATCGTCATCTCTCCCGTCGGGAGATGGAACACATTGGTCACAGGATCCCATCTCTCGATGAGGGCGACCATAAGACTGTGATCCCTCTCTATCGCCCTATAACGCTGGACTCCGCCGAGTCCCACCTCGCGCATGATGGCCCACTGCACTGCAGACACGTGTGGCCGCATCTGTCTCAACAACGGGGGCATCCTATCCCGCATCGTCAGCTACTAACATGCCTGTAAAACCAACTCACTGCATTAGCCCTACTCTTTATCACAACAACTCCTTTAACCTTCTATACCCCCTTTTACTCACCCTTCCTCTCAACCTCTACCCCTTCCCTCTTCACCCCCAAAAACACAAAACTCAAACAACAACCAAGCACCCAAAACCACAACAAAAACCAAGCAACAAAATAACAAATCCTGACTAGGGACCAGTACCGGTCACCCATGACCGCCACCGGTCCCCTCTCCACCGATGTCGGTCAACGTACGACTGACACCGGTCAACCACAAACCCACCCTACCTTGAAACTTCTTAACCGATGCCGGTCGCTTAGTGACCGGCATCGGTCATTGAAAAATCGATGAGCCGAACCTGACGCGGCCCCCCAAATCCATTTTTGGCCTATTTATCTCTATTTACCCACCCAAACACCCTAAAAACCTACCCACCCTGCCGCCTTGACCTATTTAACCCATCTATCCTCTTCATTTTTCAAATAACTTCAATTTATTCATTATTTTATCAAAACATGGATTCCTACCCAAACCCCCAAATATATCTTAACAACATCAAATTCACACAATGAATGGTTTCAAACCTACCGGTACGACGACACGTCATCGTGGTGGGATAGGTGGTGGTGGTCCAGCTGGTCCAGCACCTCCAGCTCCTCTTGGCTGTGTCATGGCTCTCAAACTCCTCTGTTGGGTCCTCCACCAATCAAATGCTGCCTCCTCCTCGCTAGGGCCTACCAATCACTCACTTCTCCACTCAAATAGTGCCACCTCAGCCGACAAACTCAACAATCTCGCCAAAAGACCTCAGACAACTAAAATTGGTTTTCAAATTGACAATATGACAATGACAGGCCGTATTTTTCTTTTTATAGGTTTTCAACCTATAACCGATACTGGTTATATTGTGCCCTAAGGAACCGGTATTGGTCACCTAACCGATATCGGTCATAGACAATCGATATCGGTTTTATCCCACCTCTTCCCTAATTTCTGCCCTTATTTACTAATCGCCCTTTCTCACAACATCGCCTATATCCACCTTAGCTGAAAACCCTTTGTTAACTTCATTGGCCCGACCCAAGGCCGCAACCAACCAATTTGGCCCGACCCAAGGCCGCACCCAACCATTTGGCCCGACCCAAGGCCGCAACCATCCATTTGGCCCGACCCAAGTTCGTAACCAACCCATTTGGCCCGACCCAAGGCCGCACCCAACCATTTGGCCCAACCCAAGGCCGCACCAATTAAATACCTCACCCAACATCAACAAAATACAATTTTATCCACCCATCATGTAGCTTTTTGTTCAATCGAGCTCACTTGTTCGTGTTTTAGCATGATTAGGGTCCTTGACTTGATCAGTCGACCAACTTTGCCTAGACCAAGACCGTGACGTTTATCTCAACTAAACCAACCATTTGGTACTGCCGAACCTGCCTAAACGTTCCTGTACCTTACCCGTTATATCCCCTAGAGCTACTTCTTATGCCTTGGATACCAGGATTATATCACCCTTGTTTGGATAAACTATCGACCTTTGCCTATGAATTGTTTGTTTGCTCTTCAAAATCATGTACCCTAGTCGCACTACTGCATTTCAACGTGCGTCTGCTTCCTTGGACCTACCCTACCATCTTACCATCATCTCAACACCATTTCCCTTTATCAACCCTATCCCTGATTTCACGCTACTTCAATCTGTGATAGATTTGAGGGGGATTACCTATACCCTTAACAGGGGTAACCATTTCTTATTATTGTCCGTGCAGCTTTAACAAAGACAAGCTACACGACAACAAGGGGCTAATGTAGACACCAAATTTGTGTCTTACGACCCCCTATGCCCCGCATCTCATTTCGTAACCTAACCTCATCACTTAAACCTTACACAATTATTTATTAATTACCTTATAATTAATAAATCCACATCGCCATACCTGCCACCTCATTTCACCACCTCACCATGACCTAGTCTTAACCCTAAACTAACCTAATTAAGACCTATAACTTGGTCCACATCCATACCCATGACTAATTACTCCTCACCTACACCTAAAACCAACCTCATAATGACTTGACCAAGCCTGCAACTAATCCCTTGGGAGAAAAGGAGGGAAAGCTGGCTATTTTACCAAAAATAGCCCGCTTTGACCTGACCGATACCGGTTTCTACTCGACCGCCATCAGTTGCGTAACCGCCATCGGTTCCCTGTAAATGACCACTCCCAACCAAAAAAAAAGGGTTGGATTTTTGTGGATCAAAAATCAGAAGTCATTGGAAGGATCCAAAAATTTTACTTGGCTGAACAGAGACAAGTGAAAAGAAAACAAGAGAAGTTTGCAGAGAAGGACATCAAGCCCAAGACTACAATTGAATAACCAGAGTCCAGTGACACTCATCCGAGTATCAGGAGAAGAGATAGCTCATCTTGGATTGTCAGATCATCCTACTTGAGCCTTGTCTTCGTCATCACATTCCCAGAACCTGCATTTTCCATCAGGAACTAGTAAGTAAGTCTTATACGTTCTTTTAATAACATTTCTTGAACTTCTGAATCACAGCCATCGTAAGTCTATTCCTAGATCTACTACCCAACAACACACTACATCTAACTGTCATTCCTCCACCCCTACATTACCCCAAGAACACCCCCCGTATTCTCTGAGTCCTTCTTATCACCCCATTACCCAACCCCACCCATTTATTAGCCTTATAAAACAACACAACCACCTTACAACCAACCTTCACCAAAAGCCCCTAAAACATTGCCCCTACCGATATCGGTTACCACCAACCGGTACCGGTTACAGTGACCGGCATCGGTCACCTTGATTCTAAACCAAGACCAGCCCTTTTTCTATTGTTCTAACAAGGTAAACAAATTGTAATTGGATAATAGCTTATTTGTTAGAATTTGTGTTAATTCATATTAGCAGGGGAACTGACCACCTTCGAAAGGAAGTTTTATATTTCCTGGGCCCAAGGTAGTTCCCTCATTTATTGTCTAATTAAAATCTGGTGGTCTTGTATTCTTACTTACAGGTAGTCCTTCCCAGACAAAAAGGAGTTCTTCGCAGTCGATCTGATCTTTCTCTACAGTACGCGCACACCCTCTCAACATTCAACAGGTATTCCTCCTAGCCCTAACCCTTATCTGTTTCTCAAAGGAATGAAAGGATAGAAACAACTCTATTCCCAAAATCTGAAACATTCCGTGTGAAACAGAAGATACCTATTTAAAATTGAAATCATCACCGGTAATGTGCTAGATCTTTGTCTTAAAAAAAATTCAACACAAAAAATGGATTAGCAGATAAATGGGTGAGTTTCCTGACATTGTCAGTCCCGAGAAGTAATAGCTTCCTCGGACGGATGTCAACCCACGTTTTCAAAAAGTAAAAATGTTGTATTTAACTAAATGTAAATACATACACCTATAACATCTTTAATGATAACCAGAGCTGAAAAATGAATAGTAACAAACATTAAGATTATGTTGAAGAAGATACCTATTTAAAATTGAAATCATCACCGGTAATGTGCTAGATCTGTCTTAAAAAAAATTCAACACAAAAAATGGATTAGTAGATAGATGGGCGAGTTGCCTGACATTATCAGTCCCGAGAAGTAACAGCTTCCTCGGACGGATGTCAACACACATTTTCAAAAAGTAAAAATATTGTATTTAACTAAATGTAAATACATACACCTATAACATCTTTAATGATAACCAGAGCTGAAAAAATGAATAGTAACAAACAATAAGATTAAGGGGAAAAAGATACCTCCTTAAAGTTGAAATAATCATTGCCACTAGTACTGAGCTAGATCTGTGTTTTAAAAAAACCCAACACGAGAAATGTATTAGTAGATAGATCGGTGAATTGCCTGACATTTTTAGTATATAGACCTATAACATCTTTAATGATAAAGATAAAAGATAGATAAAGAAAATACCTATTTAAAGTTGAAACAATCCATTATCAATAGCTTCATCAAAGTCGATGTTGTCTTCTGTAGAATGTGACGAAGAGCCAATTACACTCTCAAGCTTGGGAATATTTGTACTTGTAGCTGTATTATTCACACCTCTTCTTTCACAAAGGGAATTCTAGTGCGCAATTGCTCTGTCGAACGGAAAGGTTTTGATGGAGTATCGAGAAACATAACACCTCATGCAACTTTCCAGATGTTTATCCAACCTGTTTCTCAGTTTTGATTTTATAAATGACAATGCACTGAAAACCCTTTCATCCTCCACAGACCCCAAAATCATTGTTTGGCATAACTCATATAATCTGAAATATTCACTGATATCTTCTTGTAAAATAGAACTTTGATAGATTCCTCGCCACAGCCTTGTAATAGCACCACTTTCAGAAGGTTGATCTAAATTCTTATATTGGTTCCTCATTGTTGTTGCAAAATTTGTTGACTGAAACTTTAATAAATCGGCATTTAGTATACCTTTGATTTTCACACCCTTGAGCTCTGACGTCTTTGTAAATTTTTCCATTATTGTACCCATTGATTTATGGAAATGCTTACTGACAAATTCTGCACAGCCACCTTCAGTATTCCAAAAATTAGGATTCATCACACCCATGGCTTCCAGAATTTTATCTTTACAGAAACGTTCCCTAATTTATGATGACAAGGTTTCTGAAAATTTTTTAAGCTTTATTCTTGTTTCAACTATAACAGACTCAAACAAATTACGTGTCACAGGAACATCTTCTCGTTCCAATCCTGTAATATCTTGACATTTTTGCAAAATGTGCACAGGTATTTCCCTCCCATTAACAGTGATGCAGAGGTGATCGTGGATATTAAATCTCAAAAAGGTGTTAGGATTTTTAAGATCTAATAAATCTCTCCAATTTTCAAAAACAGGTGCATCAAAACTATCATTGGAATAGTACAACATATCAAGACTTTGACATACCATTTTCCTCATCCGCATAAAATCCACAATATAGATTAATCTTCCCTGTGCATGCTTCATCATTGTATTGATCTCCTTTAACATTGGAATAATACCAACCAATGTAAGCAATGTCTCCAAATCAGTTAAATGGAACAACAAGTCCCTTGCCCTATCAACTTCATGACGGTATTTGTGCATGAAACCAACGAATGAAGGATACTCCTCACGAACTCTGCATGCAGGTTCATACAAAGAGATCCATCTAGTCTCCACATCCTTCAGAAGTTTTTTGCCATCTGTAATTCCAATTGCAAATTTTTGGAACTCGAGAAAACGCTTTGGGCTGCTTGACATATAGGCATGAAGTTCTCTTATAAGGTCTTCTAATTTATCAACATTTTCGTGGTTGCTTACCATTTTATATGCTAAATTCATTCTGTGAGCCATACAGTGAATTGGTAGCATATATGGGGCCACTGTTGTTTGTAATCTAACACAGAGCCCTATTCGGTGACCCTGCATGACAGATGCACCATCTACTCCAACGCATACCAACTTCGTAGCAATTTCATAATCAGTCATACTAGCAACATCTTTCAAATGAGAAACAACTATTTTATATAGGTTTTCGGCATTGCACTTTTCAACCATTTTCATAACACCCAACAGATGAGGTGTCCTTATATGATTTTCTAAAGTATAGATGTGGATACATACCCATGCGGTGTTGTCGACTGCTGTCACTTCATCAATTGAAAGAGAGATAAAGTTTGCTTTTTTTACATTCTCTTTCAAATCTTCCTTCTCTATCATCAAGAGGCATTTTGCCATTTCCCATCCACTACTCTCAGACCAATGAGACTGAGGTACATTCAGCATTCCGTTAAATTGATACAAAACTTTGAAATCGAGGAAATCTAAAATCGCTCTTCCTATTTTAAGTATTTGAAAAAGAGTAGAGAATTGTATGAATTTTGCATGTAGATTTGTTTCTTTCATCTTACCAATATGCGATGTGATCGTTCCTCCCTTTTCCAACAGATGTCTGTGTTTTTTCTGCTCTGCCTCATATTCCACTGCGTATCTAACATGCATGTATTCTTTTTCAGTTTTCCACCTATGTGTTTTGATTTTCTGGCCATCTGCCCCTGTTACAGTTAAATATTGTTTTCCACAATGTTTTTCTATAGTGTCCAGCTTCAGTTGCATTTTTTGTTGCTTTCCCAATTTCCACGTACATATTTTACATGTACATTCAGATGGGATTTCTTCAGAATTAGATGATTGTATAGGTTCAATAAAAAGAAATTTAGCTGCCCAATCAAACTTGTATGTCCTGCTAATGGTCCACATATTCTTGTTCATTTTTAATGCTTTGCTTTTTTTAGTAGAATTTTGAGCAATATCACAATCCCCTGGTTTCCTCTTTCTTGGACCGGAGTTTGATTTTGATTTTTGTCTTCCATTTTGCTGAGTGTTTGTATCTGTGATATCTAGCTGCACTTCTGGTTGCACCCCAACAGGAACAATATCTTCAAGATCTGGCATATTATCGTAGGTTTCATTTGTTTGACTTTAATACTGTGCAGAATGCATGTCCACCTCAATAATTCCTTCCACACAGTCAGTATTCTGATTCTCTATGGTGGCATCTATATGATTGGTATTTACAATATCTGTATCCACAAAGTTTCCAAAATACTTGAAGAGTGATTTCTGATATTTCTTACTTACTTTTAGGTTATTCGTATTCTTTGAGCTGGCACCTTCCATTATTCTGAAAAGAGTCCTGCATCAGCAAAAGAACCAAGTAGCGACTCTGTCCAGTCTGAGGTCTTGTCGCGCGTCCACTGTCTGAGGTCGCGCGTCCACTGTCTTAATATACTGTCGTGCGTCAACACTGCCCAAGTCGCGCGTCACTTCTTTGCCCAAGTCGCGTGTCAACACTTCCTTGGTCGTGCGTCAGAACACCTTTTTCACGCGTCAATACAGCTCTTATCGCGCGTCAGTACAGCTCTTGTCGCGCGTCAACAATCACAGGCTAACAGTAATATGAATCTCTGGTGCTCAAGGGTATGCGAGTTCAAATTTCACAGTATTAGTAATTTGGTAAGCTACTTGAGGTATACTACGCGGCGAATCACCTAGGTTTTTATAGGAGATGTTTTCAAATGAAGGCGAAGCTGACCCCCCCAAAAAAATATACTATATATTTTAGGCGAACAGGACACCGACCCACTCCGAATAATTCACCTTTTCAAATTTTCCTAAAATGAATTTTCGCCATATTACGAATATTCACCGCTAAAATTATCCCTGGTTTGCATAGAGCAAGAAGTGTATCCAATTAGGAGGATTCAAAACTAAAAAGATAAATGCACTCGAACGACTAATACGATAGAGGACTTAAAGTCATCGTCCTCAGAAAGACCTAAGGGAATCGAAGACAATTTCCGCTTAAAATGGCCTGGGCATTAACTATCCACAAGTCCAAGGGACTTACTCTGCATAAAGCAACTGTCGACATTGGAACCAATGAAAGGTAGGGTCTGACATTCACAAATTTCTCCAGAGTTGCCTCCCTTGCAAATCTGCGCATTTCACCTCCTTTTTCATTCGAAGGTTACCGATCGCAGACTAAGGTGATTCCTCCTATGACTAGTTCTAATTCTCAACAACCCAAAATCAGTAAACCTCTTACAACCAATGCATACCCATGTTTGAGAACCTCTAGGAAACCATGCTTTGAAGTGGGGAATCCTAATAAGCCACAATTTACATTCAAGATCAGAGTCTCAGTAGCTCAAAATCAACCAGAGGCCTTTTCTAATTAAAAACAAAAAAATTGTAGCCAAACACACCAAAATCATCAGGGTAATGTTCTGAGACAACTGATATATGTCTTGCCTATCACTGTAAATCGTAGCCACCTAGAGACGTGAGGTACGAGTATCTGGGTGGGGTCCCAATTTCAATTAGGGTATGATAGCGAAAATAAGAGTATGGCTATTTAGTCACAGATGTAGGTGTGGGGATAGGTCCTCATTGCTACACTTTTGTTTCCAGGTGATTATGCTATAAATCCTTTGACATCGGTTGTGGATGTGGTTGGTGGATTGTGTTGAGGCAATCTTTTCGTTCTGCCTTTTTATGTTCATTTGTATGTGGATATTTTTTATTTGTCTTCAAAATGGAAATTGTGTCAGTTTCAAATACAATACCATGTTGGATCTCTAATTTTATGGGGGAAAATTTTTGCTTCATTGGTAGCTGAAGCGATGATTGTTGTTATGTGTATTACCTATTTTGTTGCAAACTATGAATTGACAATAGTTCCATGTTGTGAAATGCATAATTTTTTGTTTTGGTTATGGAGTGGATTTGTTTGAATTAGAGAAGATCATCCTCTTTAGTTAGTTGCATGATGATGCCCTACCATCTAGGTAAAATATATGAATTAAGTTTTAATAGAAAGTTTAAAAGCATAAATACATGTTTGATTAAATGTTGGTGGTACTTTTTGATAAGTATAAAAACATAAATACACATTTGATTAAACTATGGTGGTAATTGTAGATAAACTATGGAATTAGTTAATTGTTAAGGTGTTAGTTTATTTGTGTCTTTATTGGTTTGAGTTAGGTTTTTTCTCGTGTCATCAATTTTTTGTCTTTTAAAGTTCATTTATTTAGGATTATATTGCTCCATATTGCAGGTGACTCTGGTTTTGTTCATTTATATTAGGTTTTTCCATTTTCTAATTTTAGTTGTCTTGAGTTCATTTTGTTTCTCTCAAAAAGTGACTATTTGCAAATGATGTAGAAATGGTCGTCTGTTGGTGGAAATGATCACATTACTCCTTTGGACCCTTTTCCCCCTAGACCTATTTAAGTCGAGTTTTGTGTCACTGTTGTTTTCCTTTCTAACTTGTTATGTGTCAAATTGCACATTTATAGGGCCCCAATTTGATTTTCAAGAACCCTATAAATACATAAGAGCACTAATGCATGTGGGGTTTCACACAAGGCACACAATATGATCTACCAATTGCAATAGTGATACTAAAGAGTCGAACATATTCTTTCTTAAGCACCCCATACCAAAATTCTGAGGTAAATCATGTAGAGATTCGTGTTAGACCATGTTAGTTGCTATAGATATGTGAGAATATAAGGGTGGGTAGCTGATTGTTGAAATACACGAGTGTTGATTGTGATCTTGTTCACAAACCAAGGTGTTGACAATAACTTGGAGTGATAACACAAGCCCCTCTTGACATCCTCTACTTTTTATGGGTTTTGTAAGGAGCTAGACATGGATTCTAGGATTTTTGTGAAGAGATTGATTCGTGAGTGAACTAGACATTTGGAGATAGGATTTTACACATTATAGCACATCATGTATAGTCATCAATTCAGATCTTGTTTTTATACATGTCCGTTTATGGCAGAAAATGACCATTTACTTGTGGAGTCAAATGGTCAACAATTAGCAAAATTAGTCATGTACATTGTCACAGTCTAGTTTTTCTGGAGGTCGATCATGTTACATTCAGACGTATTTTCTCGGTCTATTATTGATAGTCACATACAAAGTAGCATGAAATTGGGTATTAGATTCCTAAAACCCCTAAAATTCTTGACATTGTAATTACTTCATTGTTTTACATTAGCCCAATTATTCCTATATTTCTTATGATACTTATACTCTGGAATTTCCTCCTACTTGTATATAATTAGGTTTGTATCATTGATTAAACTTTGATTAAGGCATAAGTGCCACCTTAGATGTGATTTTTGTGGTGCTTTTTTAATTAATCCACTTTTCACACCTACATTTTGGTGAACCCATGCTTATATCAAGCATCCAAGCCCATAAGGAGATTTTTTGGTAAAAGTAAGCGTGCTGTAAAAGCAATGTCCTTAAAAGGGGCAGGTAGGTTAGTTTTGGATGCCTGCTTTTGATTGTTGCGGGAAAGAAACGATGGAATTGGATAGTGAGATCTGGAGTGAAATAGCAGAAGATATACTTGTTCTTGTTCCCGCTAAACTGCCCACTCTTTTGCATTGCAAGTTTCGTACAGTTTGTAAAGAATGGAAGCATCTTCTTTCACCGTCACAGGGGTTTGGACGCATATCATCAGGGATTGTTCCTTGCTCCTTCCCTACTTTGATCTTGGCCAGAACTGAAAGTGCCTGCAAATCTGATAAGGATTTTCTCCTATACCAATCGATGCCCAATTCCTGTATGCGCAAGCTCTCATTAGATTGTTTCCTACCAGAACCAGTATTCGTCCTCGCTTCCTGTAAGGGTATCCTCTGTTGCCGTTCCTTTTCTATGACAGGGGAAATCAGCTCTTATTACATTTGCAACCCTGTTACGAGAAAATGGAAAAAGTTGCCCGCATTTAATGACGTTGGCAGACACAATTTCGTTGGATTGGGGTTTAATACCTGCACCAGGCGCTACACTTTGGTGCTTGGAATAAATAAGTGGGAAGAAATCCCCGGAGGAGTATTGGTAGTGAAAATATATGATTCAGAGGGGGACGAATGGACTACATTCCACACGATTAATGCTCTGTCATCGGCTCCGACAGGGGAAGGAGTATTCTCTGGAGGGAGCTTCTACTGGGTTAGTGTAACTGTTGTTGATGAATCACAGCACCCCTGGGACTCTGCAACACGATCGTTTGAGACTCCCAGTGTGATTGCACAACATGGAGCTTTTCCCAAGTGTGGGACCTCGCGAAATCGGAAAAGCTCTCTGGATGAAGGCCGGCTCCTATTCCTCTGTTCAGATGCACCAATAAAATGCAGAGGTTTACCCAAAAAAACTTAATCTAACTACCAAGGAGATAGGGAGAGACAAATGCATAAAAATAAACCTAAGCTAAGGAGGTGATGCACCGAGGAATGAAGAACACATGTTTTGCCAATTAAACACAGACCATACAGATGTAACACAACACCATGCACAGATAGCCAAAATGCAATAAAAGATCAAAAATAACAGTAATAAATATGTAAGAGGGTTTAGAAGCAACCACAAACACACATATATTGCTCAAGGATCGATTCAATATATTGCAATGGCCAAGAGGCAAAAAACAACGTTACAGTCCATATGGGAGGTTTTGGAACTCCACAAATCTTCTTGTGAACAGGAGAGAAGGGAGGGTGCAAAGCAGAAATGTCCAACCCTTTTAGAAACAGCCCCTTCCTTTCATTTATATGGAGGAAAAGAGAGGGAGAAGAGAGAAATTTGAACTGCCCCAACCACCTCCAAAACTGCATTCAATTCTTCAACAACCATGGTGGCAGATGAGATCCCCAACGCCTGTCGGGTTCGGAACTCCCTCGTGCATTTGCATCGGGCTTGGAAACTGGCTCGACATGCTTCCTTTTCATGCTCTTCTGACGTGTTTTCCCGATTTGCTTTTGCGTCAGGTTTTGGCGACCCAAAAACATATTTTCTTGTGTCGGGTTCTTTAGAGCTCCCGACATGCTTTTTTGACCATGCGAACCCGACTTGTTTTCCCGCCCCGGAAACCCGATTTCCTTGTGCGTCGGATTTTTTAACCCTTCCGGCATGTCCTTTGGTGTCGGGTTTTGGTGGGCTCCCGACATGCTCTTTCATCATGCGTTTCTGACCTGAAAACCTGATTTGCTAGGTGCGTCGGGTTTTGGAGACCCTGCGACATGTTCTTTTGGTGTCGGGATTTGGCGGGCTCCCGACATGCTTCTTCGACGTGCAAACCCGACTATGAAACCCACTTTCCTTTTCGTCGGGTCTTCCAACCCTTGCAGCATGTCTCTTGTTGTCGGGTTTTGAAAGCCACCCGACATGCTTCTGCGCCCTGCTCCTCCGATTCGTTTTCCCGATTGCATTCGCGTCGGGTTTTGCGGCCCCTGCAACATGTCCTACGCCATGCTCTTCCGATTCGTTTTCCCAATTGCATTCGTGTCGGGTTTTGCGGCCCCTGCAACATGTCCCATGCCATGCTCTTCCCCCCTGTCCTCCCGACTCCCGTGATTTTCCCTGGTGTCAGGTTTTTCTGCCTCCCCGACATATTTCCTATGCGCCCTGCTCCTCCCCCTCTGAAACCCGCTTCCATTCGCGTCGGTCGTTCTTATTGCTGTCGCGGGGGGGGGGGGGGGGAATATATACAACAATTTGGCGACTCACGGGGTTACCTGCCTGCTAGGTAGAAGATCAGTGGCCTTTTAGCAATCCATTGGGCATGGAGTCATAAGCAATAACCCGAACTAATCTGATCTCTGATTCTTCCCTCTGAACCGCTTGAAACCCATTGAACTTAGAGTTGTTCTCACCAAAATGCCACTGAAATGAACCGTGCCAGAGCAAAACCAGAAACACCAAAAACTATGTACAAAACTGAAAATCATACATGCCCCAAATGGAATATGCAGAGTGTGCACAAGCACTTCTTCTGCTGAAAGAAAACCTACCTACTCTACTCTTACTGGAAGCAAAGGCAAGCTAAACAAACCCTGCAACTGGTTGTGCAAAATAGCTTCCTTTCTTCAAAATGGGCAGCCATGCAATCAATTTGGCACTGATCACGGCTGTTTGGATGAGTGGGAAATCAACGAGAAGCTGGTCTTCCACCCAAATCATCAAGGTGTCAGCTGAAAACAAATCCAATACCTCTTTTAGTTGCTCTGCATTTGGATTGAAAAGGTATGGCAGCTGATCCTTGGTACTCTGTAACTCACCCTCATGCTCAGAAGCAAGCATGACCGGTTGTGGCTTCTCCTTTGGCTCGAATGAAGCCAAATACCTGATTGGGCAAGGTCTGATCCGTTTGATATGCCCATAGCTCTGATTTTCAACTCCAAAAATGGATTTCTCTTGCAGACCCTCCGAGATGGATGAAGTGGAAGAAATGGTGGAATCCTTCTGTCCTTTCTCTTCCTCCAATGAAGAACAAGGAAGATTAGAATCTTCCAATCTTGATTCCAAAGAGCTGTTATAAGATGCAGGCTGCTGCAAATGAAAGCTCTCCTTCATGGCAGCAGGCTCTGGTGTTTGGAATGTGGATGATGAAAGAGAGAATGGTGAAAACTCAACCGGCTCTTCTCCATCAAAAAAATCCTCCAAATCTGACAGGTAAACTGTCTCATTGTTGTCCTGCTGCAAATGTTCAACTTCCTCCATGGTGTTCTCTTGATCTGCAATTTGACCACCATGGTTTCCTTCACTCTCCAATATTGAGTTTGAGAGATCAAACTCCTCTTCAGTACTAGAACTTGGGAGAGGTGAAGTAGAAAGAAGAACTAAAGGTTCTCCTGTAGCCTGCTTTGCGCTCAAAGCCCTTGGATCTGCACTCTTCTCCTCCACAACTAGGATGTGCTCCTCTTCTTTTGCTTTTGGAGCAGCTTCTCCCTCCTCTATTACTCGAAGGCAATCTTGCTCTTGGATGAGCTCCTCCTCCAGCATAAGGTTTGTCAAGTCAAACTCTTCAATTTGCTGCTCTAGAGGACAAGTTGGGGCTGCAAGATTTTCTTCAGGGCTTTCCTCTTCTTTGGCTGATTGTGCAACTTCTATTAGATCAAAATCTTCTTCTGCTGCAACAGAATCAGTCCTAACCACCATTTGTTCTCCAACCTCAGCCTCTTCTGTAGGCTTAACCATCAAGGGGATCTTTGTCATCCCAAATCTAAGAGCCCAACTCTTCAGACTTTGAATTTCTTCCTCTTTGTTGGCACTCTCTTTTTGCTGTGGTCTTCCTTGGCTGGCATTCTGATTTTCATCCTCCCAACATGGATTAGGGAACACAACAGGAGGGATAGGTTGAAACTCAACTGATTTGACAATTTTGTGTGGTGGTGGAGGCGGTGAAACCTCTTGTTTCCTTGGAGGAGGGGGTGTTTCTGTTAGCTCTTGTGGAGGGGATGACTGTTTGGAAGGGAAAAGGGAAGAAGAATCGAGATGAGATGGAAGACTGAGAGGTGGAGACATGGATTCAACATTTGGGACAGCAGATGGAGGATTTGAAACTTGACACTGCTGAAATGAAACAGGTTGAGAAGGAGGAAAAGAAAGAGTATGAGGTGGTGTGCTTACCCATTGACAAGGTTGCAGAATACTTCTCTCATACACCTCTATTCCTTTAATCCATCTTGTAAGTAATGGCAGTGTTGCAATCATGAAGTCTAACTTCTCTTGAGGGCTGTAATGCCTTGGAAAAGGTCCCACCCATGGACAAGGTGCTCTGCAACCAATTCCAAATGCTTTCATTTGTGCCTGAGCCCTAGATTGCACCATGTTCACCTCCATCTTTTGGATTTTCTCCAGCAGATCTGCATTTTCTTCTTCATTGTCTTCATTGCATGCGTACCCTTGCTCTTGGAAAGCTCCATAGCCAAACTGATTTTGGCATTGCTGCTCATATGGGTATGCATGTTGATCCTGAACTTGACCAAAATGCTGATTTGGAGGATTTGTAAAACATGTTGGAGATGTGATATATTGCTGTTGTTGATGTGGATTCCATGATGGAAATGAAGTCATGGTTGCACAACTTCATGGAATGGAAAAGAATGAAAGAGATGGAAAGAAAGATGGGTGGAAATGGATGGGAACGTGTCTGTTACTCAGAGAAATGGGTTGTTGATCAGGTGGAGTCGCCAGATGTGTTTTTTGAAAATGCCCCTAAAAGGCTGGGCGTTGCCAAGTTACACACCAAACTTGACAATATTGAAATCGAGATTTAAAAATTTGAAAGACCTGGAGGAATGTAATCTTCAGTTCGGAACTCATGTCATGTTGTGCAGCTGCGGATTCCCGAAAAGCACAGTCAAAACTCAGGTCATGCGATGCAACTCACAAAACCCGAATTACTATGTGTCGGAACTTGGAACATGTCCGACATCCCTCAAAACCTGATTTTCTGCTGTCGGGACTAGGACCATGCAATGCATCCCCTAAAACCTGAAACACTACTGCTTCTGCTTTGATGCTCTTGGATCCCGAAATCCCGAAATCACTAAAAACCCGAAATTTTGAAAATCAAAATCTCAAAAATCTAAGAATACCCTTTTGAAGATTACAGTCGGATCTACCAACCGGTGAAAATTTGACCTGTTCTGAGAATTTTAAGCCCTTGAAAAATGATTTTGGAGTTCAGCCTGGAAGAAGCAAAAATCCAAAATTTAAACACTGCAATTTCTTGAGCCAAAAATTCGCGAAAACTCCTTCAAATTTTGGTGGAATGACCTCTTGGTCCCACCGGGCATGCCAAAACTGTTGTTGACGAATCACAGCACCCCTGGGACTCCGCAACGCGATCGTTTGAGACTCCCAGTGCGATTGCACAACATGGAGCTTTTCCCAAGTGTGGGACCTCGCGAAATCGGAAAAGCTCTCCGGATGAAGACCGGCTCCTATTCCTCTGTTCAGATGCACCAATAAAACGCAGAGGTTTACCCAAAAAAACTTAATCTAACTACCAAGGAGACAGGGAGAGAGAAATGCATAAAAATAAACCTAAGCTAAGGAGGTGATGCACCGAGGAATGAAGAACACATGTTTTTCCAATTAAACACAGACCATACAGATGTAACACAACACCATGCACAGATAGCCAAAATGCAATAAAAGATAAAAAAATAACAGTAATAAATATGTAAGAGGGTTTAGAAGCAACCACAGACACATATATATTGCTCAAGGATCGATTCAATATATTGCAATGGCCAAGAGGCAAAAAACAACGTTACAGTCGATATGGGAGGTTTTGGAACTCCACAAATCTTCTTGTGAATAGGAGAGAAGGGAGGGTGTAAAGCAGAAATGTCCAACCCTTTTAAAAACAGCCCCTTCCTTTCATTTATATGGAGGAAAAGAGAGGGAGAAGAGAGAAATTCGAACTGCCCCAACCACCTCCAAAACTGCATTCAATTCTTCAACAACCATGGTGGCAGATGAGATCCCCAACGCCTGTCGGGTTCGGAACTCCCTCGTGCATTTGCATCGGGCTTGGAAACTGGCTCGACATGCTTCCTTTTCATGCTCTTCCGACGTGTTTTCCCGATTTTCTTTTGCGTCGGGCTTTGGCGACCCAAAAACATATTTTCTTGTGTCGGGTTCTTTAGAGCTCCCGACATGCTTTTTTGACCATGCGAACCCGACTTGTTTTCCCGCCCCGGAAACCCGATTTCCTTGTGCGTCAGATTTTTTAACCCTTCCGGCATGTCCTTTGGTGTCGGGTTTTGGTGGGCTCCCGACATGCTCTTTCATCATGCGTTTCCGACCCGAAAACCCAATTTGCTAGGTGCGTCGGGTTTTGGAGACCCTGCGACATGTTCTTTTGGTGTCGGGCTTTGGCGGGCTCCCGACATGCTTCTTCGACGTGCAAACCCGACTATGAAACCCGCTTTCCTTTTCGTCGGGTCTTCCAACCCTCGCGGCATGTCTCTTTTTGTCGGGTTTTGAAAGCCACCCGACATGCTTCTGCGCCCTGCTCCTCCGATTCGTTCTCCCGATTGCATTCACGTCAGGTTTTGCGGCCCCTGCAACATGTCCCGCGCCATGCTCTTCCGATTCGTTTTCCCGATTGCATTCGCGTCGGGTTTTGCGGCCCCTGCAACATGTCCCGCGCCATGCTCTTCCCCCCTATCCTCCCGACTCCCGCGATTTGCCTTGGTGTCGGATTTTTCTGCCTCCCCGACATATTTCCTATGCGCCCTGCTCCTCCCCCTCTGAAACCCGCTTCCATTCGCGTCGGTCGTTCTTATTGCTATCGCGGGGGGGGGGGGGGGGGGTGGGAAATATATACAATAGTAACCAGCGAAGTCAAAAACCGATTGATAATGGGGCGAACTGGTGTAGCCGCGCTGAATGTGGAAAACAAGACATGGAGTATTATTAGCACGCCACAGAGGCCTCTTGATTCTAAATCCGAACCATACTGCCATGATTGTATATCCGATTGGAAATTGACAGGGCATGAGGGGAATGTGGTTTTGGTGTACACCATATATCTGCGCTTGTGGAGGTTAGATGAGACTAATAATTCATGGGCAGAGGTGAAGCCATTTCCTGAAAGCCCGTGTTTGGGAATGCCGTATACGAGAATGAAGTATTATTCTCCGCTGGTTTTAGTGAACAGCTGTGGGTGGATTTTGGTACACCTGCCCGACCTCGGTTTGGTTGTAATGGACTCACAAGGAACAGTGATTCACGCCATTGAAGCTGCATCAATCAATCCGCCAAGGGGATTTGCCTATGAAATTAATAATGTTTTATACCCTTAGAAAAACATTTGACTTGGTGCAATTTTTGACTACCATTCGCTCAAGCTCGACGCCTGATCTGCTCTTCCTGCTTCAGCTGCTTGCCTTTGCATGGACGCGTGTCATGCTAGCTTCTCGGCTGTGCTTGTCCCAGGATGCAGATCTGGTGCGCCTTTTGCCCACCCCCTCTGTCCGTTTCTGCCAGGCATGGGCATATCCTGCCCATTTGTGATTTTGGAGGGATAGGAATGGGACCAACTGGAATCGGCAGGCCACCCCAACCAATGTTTTCTGCACTCCATTCTCTGTAAGTTCTTTCTTGATATGCTCAGCTTTCTGTAGGTAGTTTATTGCAGACCTCAATTCTGCTAAAAGCAAAATGTACTATTTGGCTTGTCATCCTTATTTTGTGTTACAAATACCTGTAAATGTTTTCCTGTTGGTTCTTGATTCTTGGAGGCTCTTTCGGCTTGTTGAGTATGGAAGTGAGATTGTCCAATTTTGTGCCTTGGTTTTTAAATAGACTTCTTTGTGATGATTTCTTCTGATCATTTCATCAATATTTATCTTTATTAATAGATCTAGGAGAATACCATGATGCTAAAAATGACCATCAACTTGCAAAGAAATTGCAGAAACTTATAGTTCTGTGTGGAACGCGCATAGGCTAGAAATCAGCCTAAATATAACAATGTTTTATTTAAGAGAGTCCATAGACACTGACGAATTTGTTTAGTCATAAGATTTGCATTTAATTTGCTAAATATTTCGTCAACTCGATTTCAATAAACAATTCGTTCCAGGGTTTGAAGGACCGTGGCTGTAGTAATATATTCAATTCAGTTTATGATGCATCCATTTTTTTTGTGGAAATCAATGTATGTTTTTACTGTTTTTGGAGACCATAATAATTTACTGCGTTGGGCTTAAAATTCATGATTTCAATCTTATATGATTTTAAAATTATATGCTTAAAATCTTCCAAAACTTACACAATTTTTGTTCATATTTTGTAATTATATTGGATACAAAACTGGTCATTATTTTGTATGATCCCTCGTGTTATCGAGCCTGAAGGTTTCCATGCAGGCCATTTTGAAACTCAGATCTTTGCAAACCTACAGGTCTTTGACCTGCTTAATTAAAAAAAAAATTAATTTGCGAACTTTTTCCAGTACACAATTCTTTTTCTTTTGTTCCCTATTTATATCTATTGTTAAAACTGTATTGAAAATACTATTGCCATGTTCCATACTCTTAAGTGTATCGTCAAAACTTGTTTGTTGGGTTCTTGTTGTGAGCTTCTAGTTATATTGGGTATACTCACATTGTAAGGTTTTGCATTGTATAATGAATTGCCTTTCTCAAACAAGACGGAAAATTGCTTACAGGGTGGTATCATGATTCAGTTGCAAATGGATGGTCATAGTTTTAGGCTCGCAAGTGTGTGCCTTACATGGCTAACTACACTTTAGGTGCGGTATTAAGTGCTTTGTATTTTCCTGATTTTTTTTAAACAACATCTAAACACCACATGGTAGCTAAATTCTATCTTTAAAGAAATGCAGAAATCTAAACTTTAAAATGTGAAACAAGCCTTGTTTGGTTATGTAAATACTTTTTCTCCTCCGTTCCAAACAAAGTAAAGACAATGTAGATCTGGTTGCTTTAACTTGTTCAGCTGCCCAACTCATAAGTGAACCAGTTTATCAACAGGCTCTAGAACGAGTTATAGAACTGCTTTGAAATGTCATCGCATATTCTATACCTCCTTCAACATAATATTCTACTTGTTCAACTAAATAATACATACTCCATATGTCTTCTACTTTTCCTTATTAACTACCGTCACAGGTCAGTTTTCGTATATGTTATACAAATACAAATGTGCTTAGTCATTTCACTAAATTCATATCTACAAACCCAAAAGGTTTGTCAGATTTATAAGTTTTTGTTATTACTATATTGTCTAAACATATTGCAACTCTAGCCTTCTCCATATATACAAGCAATCCAAGGTGGGTGAGTTATTCATTTAATTACCTACAGTATATTGTATCTCTATGTGTCAGTAATATACACAGCCATATGTTTCCCTGACAAATCTGCATCCTTTACACCACTGCTTTTAAGCAAGTTTACTATACGCAGTCCACTACCTTTAATTTTGTAACAAAGTTACACGTACTTTGTACACTTATCAAATGTGAGTCCACATTTCTAAGTCTAACAGTACCCCGTGGCACTCCACCAGCACTTTACACAGATATGATACTGACACAGTTGATGAATGAAAGAAAGCTCCTACCAAAACCTCTTCTCCTTCTACTCGGTCTTTGCGAGCAGATTTTGGAGCCTTAAAGTTTGACGGCTGGTAAAGGTTTGGTGTGGTGGCGTTGCATGTAGGGAGCTCAAACAACCCTATCTTGAAAAACCCTAATTATTTTTCTATAAGTTGAAGCCGCTCTCTGAAGAGACTCGATAAGCGCCGACAAGGAAGTCTTGGAGGCAGAATATTGTTTTTGTATTTCTTCAAATTTTTATTCGGGTTCTTTGGTTATGATTTTGTTAAATTCCTAAATGTCTTTCTATGTATATTGCTTATCAAATTACATGCGTAAATGGATGGAGATGATGACTCTTTCCCCGAATGATCGACACTGATTCCAATCTATTGCACAATCTCTTTGGAGATAAGCCAGATTAGCTGATCCATCCTTTAATTTCTGTACTTTTACTTTTCTAAATTTCCAATGTATTATAACAATTTCTTGCTATATCTAGAAAATTGCAATCAAACCCTACCAAACTATAGATTTGTGTAGGGTGGCTGGTAAAGCCTAGCTGGGAGAGAAACCTTGGACCCAATTGTCCCAGTGCTCTCGATTACATTGCATGTTCGCCTTTTCTGGAAAGCCTCAAATTCTGGGGTGTTTCTCTTAAACAGTTACCATCTTGGAGTCCTTTATTGAGACTCCATACATTGGAAGTGGTTGGTGTTCGTGTACAAGACACTGCTTTGTTCGGTATGCTTCGTGCATGTCCTCTTGGCTCTACTAGGTTGTGATGGTGCCAAAATAGTTGACATTGATTTGGAGTATCTAGAGCAGTGCAGACTTGATTTTTATGGTATATGAGATTGCTTTCTCAACATAACTGCTCCCAAACTTCAACTTTTTTAAATTCAAGGGGCTGCTTGGTTTATTTCTTATTCATCTGAGAGTAATTTAGTCTATGAAGATGAATTTGGTTTGGCTTCTTTCACATTGAGAGTTCTAGACCAAGATATGTATTTATGGGACATAAGAGTTGAGGTCTAAAGATGACAATATTTCTCAATGAATATTGTTCGGCTTCTTTCACATTGAGAGTTCCACATGAAGATATGTATTCATGGGACATAATGTTTGAGGTCTAAAGATGACACTATTTCTTGACAAATCCGGTTTGGCTTCTTTCACATTGAGAGTTCCAGACCAAGATATGTATTTATGGGACAGTTCTAAAGATGACAGTATTTCTCTTATCTAAATTCTACAATTTGAATGTCATAATTTAGATCATCAGGAGGTCCTTCGGTCTTATAGAAGATGGCTCTCATTATCCATTTCCTTGTGCATTATTTAGAAGATTTTCTAGGGAAGCAGTTAGTTTAGTTGATGAATATTAATATAGATTAAATTACAAGAGCCCTGATATAGTGTATATTGTTGTTGTTGCCTCTAACCTTCACAAGGTTTTTAAAACGGTTGTGGTTTGTGGTTTGATTATCAGTAAAAAAAGTTTATAAAAAATATTACTGTCATAATTACTTTTCATTTAGTAAATGTATTATTACCTATATTATTACCCTATTATATCTTACAAGATTTATAAGAAGGCATATTTAATGGGAGTGTCTAATCCATATGTTTTCTTTTTCTTTTTTGACTTAAGGATAAACCTCCCTATTTTGCAATTGAGTGCTAAGGGCTGAGGGGTGTTCATTCCACCAAATCTATAATTTTGAAAATTTAGGGTCATTTCTGTGTGTTATGTATGTTTGTAGAAGGTGGAATAAGATTTTTGTATCACAAGGTTGTGCTTTAGAAAAACAAGATATAATGAATTTCAAAATCATAAAGTAATAAAGAAACATCTTATTTTAATATAGTATAACATGTAACATAAGCCTCAAAACTTTCAATAATAGCCAGCAACAGAAACATATATCTGAATATTAGAAATACCTAAAAAGCTATTTCAGAGTCTTGAGCTTGTTTATTTCATTTTTAGCGTATGAACAACATAAAGAACCTAGGCTACCTCAATGATACTCCACGGGTCTTATCTTTAAATTTTTTGCTTGCTAAGCCCATTTTTGAGCTGCAACAAACTCAAAATATATCTGTAAACTCCTCTGAAATTTATTGTCTTCCCTACGAAGCGTGTCTCTCTTGTTCTTCCTCCCAGTTGAGTCTCTCAAGCTCCCCCCTACAAAGGCATCCAAAAACTAATCTCAAGGGATTGGTTTCTACCTTATAACATTTCTTAGCTTAACGCCTTAACTCATCATCTGATCCATCTCTTCAACTTCCCGGTTGATTCAAATCTTGTGGGATTGAACTTGACATGCAAATGTCGCTCCTTTGGGGCATTTTCTGAAGGAGGAGGGCCAAATATTTTGGCCAGGGTAATAAAGAATATATGTCCCATAAATTTCATATTAGATAGGGAATATAAAATTAGAATGTTCCTCACTTTCAACTTCGCGGAGTATTCATAGCCTACAAATCCAATCCTCATTGGGTATGTTGTGATGATTAGTCTCAGTAATTATGCACAATAGTATTACCGAACCCAAACAGCTGCAAACAATTTCTGGTTTTGATATGGATGTTGTTCATTGCATTGGTCCAAAATTTTGTTACACAACATCATACATATCCAAGTTAGACAATATTTTGATGACAATAGAAGAAAGTCTCTCTAATCTATTTAAAAAAAAACCACTAACACTTGCATCAGTTAATTGTTTACTATCCAAAAACCATAAGAAACAAAATTGAATTGGTCTGCAAAGGCTGCCCATATTCAACATCACGAAACATCCTTTTTCTCAAAACAATTATCGAAATAATTTCCTATCAACCCTTCGACACATAACTAGCCTGTACTTCTCTGTTTTTTCGTTACTGCACCAACATGGGCTCACGTACATGTTCACCCATGTCTGCCATCGTTGTAGTGCTTCATCCGGCTGCGGTTTTTTTTAGACTGTTAGAATATGATGTGATCTATATATCATTTTAGATAAATACTTTGCATCTTAATTACTTCTTCTCGGCTGAATTTGTTTCTTTCGGAAGTCTTAAGGTATTTCCATTACTCCTACACAAGTGGCTTGGGTAGGGTTCGATTTATGATCAGGTTGTAACAAATTTGAAATGTAGAGATATAACCTTAAATGTAATGCTTCATCTATATTCCTACACTTATAAAATCAATCACACCCCTTATCAACATCAACTACAAAAATAATAACTATCCCTCAAAATCAAATAGAATATAATGTTCGGTGTTCACATTGCATTGTGCACATGCGATTGCTAGTTTTAAAACCTGGAGAATTGTAATGAAGAAAAAATGCTCCTAAATGGGTATAAACAGGACAAACTACAAAAAAAAACCGCTTTCCATATATCTTGCATAGGAAGAGGGAACCAATTTTCATCCTCATGTGCATATCCAACAATCATGGTATTAGAAGACGTTGCATTTCTCTGCAGTATTCTTTCAAACACTTGGCAGACCATGACAACAAAGCTCTTACACTGGCCAAGGTTTGTTGCATTTTTTCAAACACTTCATGTGCTTCCTGTTTATTGTAACCTTTTGCACACACACATGCATGGTAAGTGTTGATGTTTAGTGCACTTTTTCCTGTGCACCTTATCCTCGTGGAATATCATACTTGCAGCTGTCAATAAACATGAATGTCCTGATGAGGTAGTTTTTCCCCTTTTTGAACCCAAACTTTGGTTAACTCACACAAATTTTCACAAAATAAATGGTTTTAAGTTTGGGCCATTAATTTACTCATGGGTGAAGATCCAATCACAGGATGATGAATAGATGTCCAAATATCCATATCAGATACATGGGGCTAATCCCTTCCCTCTCAAGTAGATGCCAATGAGAACATTCAATTCACAACAGCTACAACTAGAGCTTAAATGTGTTTGTCAGGAAAAATGCCCAGATTCATATCTTTCCTATAACAACGACACCTATATACCTGTGTTTATTTTCCTTTTCGGTGTTCTACTCGACCCCTGGATTCGTCAGCATGGATTCCTCATTGAATTACAAAATCATAGTAAAGTTCTATTTAAATATGAATATGTAGTTGAAACCATTTTCTTTCCAAAACAAATGTTATTCTCTTACCCCTAGATTTGAGTGATGTGTAGGAATTTACTTTTGTTTTGAGTTTCAGTTGGGAAACAAGTTTTCAATGGCATAAATAGTTGGTTTCCTCAAGAGGATGACATGGCCATGTTAGGAAATTCATATGCTTCAGAAGTTATGTTACCAAATTGAACTGGGTATAGTGGAGTTGCAGTGGTCCATGTAAAAAATAGTGAAGTTGTATCTTTTGAATCAAGAATGTACATCGATTGAAATAGATGTGAATATTAATAATTGCCATATACTTACAAATATGCAATGATGAAATATTTGTTTCTAATTTGCATGATTTACCAAGCATATAATTAGATATGTACTTGGTTTGGTGCACTACAATCTAATGAAAACCAAAATCTTGGACGAAAAGAAAGTTCTCTTGCACCCATTCAGTGGTTCTCCTTCCTAAACATATAAAAAACAAATAAAAGAATTTCACTAGAGTCGCAGAAAAAAAACCCATGCGAAAGAATTGTTCCATTAAAGAAAAAAATCCTAGCAAATTGTACCATAAACGACAACACTATTCCTATCGAAAGCCTTGTCAGCGTATACTTGCTCCCTCAAGAGCAACCACTAGTTTATTCAATGTACATAATTGGCTTAGCTGTCCAGAACCGACAGTTTTGAGTTTGTATCTATTCAGAGTCTGTAAAGGTTAAGGGATAAGGGTTGAGGGGTTTATTACTATTTTAGTCTTTATATCTTTTAATAGTCCCTTAGGGTACCCTAACTATAGTAATCACTTTCATAGTATTTAATTTGTTTACATGCAATCACAATTAATTATTTTTATTTCATATGGTGTCTACAATAGTTTTAAACAATATATAATTTTTTTATTGATTTACGTGTATATAATTGGTTGATAGAATTTTCTTCTTATTCCCTTACAACAAAATGATGTCATAATTAATTCTATTTTCATGGATCATTTACCGATTAGACAGACATTTGGGAGAAATCACTCCTAATTACCATACCGTTCCAACTCATCAAAACAAAATTATTAGTCTGGAGTTACATGTGGGATTGGCTAAAAAAAAATCGGTGTTAGCTCATACAAGCAATTTAATCACTCTTCTCTAAATTAAAATATGGGGCATTCACTAGTCTGATGCATCTCTGTCTTGGCCAATTTCTTCAGTTCTTCTGAAGGATTGATTTGCATTACAGCAGAGGCTTCAGAAACTAGACTTATGCTATTTTCTGGTAGCCTTCAACATCGAAAACTGGAGAGATCGTTCTTGGATGGAGTGATGACCACTTTAATCATTTCCTCGTACTGTGGAAGGCTGGAATATTTGTCACCAAATGGCCAAAAATGGCAGGAACTCTTGTTACCAATTTTGGTATACATAAGACCAATCTAAGTAACACGCACTATCTGGCCCAAGATTCACCTAATTCTCTACATTAAGACCTATGTTTTGAAGGTCAAATTCATACTTCTTTAAAGTTCCATAATGCCAAATATACATAATAGCCATGACCAATGAAGTATAGTACCAGAGGAACCCATCCCCCTTCTAAAAGTATAGATTTGTATTTTTGGTAGCATGATGAGATAATACCTTTTACACTAAACTATTTAATAAGGTTATACAATTTAAATAGAATTTATTGGTTTTTGTTTTTCCAATTTGTGGAATAGACTGACCAGATATTGTATTACTATTCAAAGTGCGGAATAGATGACCAATATTGAATTACTAGTAATACATGTGAATTTTTCTAAATCTAAATAATTTGAAATTTTGTTTGAAGATTAACTTAGAGGGTAACTATTACTACATATTTTTGGCAAAAAATACTAGTCTATAAAAAACTCACAATAAAAAGGAATTAATTCGAGGAATCGTAAAAGGAAAATAGTTAATGACCAATCTGAGTAATACGAACTAATTTTTCTAGCCAAATGTCTTTGCAATAAAAATGAGGATTAGGGAAAAAATATACTTCCCTTTCTACAGGTCAAATTTCTTGAATAGGAAATATAATTTCAAGCACCAAACAATGCATACAATCTCCATAATCTCCATTCAAGCTCTTTATTCAATATTTTTTTTGTAAAAAGTATATGATATTGAGGTTGGTTGAATGCCATTGTTATATTTTTTTTGTTTCCAGCTCACATTCTGCTCACACTCTCATGCCTCCTATTTCTCCTCTGCTCCCTGGTTTCTATCTCTTTGTCCATCGTTTCCTAGTTTTTACTAGAACTCTAGCAATATAAATATAGTATACCAAATATGTAGTATGGTCTTTCTTTTTTGATCCTTTTAACCCTAATTATGGGCGTGTTGAGGTTTTTGGCCCTTCTTTTCCCAAAATTCTTGTTCATTGACTAGTACATACCATATGAATGTCTAATTCTAAATCTAAAGAAGTATATAAGTACAATATTGAGGATTTATAATGGAATATAATGTTATAGTTTTAAAAGAAAGGAATATGTTTATTCACTACAAAATTTATATTGATTAAAGTCTATTTACAGATAACTTAAAGTCACCCTAGCGAACCTTTAAGACACTTGAACCAAATAATTTTAGAAATCCAAGTTTCGATGTTCAATCGTTAGATTTGATGACCAAGCTATGACTTTAAGGCACCACTAAGTTCGTCACTATATTACATTTAATATTAATACACTTTTTTCCGTAATGTCTCTATAGTGATAGATCCTAACATAGACTAAGTTCGAACCTAGTGCAATCTTAAGCGTCCATCCCTAGGGAAACTTTAGATATATTTACTATGTATGTGTAGGTCTTATTCGCATGAAAAATATATGTGATATGTGTTAGGTATTTTCATTGGTCTATTAGCACCAAACATTGCATACAATTTCCTATTACTAATTATTTAGTGCTTCATCATATATGTTTAGGAGTTATATTATTTGTTTTTTAATTAAAAATGCTTTTAACCGGAGCTATGAACCAGAGGGTTGATGGGGCCTCACCCAAACCGACCCAAAGCAAGTTGAAATAACACCACACAAGATCCCAACAATGGCCCAAAAAAAGGGACGACATAAAGAAGGAATTGATTTCCCACCCAGACATGGGGAATAATCTGAAATATTTCCAAACCATCCCTTTTTTCCTTTTCCTTTTGACACCTTGTGCTCACTTACCTCGATCCGAAGTAGAAACCAACATAATATTATTTTCATCTTTAGCTTCCACGCTAGCTGATAAATTTTATGACTCAGAGTCTGACTTTCCAGGTGAATTCCCTCACTTCATGCCACCTACAGTTTCCATATTATTTGTAACTACTTCTATTGTTCTTTCCTCCCCAGTCTCATTTTTTGCTTTATTGAGATCCTTCTTGTAAGTCATAGCTGAAACTAAATCTAGACTTGGAGTTCCCCATCCTGAAGTACCCTTCTTAACATTCTTGGAGTTTTTGTTCAGCGGGCATGAGGTGATCAGATGACCTAGATTTTTACAAATTCAACACTGAAATGCGGTGTTCTCATAATCCAAGGGTTGGAGTCGTTGCAAATTCCCAAATTTCATATATATGTGATCTGGAAAGCCTTTGCTCAAATCAAATTCAATACACAATCTTGCATAAGTGCACATTTTAGAATGAATTTGCTCCATATCTGATTTTATGTATTTACGCAGAGCATTTCCAATATCCTCCAAGGCATACCAGAGATGCAAGGGTAAGTTGGGTAACCTAACCCAGACCATAGTTATAGTGACTGGGTGGGTATTAGGGTCAAAATTTGGGAATTATGAAGTTAAATACAAACCAGCATTGCCCCAAAACCAAGGGCCCTCAGAAAAACACCACTGGTAATCCCCATGGTCTCTAAAATAAACAATGAAAAAATTCTTAGAACAGAGTGAGAGTTCACACTTACTTTTCCAGTTCTCAAAGACCCATTGATACAAGGTTGAAGAAGAGCGTAAGAGTCCATTAAATCAACCTATAATGGCATTCTTTGACAAAGTTATGGAATAAACATCGAATGCCATATTTTTTATCTCTAGATTGAAGGCTTCCTCAGCTGAATCGACCAAGAAGGCCTGATTTTCGGCTTGGCAACTCCCATTAGAACCCATCACCTTTTTGAATGAGTTTAAGAAGGGGGCAACACCTTTATTCAGATTGATTTTTCTGCCTCTTTCTTGAGCTTCTACTATAAAACTTCCACCCAAGCCATTTCCACCTGCAGGAAATCCATTGATCCCTCGCGGCGGCTCCTTCTTGTCTCCTTTGGGGCTCAAAATCCCGTTTGCCATAGCTCAAACCCTACCCGACTTAGAGTTATATTATTTGTGTGTTTGATAATATATTGCAATTAATAAAATAACTAACGTAGTTTGAGTTTGGTATATATTATTAGAGTGAGATAGGATAGTGATGGTTATAACCGCACATGCAAAATAGGATGTGTGGAAGATTTTATGGTTAGGCTTGAATCCTAAATTAAAGGAGATTGTAATCGTGTGTGTGTGGGGGGGGGGGAGGAGGAGTTATATTATTTGTGTGTGTGATAATATATTGTAATTAATAGAACAACTTACGTAGTTTGAGTTTGGTAGATATTATTAGAGTGAGGAAAGATTGTGTGTGTATGTGTCATATATATATATAATGAAATATTATTTGTGTCATATATACATATATAATATAACGAAATATTATTGTGTTTATTTGATAAAAAATCTACCAAATTCTTCATTTTGTATTGGAATAATATGGAATCCTGAGCTTTTTATGGGGCATATCCATCGATGTTCATGAACTCCCTTGGATATGGAGATTATTGTATTGTGATAAATTTAACAAATGTATAGAGTAGTTTACCTAGTTTTAAATCAAGTCGAATGTATTGTTCATAAAAAATTTTAGAGGTATTAAATGTAAGCATGAAATTTTTGATATCATAACAGAAGAGGAAAGGTTTGAACAGTTAGCTCATGGTTCATACTCATGTATTAGTCTGTCAAAACATCCTTCACTTCAAACCACAGCTAATTTTTCCTTCACCAAAACAACATGCCAAAACATCTGTTTCCAAATTTAGCTCATAAAATCATCTATAAAAATATTCAAGATCTCTAAATGGATTCATTTGATGAAAAATTCATCTCTCTTTACATTCCAGGTGATAGAAAGCATCACCAAATCCATCTCATGCTTCAAACAACATCAAACTTGCTCCAAAACTCATACTGTTTTGAACTGTCAAAAGTATTCCTATCCAAATATTACCCTAGAAACCATGTCAAATAACCTCATCATGAGGTAATACATGTATCACTATAAATATATTTTAATCCCCTTTCCAACACAACTTGAATTATCTCATAACTTCACCTGTAGCTCAAGTTATGCTCATTTTACTGAACCTTGCTATTTGAGACCCTGAAACTGCACTTTGACCAGTCAACCTTTTTGGACCTCAAAAATCATGAACCTTCATGATAATTATATGAAACCTCCATGTAAATCAATAAAAACTCTCAATCATCATGCACCATCAATTTTACGTGCTACTCTTTTGGACCATCTTGTTCTAAAGCATTTTATTCCAGAAACTGCCATTTTTATGTGGGGTCCACTCATCACCATGACCTCAATCTTACATTTCAAGAAATCCTGAGGAGTCCTCTACAACATCCAATCATTTATTTTGATGAACCAATCCAAACTGGGTCAAATTACTTCACTTTTTGCCAATAGCTCCTAGCTAGGGTTTAACTAGGGTTTTAGACCACTTTACCTTCTTAACAATCGTTCATAAAAACGTGACGATCAAAACACCTCATTATTTTTTGTGAAAGCTTAATAATTAACATAAGAATATATCCCAAATATCTTTGGTCCCCATGCAAATCATACAATTAACGATGAGCATCAGAAGGTCCAACTTTACTTGAAAAATGCACTGTAACTTGTCTAGTTTCACCAAAACTTGCATAACTTGAAAAATACTTAGCATACTAACATGAAACTTGGCATGAAGCACCATGAAAAAATTCTATAGCTTCTTAAACTCACCACATATCCAAAATCCATTTTAAGCTCTCCATCCAATCTCATTTACCTGTGTTAAATTGCATGTAGCTTCTCAAGGACCTCAAATATGCATCTAACATATGAATTCTGACATAAAAATCACCAAAAACCTCAAGTACACTATCAATATTATGATACCGTGCTTCAAAAGAATCATCAACTCCTAATCTCATGCCTCTACCTTATTTTGCATATTCTAAGGCTAGAAAAAAGCATGGAAAGACCTGACTCAATGTTGTAACCACATGACCTGACCATGATGACCTCATGCAGACTCATAAAACACACTTGTATGACCATGAATTACCTCATAAAACCCTCCAACCAACTCTAGAGATACCAAACAATGACTATACTAGCTCAACCATGCACCTGGACTACATGACAACACATGAATACTCACCAAAACACTCAGTCAACATTTTTAGCTTCAGATTAACATCATAGGGAGACTCATACAACACCATGAAACCCTTTTCCATAAACAGGGGTTGACATCAATGAAAACACAACCACACAATGGCCAATAATAGAGGCCAAAGGCGGTGGTCAATTAATTTTTTCTTGCTTACGAATCATATGAATAGTGGTATGTGATTAGGACCTAGAAATGTACCCAAAATGCATGATTTAGTTTCTACATTTGCCCCCACTTTATGTTGTTGAGGGAATTATTGATAACGTAAACTAGATAAAATGTGTGTACCTGATAACTATGTAGATCAATGGTGAAAAGCATGCCGAGAGAGATAAGAAAAATCATGGAGTGACAAAAACTGAAACATGGAAGCTAGAAAAGAGGAAGTGAAAAAATGATAACCCTAGGGGTGAAAGCATATTTGTAAAGGTCACTTTGTACCTATTGTTGATGTCATTTTATGTGTGATGATGTGAGTACTACTTCCCATAAGGACAAGCCTGTAAAAGAGAAGAGAAAACGAGTAGTAAACGTCGCGTATGTGATAAAAACTATCCAAATATGCAAAACACATGTATAAGTGTGTAAAATACAAAAATAAACATGTGTACCTAATCCGTGATGAGTGAAAAGTGGGTAGAAAAGATCCTGAAGATTTTGTAGAAGAACGAGGTTTTTGGGCAATCTCACCCAATTACGCCAATTGCGAGTTTTTTGGGTGATCTTACACCAAGTGTGGAAGAAGTCTAGGGAAAAGGATCTAGTGTTATTATCCAACCTCTAACTACTCCCTGAAGTATAAACACCACTCCAAATAGTGAGTGTTGAAGGAATGTGTTTGTCTTGTAAAAGAAACTGTGAAAACTATTGTGAACTATTCCAAACAGATAAAAATGTGTAATTGCACCTGGTCATAGGCACCTTGGAAGGGTAAGGAGTGGCCATGAACTATTTCCTGGTATTAGGCACTGGTGTTTGTGTTGTGTTGAATACCCAAGTCAAATTCTGGGCCATTGGTATGACTGAAGACTGTGTTGTACCGATATCAAACTGTGTTAAATTGCGAGTGTAAACTGTTGTATGGGGTGACTGATTCGTCTAATGATGCCCCATTCATTTTGGGTGCATGCTAAGTTTCTAGGAGTATGAGGGCCAAAGGAGGACAGACCATTGAACTAAAATTGATGCCTTGAAGGGGGAGTGAATGTGCTTAGTAGAAACCAAGGTAAACACAAGAAAAGTGGCTGGAATAAGTTTTAGTGAAAATAAGATAAATGCGCATATAAAAGACAATATGTAAGCTAGCACGCAAGAAGACAATGTAAACATGCAATAGTGTAGACAAAGAAGACCACGAAAATGGGTTTCATAAGTGGGACATCACTTATGATGTCACAAGACAATCAAGGTTGAAGTGGCCAAAAGCACACGAGCAGTGAGAAAGCAAGACATAAGGAAAAGCCCACAAAAAATGGCATATAAATGCAAATAGTAACAAGTAAAGAAATAAACAACCATGGTAGTAAATAGACATGTAAAGAAAATGTTTCACATGAAGTACCCGTTAGCATGTAAGGAAGATAATATATATGTCAAAACGTGTATAATCCAATATAATATAGTGCTAGTGTGAAATAGGAGATATTATAAATCAAAAAATATCACCTGTGATTATTACGAAAGTGGATTCCCCTAGGAGCCGTTGTGGGAATGGTATGAGGTATTGTGCCAAGCATCTATGTTGTGTGTAAAGATATGTGTAAATCCCGCAATCACAACAAGAAGGAAAGTGAACGTGCATGTGTATATAGAAAATATAATGACATAAAAAATATATGTCTAGCATGGAAACAAAGTGTACATGTAAGCATAAGAAAGCAAGAGTAAATGCGACCAAGATATGCATTATGTTTTAATGAGATGGAATGGAATGCAGAGTGAATGATAGGATCAGTGTTCCCCCTAAGCGAATGTGAATGAGTATGCATGAGATGAGGTTCATTTAAATGTGCCCCTCAACAGTCAATAATGAACCCTAGAACATGAGTGCATCATCGGGATATGGTTTGAATGTGTGCACTAGAAAAATATGATCATGAAAGTGTAGAGTGTAAAGATTTCGAGTGAGTTTGGTGGATTTCATTTCAAATTAATACATTCATCAGTCGAGTATGAACGGTTAGAATAAAGTGTGTCATCGAGTAATGAGTGCAACATGTGAGAATAGATGTTGGAAAGATATACCGTGAATGTGTAGGGTGTGTATGATGCATGATAGATGCTGCGAGAAAGAGATGCATGAATAAATGAAGGTTGTAGAGTGTGAGATTCATGTATGTAGTATGCACTCAACAGTCAAGTGTGAATCAAAGCATGCGAGTGCATCATAGGGTAATTACGATACTAATGTATCAAGATATGTATGAAAGACTATATGTGAAATGTAGAGTAAATATGTGATACACCTAACTATGCTAGGAGGGGGGAAGAGTAAGTGTGATGCCCACCAAGTGTATGATGATGAGAAGGTGACCATATGTCATCCTTTGAATTTATTTAATGTTTTCTTAGTATTTCAATCATGATGCCCATTTTTATTTGTTGCATTGTGTATGTGTTTCTCTTCAATTTTCAAGTGTTCATGACAAGAGATTATAAGGGATCTTGTGAAGTTTTTATTAAAAGACCAATTTTTGTGATGATTGGTAAAGGGAATCTAGTATGACATCAACTCCATTGTGTTTTGTTCATGTGAACTTATTTGGACAAGGTACATTCAAGTTTATGAGTGATAAGGACATCTAGGAATGTAAGGCAATGGTTTCACTCAACCTCCATTATGGACTCGATAGGCTAATATATGGAGTTAAGGCTAGTCAAGAAAATTAATAAGACTGTTCAAACATCTACTTTTGTGAAAACATCTACGATTCTATCCAATGGGATGTTCATGAAGAAGGATCCAACATCAAAGCTTATTAAAATTTCATAATTATTATTAAGTTTAATGTCTTTCATTTTATTCATAAAATCATTTGAATCCATGATAAAGGTGGGTGAGGAATTGACTAAAGGTTGCATTTTATTTTCCAAATAACTTCTTATTTCGTAGGTTGGGGAGTCAATGGTGTTAATAATGAGTTGAGTCTGGATTTTATGTTTGTTGATTTTAGGTAAACTGTAGATATAGGGCATGACTAGGTCCTTAGGAATGAGTCTTATTTTAAGATCATTTCTGAAAATTTAGTAACATCTTTAGTTAACATTTTTATGGTTTTTTGTATCTACATATAATTATCATTGTTATTCATATGGTCAATCATTTTACCAATGTATGTAGCCATGTCTAATACTATAGTTTTATTTACCTCATCATATTTACAAATGATGATGTCTTTATTATTATCAATATTTTCTAATGCAATCTTCTCGTATTTTTTCATGTGTCTCTTGGTGGGTTAATTTTTTTAAATATTTATAGAGTAGTTATATCGAATATCCTCGCCAACATATAAAGGTAAGTTTTTAATAACACCTTCTATGTTGTCCATGAATTTCTCATAAGAAATGGTATGAGGGGGGTGATTGTGAATCCATATCATTTTTTCAAAAGATTGAGGGAGTGAACATTTAGATAGGCGGAAGTTAATTTTAAAATGTCCTCTTGACTATTCCAACCTAAATCACAATAATGTTCCTATTATCGATAGTCATAGTGTTGTGTCTTTTCTTCACCTAGTTTTAACCATTTAAAAATAATTTTATTAAAAAATCAATGTTTAAATTTAGAAGTTGCTAGAAATATGATGTCTTTTCTTCACCTAACTTTATCTATTTAAAACTTAGTTTGTTAAGCAAGCAATGTTTAAATTTAGAATTTTCTAGAAATAATGTTGTCTTTTCTTCACCTAAATTTATCTATTTGCAAGTTAGTTTGTTAAAAAAGAAAGGTTTAAATTTAGAAGTTTCTTGAAATATCCATATTATATCTCCTTAAAATGGGTAGGTACCTAGGTTAGTTTTTTTTTCCTATTAAAGACATATATTTTTTATTGTTGATAGAAAGAAACGGTGGAATTAGATAGTGAGATCTGGAGTGAAATACCATAAGATGTACTTGTTCTTGTTTTGGGTAAATTACCCACTCCTTTGCAATACAAATTTCATAGATTTTGTAAATAATGGAAGCATATTCTTTCACCATCACAGGGGTTTGGGTGCATATTATCAGGGGTTATTACTTTCTCCTTCCCTGATTTTCTCTTGGGCACAAGTGGAACCGCCTCCAAATATGATAATGATTTTTCTTATACCAATTGCTTCCCAGTTCTTATATGTGCAAGGTTCCATTAGATTGTTTCCTATCATAACCAGTCTGTGTGTTGGCTTCATGTAATGGTATCCTCTGTTGCCGCTCCTTTTCTATGTTTGGGGAAATAATCTCTTATTACATTTACAACCCTGTTACGAGAAAATGGAAAACGTTTTACGCGTTGAATGACATGAACAAACACAATTTCATTGGATTGGGGTTAGATACCTATGCCAGGCACTGCAATTTGGTGATTGGAATAAATAAGTGGGATATAATCTTTAGAGGAGTATTGGTTGTGAAAATATATTATTCAAAGGGGGAAAACTTGACTACATTCCACATGATTAATGCTCTATCATCAGCTCTGATAGGGAAGGGGTATCCTACTGGGTTAGTGTAACCAACAAAGTCAAAAATTGATTGATTGTGACACAAACTAGTGTATTACTAGCACACCACAAACACCTCTTAATTCTAAATCTAAACTTGATAGGGCATGATAGGAATGTAGTTTTGGTGTATACCAAATATCTATGCTTCTGGAGGTTAGACGAAAATAATAATTCATGGTTAGAGGCAAGTCAATTTCCTGAAAGCTTCTGTTTAGGAATTTCGTATACAAGAATGAATTATAATTTTACACTTTTTTTAATCAACAATTTTGGGTGGATTTTGGTACAGTTGCACGACCTCGATTTGGTTGTTATAGACTCACAAAGAACAATGATTCACCCAACTCTAGTTTTCCAACTCTATGCACTCTCTAGAACTCTACGAATCAGCTACGGCTTTTACCCTCTCTTTGCAGGTAGGGTTTTATTATTTTTAGCTTAGTTTCTCAAGTATTTTCTTGTATTTCATTATATATTCATTTTATTGTAGTCTTGCATTCATATTAAGCTCATTATTTACATTTTATCTTAATCAACTGGGACTGGTGATCAACCTTTACCTCAACCATTGTAGTCTCACTGTGAACTAATGATCTCTGAGATAGGATTAAACTATAAGTACATTCCTTCACCAATATGAGTGATTTGGTAAATTGATAGGAGATTGGTAGAGATACTGAGAACACTTATAACATTGTTAAAGGTTTCACCATCTACTTATACCAATCCACTACTAGTAAGTGACATGAAAGTGTCATCACCCAAAGTGATTTGGAACATACCACATGGTTCAATGTTATAAAAATCAACATGTGAAGATCCCATGTGGTGCGAGGCACCATAATTTATGACCCATTTTGATGATGGAACAACTCTTTCTACAAGGGCCTTACCTTTCTTCTCAGATTTGGATTCCTTTTCCTTAGAAGACTCAAGTTTTGGAGAATTTTGCTTGATAGACTCGGGAACACCTATATTATGTTTCTCAAGTAAATGATTTAGATGGTCAATTTATTTCCTCATGTATTTATGTTCTATGTCCTCACTTCTCGCAATATGAAAATTTACACTTTTCCTTATTTGGGTTTGCCTCAAAAGTAGAAGTGTTCGTTTTGGGATTGATTTGGGTGGTCTTAGATTTTTCTTAGGTTGGTGCTTTCTCTTTGTTTTCTTATCATGTTTCTTCCCCCTTTCTTTACCATTACTTTATACTAGGGCATGTGACTTGTACTTGATTTCTCCCATTTTAATCAATTTGACCTATTCTCAAATGAGTTGGGACAAAAAATTATCAAATGAGGGAATCTTCCAAGCAATCTCGAAAACTTCTATCATGGCATGAAAGGTAGAAACAAAGACAAATTATTTGGGGCAAAGCTTAGAGAGAATGGATAAGATCAATTGGGTTTCCTTTTTAATGACTTCACATTTTTTTAACAATATTCTCGTGTGGAAAAATTTTTAGAAGAACACTTGTAGGCTATCAAAGTTACTAGGAGTTAATCCTAACAGTTATATCTTCAAATCATGGGCTCTCATGTCATCTTATTTTCCATGTTTCATCAAGTATTGTTGAGCAGAGAATAATTAACAGGAATCACACAAGAGGTCTGCGTGGGAAAATAGGTCATGTTCAAAGGCGCAGAATGAATAAGGAATGATACATGCATGCGGAGGATATGTTCAATATTTCAGGACTTATCCATTTTTCACACCTGAGTGATATATTTCTATAGATGGCGTGCAGAGTACACAAACGAGGTAGAGACTGTGTGTGCCACGCATTGTCTATTTTTGGAGGATTGGCTACAAAGCACCTTGCATGGATGCAGGATAAGAATAGATTCATCATTGTCAGTTAACTAAATGAAGTCTATTATTAGCACACTTGCATATGTAGCTATGTTTGTAAATGACGTGCATGGCTACTAATAGCATACGACCTATTTTTGGAATGGATAAGCGGTGAAGGGAAAGTCCCCTCACCATATATATATATATATATATATATATATATATATATATATATATATATATATATATATATAGTGAACTGCGTAGTAGATAGACATGCATAGGTGGTTAATATACACATATAGATGGATGATTATGTAGAGACAAAGACATATATGTATGTATGTATGTGTGCAAGACAGGATTACTTAACCATAACTGTGTGCACGCATAAGCATAAATTGTCCATTACTGTAAGAAGCTTTTGTGTAATTGTTCATCTTTAATATAATAGAGGATATTAGCTGAACCTGAGTATTAATTCCTGTGGGTAATTAGATATTACATGCTCTTGTATTTCCATCATGATTATTTTTTAACTCTATTCTTCATCAAAACTAGATCTGACATATGCATTATAGAATGATGTATTAAAGTTATAGATCTATATGCTTTAAAGTCTTCATCATGCTAACATCCTGCTACAGTAACCCTAAAGAGGGACATGGTACCTTTGCACACTTTGGGTCAGCACTCAGTCTAGGTTGAGTGATGTGCTATCAGCGTCTAGGGTCTTACTGGTGAATTCTAGATTGCATCATTGGTTCCGTTTCCGAGACCTCTTTTTCAATTGTTTCCAGGATGATTCGCAATGAAGACATACCGATTAACTCTAGCAAGTGTTGAGGAGTGGATACATGATCTTGGAGGAAGAATATGCGTACCGAAGGTTCAACATTGGATCTGGATTTTAATGCACACACATTTGGGTATAACAAAATCTGTATGACAGTTTATATGAGAGCTTCTTTGTTGTTTTCCTAGTAGAGATGTACGCATGGCTAGTTGCATATACGTCTAAATTGAATTGGAGGTATCACACGCTTGTTTGGATGTAGGAATAATTTCAAGCCCTTTATGATGTTGATCTAATCTGGAACTCACACTGTAGATACATGGTTCTCATGGTGTTTTAAACAATTATATTCTGAGAGTATTCAATTTCGATGTATTCTTATCTGGAGGTAGCTGAATTCCAATTTTTATCGGTATCCCAGAGGAACATATTTATAAGGCATCTCATTGGCAATCAATATCTTGATGGCCACTCTAAATTTGGAAGACAAACCTATGACTAGCTAAAACCCACCACACAGCGAGGGTAGGAATAGGATTGGTGAAGGATGGTGGACCTAGCGGCGACAAGGCAAGAGGGAAGAAATGAGTGACTTAAGTATAATGAGGCATGCACGAGAGGGAGATAGAGAAACAACGTGACATTGTAGAGTGGATGGTGTTGAGGAGAGAGATGGCTCATGAAGGATTTGGAGCTCATGTAGAAGACGTGGAGCCAGAGCATCAGGAAATCCCCCATCTGGGAAATTATGACAAGGAACCCTCCTCAGCCTCACAAGGGAGCATGCCAGCAGAGATGACTTGGGCCGTGGGTGTGCATCTGAACCTACATGATAACCTAGCCCTTGCGCTTGGTTTTCAATATCTAGTACGACACGTAGTCAACAAGAAATTTTGGGAAGTAGGAGAGCAGGAGTAAGTCAAAAAACAAGTACATCAATGGCAGGGAAGACAACTTCATTGTTTTTTGGGGGAACATTTTTAGGCACATCATCCACACAGAAAGTGAGCGTGCAGAATGTTGGATTCAATTCTAGAAGTGGAACTACTTCATAGACCCTGGGGGTTCAGTATAGTACTACGGTTAGAGCACAGGGGAGTACATCTACAGGTCCTATTCCATCTACAGGTGGAGGATCAGGAGGTATAGGTGGTTCTAGTTTCGGTGGATATGGTGGTTTCGGAGGTAGAGGAAACACATGAGGTTCTGTATCAGGTAGGCAAGGTCCGTAGCAACCTCAGAATATCTATATCGAGATGTCTCTTCATCTCCCAAAGTATAGAGGCATAAAAGATGCTGCTGAACATGTGCACATGTGTGAAATATTATGGTGTGTAAAAGGGATCATGGCTTCAGAGTGCAAGGAAATCCAATTTGCTACCACATTATAGGGACGTGCACATAGTTGGTACAGGAAGTTTGAACCTGATCAAACTTGTGTGGATTATGTAACATTGAAGGATGCCTTCTTAAAAGAGTTCTATATCCCAGAATTTGAGCGGAAGAGTATAAGCACGCTCAAAGATATCAAATAAGGCACTACTGAGAGTGTACAGGAGTATGATGCTTGTTTTAAAATGCTTCTATCTAAGCTTTCCTATGATATTCACGCAAGCCATCATGCACAACGGTTTGTTGGAGGATTGACTACACCATTTAGAAGGGTGCTGTCACATAATACATACATTGATCCACACAAAAAATTGGATGCAACCTTACATGCTAAGGTAGTTAGGAGTATTAAAACTGGCATTAGCCCATTCTTAGAGGCACAGATTGTAGCTATGGTAAAGTAGTTAGAGAAATTATCAGAAAATTCAACCAATGAGACGCACTCAGGGATTTGGTATATAGATTGTGAAGTGGAAGGTCACACCAAGGATAGTTGTCCTCGCATATCCATATGTTCATTGATGTTAGATTGCGAGATCTGTCATTTGAATCATGATGTTAGCCATTTTCCTTTATTATAACGTGCGATAAGAAAGAATGTATCATGCTATTGTAAGATTTTCTGGTCCACGACTCACGATACTGAAGATTGTAGATTGATTGGTTAGATCCATGATGCTATAGACATTGGGGTACGATAGATAATTGTAACAGATAATTCTAAAAATAAGAATGACCACTAGGATCGGGATCACAATCAACCATGCTATGATAGGAATGAGGGGTGTTTTGAATGAGGCTGTGGAAGAGGACACAGATATCGAGGTGGATATGAAGGATGAGGCTGCGGTGGAGGAAGAGGTGAGTTTCCTCGCAGAACATGTTATACATGTGAATCTCCTAATCACCATGGGTGTGAATGTCCCCAAAATATCACATGTTCTTTCTTTGGGAAGAATCATAGCTATGAGGAGTTCCCGAACTTGTATGAGCATCTTAGTAAACACCATAAGCAGGAGAACAAAGGCACATGGATGGTTAGAATCCAGTGCATGGTGGAGAATCAGTGGATGCCCAAGTTAGCACCAAAACCTTAGTCATTAACCATGAAAATCATCACACGAGTTGAAGTGGCAAGTGCAAAAGAAGAATTGTACCAGAATCCTAGAATCGCCGAGGAGGTTTTGCATCGAAGGTACCCAAATCCTGCTCATCAAAAGGAAGTCTATCAAGAGACCATAGAGGTCCTCAAAAATCTTCAAGGTGACATACAATGTTTAAAAGAGTATTTAAGAAAGATACAATAGAAGAAAGAAGCGGGAAAGGTCCCATATGATATTGATGACATCAGAGAGATATGTAAAATGCTATGGCAGGAGAATATTATTCCATTATTAGGGAATTGACTGAAGGGGAACACTGCATCCGCAAGCACTGAGAATGAATGGTTGATCCTACATGCAAATCTTCTCACTGACAACATTGACTATGACAAGGAGATTACTCTGAATGTTGTTGTGGGTGGATGATGGCTTTTGAGCAATATCTTGATTGATACAGTTGTGGAAGTAAATGTTCTTACATTAGATGCATGGGTGGAAATTGGGAGATGGTCATTGCAACCATCATCTAACGTGTTGTTTATGGCAAATAGGACTAAGGCCACTCCCATAGGAGTTTTAAAGGATGCATTCATAACAATACAAGGGGCCAAATTCACTGGAGATTTTGAGGTACTAGCACTCACGGAAGCAGACAACTTTCCAGCTTTACTTGCGTGCCCTTAGTGTTATGAAAATAATGTTGATTTATAATTCAACAAAGGATACATCAGTTTTGAAAACAAGGAGTAACGAGTTGTAATCCCATTAACAGATGGAAATTCTACACCGTATGTTGAGCCTTTGAGTGAGAAGGACCTTAACATAATTTATGTGCGCGTTATTTAGGATCTAGAGGTCAATGAACCATCAAAGGAGGGCATTCTTCAGTGGGAAGATTCACAATCTATTAGTGATACTACTAGTATTTCTTGTGATAATTGGGCTCACGGTACTTATGAACTAGTAGGGCATGAAGTAAAAAGCACGGTTGCACGAAAAAATGGACTTCGCTCTATTTGACGAATATGTGGCTTAGTACCATGGTATGCTAAGGTGGAAGATCTTCTAGTATTTTTGCAAGCCATGGAAGCATAGTGGACAAAGAAATTTAAGAGAAAGGACATGTTGGCATATACCCTGCGCGGGACAGCAGCGCGCTAGTGGGTGGTTCATAGAGATAATCTTATGGAATAGAATGAAATAAGGATCGCTTTATCTACTTGGGTTTTCAAGGGCAATGCACCTACTCAAATATGCACTTATCATGGTAATCAACCTGTTTAGAACCACATCTTGTAGTGTGAGAGAATCTAGACTGCACGACAAGAAGCATTACCACCTTCACTTTGGGTGCATAAATTATCTTCCACCCTACAAGGATGCACATGTGCTTGGTATGTATATGCAGAGCTATATAGAGAGACTAGAAATTGGAAGAATTTGATTGTAGGAATGATCTAGACCTTTGACTACTTCTTGTCCAAACCTCCAGTAGAAGAGGCATTAAAATTTGTCAAGCGCTTAACTATGGGAGATAGTGTAAAGGCACAATAGGTCATTCAAGAATTATTTGGTGAAACAGAGTCAGGGGCACATTTTGAAGAAGAAGAAGAACTAGAATCCATACTACTTGAAAGCGCTTTCCTTGAGAAAGAAAAAGGAAAGATGGTATACATAATGGATTACGAGAAAGTTGAGAATCTGGATGTCGATCATTCACAAGGAGTGTGTGAGGTCTTAGATAGTGTAGATAAGGATACGCACGCATATCATGAACCAATGAAGACAAAGAAAGTAAATATTGGATCGGAGGCTGAGCCTAAGGAGGTAATAATTGGAGACTATTGGTCTGACTCGGAAGTGGAAAAAAATATTGAGTTACTACATGATTATCAAGACTTATTCCCTCGGGGGTATCATGAACTTAAAGGCATGCATGAATCACTAGGGTAAATGAAGATAAAGCTTAAGGAAGGTGATCACCCAATTACAAAGAGACCTTATATAATGAACCCTAACTTACATGAAAAGGTAAAAGAAGAGATTGATAAAATGTTGAAATAGAGAATCATTCGACCCCTGGATGAGTCAGAATAGGTTAGTACAATGGTGATGAGTATCAAGAAGGATGGTCAGATTTAAATATGTGTAGATTATAGGGAACTGATTGCTACATGTGTCACAGACCCCTTTCCTATGCCTTTCACCGAGGAAATAATGGAAGGCGCGGCAGAGCGTGAAATATATTCATTTACAGATAGGCTTTCTGGGTATCATTAGGTTAGGATTACCCAGGAGGATCAGAAAAAGGAAAATTTTACTTCTGAATGGGGCAAATTTTCCTATACTGTGATACCCTTTGGACTGAAGAACACGCCTGATGTATTCTCACTGATAGTTTTCCAGGCATTCAAAGATTTTATTCACAACTTCTTGCAAGTTTATCTAGATGATTGGACAGTATATGGGCTTATTAAAGATCATTGTGACAATATGCGCTTGATGTTTGAATAATGCAGACATTTGAGTATCTCTTTGAACATCAAGAAGTGTGTATTTTGTACACCATTTTGAGTATTGTTAGGTCATATAATTTTTAAGGAAGGTTTACTAGTTGATCCAGCTAAGATTGCAGTCATTCTAGGCCTAGAAGCGCCTACCAATCAGAGCAAGGTGAGTGGATTCTCAGGTCGAATAGGGTATTATAGAAAATTCATAAAGGGGTATGTAAAAGTTGTCACACCTTTGGAGGAGTTACAGAAAGGGAAAGGTACATTCTATTGGGGAGAACCACAACAGTGCGCATTTGAGATATTAAAAGAGAAACTTACTACCGTACCTATTTTGCATTTTCCTTCATGGGACCAACCATTTCATGTACATGTGGCCGCCTCTCGCATGAAAATTGGCACACTATTAGCTCATCCTTAGGAGGGTATTATCGATCATCCTATTTGTTTTGCTAGTAGAAAGCTGACCCCTGTAGAACATAATTATACAACTACAGAGCGCGAAGCTTTGTCCATGATCTATGCATTACACAAGTTTCGATAGTATTTATTAGCTACACCATTTGTATTCTATACAGATCACATGGGATTGAAGTATTTGGTGAACAATCCTGGCTTACTGGGGTGCATATGCAGATGGGTACTTTTATTTCAAGAGTTTGATTTCACAGTTGTGGTAAAACAAGGGAAAAGTAATTCTAGACCAAACCACTTGTCTAGAATACATTCAGGAGAGGAAGCCTAGAAAATTGAAGAAACCATGCCATATTCCCAATTATATAGGTTACAATGCATGCCATTAGAATTGGAAGACATCGTTGTCTTTCTATGGATTGGTGTTGCAGTAGAGGGAATGAAGGCCTTAGAAAAGAAACAACTTGTTATACATGCGACACCTTTTATGTTTATCAGTGGTGACTTATAAAAATTAGGTAGAGATGAAGTATTGCGTCATTATGTATTGGAGAATGAGCGCAAGGATATAATGTAGGAAGCTCATGGTGGTATTGCAGGTGGTCACTATGTGGGTGATGCTACTACGTGCAAGATCCTACTTGTTGGATTATGGTGGGAGAGTCTGTATAAAGATTGTAAGGCGTGTGATCATTGTCAATGTTTAGGAAAACGAGGGAAAAGAGATGAGATGCCATTAAGACCTATTTCTAGTACAGAACCGTTTGAGAAATGGGGTATTGAATTTATATGACCTATTTCACCAACCGCGCGTAGGATTGGATGGCGCTACATGATTACTTGCATAGATTATCTCACAAGGTGGGCAGAAGTAGTACTTATGAATGACTGTACAATAGCTACAGTAGCTAGGTTTCTATGGGAAAATGTTCTTACAAGGTATGGATGTCCTTTAAGTTTGACAAGTGAAAGGGGTACACATTTTATGAATGAGACAATCAGGATCTTATTAGATGATTTTATGATTGTACACCATAAGAATTCACCTTACCATCCTCAGGAAAATGGAACTGTGGAAGCTTTCAACAAGATTTTGAGCCATACATTGACAAAGATTTGTGATATTGCGAGAAAGGATTGGGATGAAAAAGTATCTGAACCTACTTGATAACCTAGCCCTTGCGCTTGGTTTTCAATATCTAGTATGACAAGTAGTCAGCAAGAAATTTTGGGAAGAAGGAGAGCAGGAGTAAGTCAGAAAACAAGTACATCAATGGTAGGGAAGACGACTTCATTTTTTTGGGGGGTACATTTTTAGGCGCATCATCCACAGAGAAAGTGAGCGTGCAGAATGTTGGATTCACTTCTGGAAGTGGAACTACTTCACAGACCCTGGGGGTTCAGTATAGTACTACAGTTGGAGTGCAGGGGAGTATGTCTATAGGTCATATTCCATCTACAGGTGGAGGATTAGGAGGTATAGGAGGTTCTAGTTTTGGTGGATATGGTGGTTCCGGATGTAGAGGAAACACATGAGGTTCTGGATCAGGTAGGTAAAGCCTGCAATACTCTTAGAATATCTACATGGAGATGTCTCTTCATCTCCCGGAGTATAGATGCATAGAAGATGTTGTTGAACATGTGCACATGTGTGAAATATTATGGCATGCAAAAGGGATCACAATGTCAGAGCGCAAGGAAATCCAATTTGCTACCACATTATAGCGACGTGCACATAGTTGGTACAGGAAGTTTGACCCTGATCAAACTTGTGTGAATTATGTAGCATTGAAGGATGCCTTCTTAAAAGAGTTCTATATTCCAGAATTTGAGCAGAAGAGTATAAGCACGCTCAAAGATATCAAATAAGGCACTGAGAGTGTACGGGAGTATGATACTTGTTTTAAAATGCTTCTATCTAAGCTTTCCTATGATATTCACGCAAGCCATCATGCACAATGGTTCGTTGGAGGATTGATTACACCATTTAGAAGGGTGTTGTCACATAATACATACATTGATCCGCACGAAAAATTGGATGCAACCTTACATGCTAAGGTAGTTGGGAGTATTAAAACTGGCATTAGCCCATTCTTAGAGGCACAGATTGTAGCTATGGCAAAGTAGTTAGAGAAATTATCAGAAAATTCAACCAATGAGACGCACTCAGGGATTTGGTATACAGATTGTGAAGTGGAAGGTCACACCAAGGATAGTTGTCCTCGCATATCCATATGTTCATTGATGTTAGACTGCGAGATCTGTCATTTGAATCATGATGTTATCCATTTTCCTTTATTATAACGTGCGATAAGAAAGAATGTATCATGCTATTGTAAGATTTTCTAGTCCATGACTCATGATACTGAATATTGTAGATTGATTGGTCAGATCCATGATGCTATAGACATTGGGGTACGATAGATAAGTGTAACAGATAATTCTAAAAATAAGAATGACCACCAGGATCGGGATCACAATCAACCATGCTATGATAGGAATGAGGGGTGTTTTGAAAGAGGCCGTGGAAGAGGACACAGATATCAAGGTGGATATGAAGGATGAGGCCGGTGGAGGAAGAGGTGAGTTTCCTCGCAGAACGTGTTATACATGTGAATCTCCTGATCACCATAGGTGTGAATGTCCCCAAAATATCACATGTTCTTTCTTTGGGAAGAATCATAGCTATGAGGATGCCCAAAATTGTTTGAGCATCTTAGTAAACAACATAAGCAGGAGAACAAAGGCACATGGATGGTTAGAATCCAGTGCATGGTGGAGAATCAATGGATGCCCAAGTTAGCACCAAAACCTAAGTCATTAACCATGAAAATTATCACACGAGCTGAAGTGGAGAAAGCAAAAGAGGAATTGTACCAGAAGCCTAGAATCGCCAAGGAGGAGGTTTTTCAAGCAAGGTACCCAGATCCTGCTCAACAAAAGGAAGTCTATCAACGAGCAAGGTACCCAGATCCTGCGCATTATTTAGGACCTAGAGGTCAATGAGCCATCAAAGGAGGGCATTCTTCAGTGGGAAGATTCACAGTCTATTAGTGATACTACTAGTATTTCTTGTGATAATTGGGCTCACGGTCCTTATGAACTAGTAGGGCACAAAGTAAAAAGCATGGTTGCACGGAAAAATGGACTTCGCTCTGTTTGATGAATAGGTGGCTCGGTACCATGGTATACTAGGGAGGAAGATATTCCAGTATTTTTGCAAGCCATGGAAGCACAATGGACAAACCAAGTTAAGAGAAGGGACATGTTGGCATATACCCTACGCGGGACAGTAGCATGCTGGTGGGTGGTTCATAGAGATAATCTTATGAAATGGAATGAAATAAAGATTGCTTTATCTACCCAGTTTTTTAGAGGCAATGCACCTACTCAAATATGAACTTATCATGGTAATCAACCTATTCAACACCACATCTAGCAGTGTGAGAGACTCTGGACCGCAGGAGAGGAAGCATTGCAACCTTCAATCTGGGTGCATAAATTATATTATACCTTACAAGGATGCACATGCGTTTGGTATGTATATGAAAAGCTACATAGAGAGACTAGAAATTGGAAGAATTTGATTGTAGGAATGATCCAGACCTTTGACTACTTCTCGTCCAAACCTCCAGTAGAAGATGCATTAAAATTTATCAAGCGCTTAACTATTGGAGATAGTTTAAAGGCAGAAAAGGTCATTCAAAAATTATTTGGTGAAACAGAGTCAGAGGCAGATTTTGAAGAAGAAGAACTAGAATCCTTTCTACTTGAACGTGCTTTCCTTGAGAAAGAAAAAGGAAAGATGGTATACATAGTGGATGACGAGGAAGTTGAGAATCTGGATGTCAATCATTCACAAGGAGTGTGTGAGGTCTTACATAGTATAGATAAGGATACACACGAATATCATGAACCAATGCAGACGAAGAAAGTAAAAATTGGATCAAAGGCTAAGCCTAAGGAGGCAATAATTGGAGACTATTGGTCAGACTTGGAAGTGGAAAAAAATATTGAGTTACTATGGGATTATCATGACTTATTCCCTCGGGGGTATCATAAACGTAAAGGCATGCATGAATCACTAGGGGAAATGAAGATAAATCTTAAGGAAGGTGATTGCTCAGTTAGAAAGAGACCTTATAGAATTAACCCTAATTTACACGAAAAGGTAAAAGAATATATTGACATAATGTTAAAATCTAGAATCATTCGATCCCTGGATGAGTCAAAATGGGTTAGTCCAATGTTGATCAGTATCAAGAAGGATGGTCAGATTCGAATCTGTGTAGATTACAGGGAACTGAATGCTGCATGTGTCACAGACCCCTTTCCTATGCCTTTCACTGAGGAAATAATGGAAGGCATGGTAGGGCGTGAAATATATTCATTTACATATGGGATTTCTGGGTATCATCAGGTTAGGATTGCCCATGAGGATCAAGAAAAGGAAACTTTTACTACTTAATGGGGAAAATTTTCCTATATTGTGATGCCCTTTGGACTGAAGAACACGCCTGTTGTATTCTCACTAATAGTTGTCCAGGCATTCAAATATTTTATTCATAACTTCTTGCAGGTTTATCTAGATGATTGGACAATATATGAACTTATTAAAGATCATTGTGATAATCTACAGTTAATGTTTGAATGATGCAGACAGTTGAGTATCTCTTTGAACATCAAGAAGTGCATATTTTCTACACTATTTGGAATACTGTTAGGTCACATAATCTGCAAGGAAGGTTTACTAGTTGATCCAGCTAAGATTGCAGTCATTCTAGGCCTAGAAGTGCCTACCAATTAGAGCGAGGTGAGTGGATTCTTGGGTCACATAGGGTATTATAGAAAATTCATAAAGGGGTATGCAAAAGTTGCCGCACCTTTGGAGGAGTTACTGAAAGGGAAAGGTACATTATATTGGGGAGAACTGCAACAACGTACATTTGAGATATTAAAAGAGAAACTTACTACCGCACCTATTTTGCATTTTCCTTCACAAGACCAACCATTTCATGTACATGTGGATGCCTCTGGCACGAAAATTGGCCCGGTGTTGGCTCAGCCTGGGGAGGGTATTATCGATCATCCTATTTGTTTTGCTAGTAGAAAGTTGACTCCTGTAGAACAAAATTATACAACTAAAGAGTGAATCTTTTTCCATTATCTATGCATTACACAAGTTTCGACAGTATTTGTTAGCTACACCATTTTTATTATATACAAATCACATGGGATTGAAGTATGTGGTGAACAAGCCCGGCTTACAGGGGTGCATATGCAGATGGGTACTCTTATTTCAAGAGTTTGATTTCACAGTTGTGGTAAAGAAAGGGAAAAGTAATTCTGGACCATACCACTTGTCTAGAATACATTCAGAAGAGGAAGCCCAGACAATTGAAAAAACCATGTCAGATGCCCAATTATATAGGTTACAATGGGTGCCATAAGAATTAGAAGACATTGTTGTCTTTCTACGGACTGGTGTGACACCAAAAGGAATGAAGGCCTTAGAAAAGAAACAACTTTCTATACACGCGACACCTTTTATGTTGATCAACGGTGACCTATAAATATTAGGCAGAGATGAAGTATTGTGTTGTTGTGTATTGGATCATGAGCACAAGGATATAATGGAGGAAGCTCATGGTGGAATTGCAGGTGGCCACTATGCGGGTGATGCTACTACGCGCAAGACCCTACTTGTTGGATTATGGTGGGAGACCCTATATAAAGATTGTAAGGTATATTACAAGGCGTGTGATCATTGTCAACATTTAGGAAACCCAAGGCTATAATAGTCCCAATTTAAGACTTTAGAAACAAGTGAATTTTTTTTATATACATAATGTTCTCTATTCTAAATAATCATAACTTAGAACACACATTCCATGCCAATCAATCTCATAACAGATAACTATATGCAACTATAAATGACTCGATGAGCTACCAATCTCTCATTTCATGACTTGATTAACAACTGATCTCTCATGTTACGTAAGTATTGAATACTTTATGTATACCAAGTATACTTGGTTCTCTTACCTTGTTCCGGGTACCGAGTGTTCTGTTTAAGAAACCTATCTGAATATTTGTTACCAATATTCATCTAAAATCACATTCCTTAAACTAGGTGACATAGGACAACGCAACCAACAACTTGCGATACTTTGGCCAAATATTTCCAACATATTGTTCATGTTACTATTCCTATACGTCATACTCGTCTATACATAATATGTCCTTCACCCCACTCATCTATTATCTAGAATGGTCTTCACTAACTTCAATCAGTCAACTTGTCCAAGGTTTGACCCTAACGCAGGTTAGTGATATGATTTAGAATAGGGAGTCACTCGCAATGACCTAGGGTATATGGACATACCCTATTGACCCTAAGTCGCTAGGTTATGCCTAGTTATCCTAAATCATTGTGAGTCATTTCCTATGCTAGATTATAACTCTAAACTATCTTAGAGAGAAACTAAGTTCAAGTCCAAGTTTGGGTAGGTCTAGATGAACCAATGCTGAAGGGTGTTGCAATATGTCAACTGTAATCTTATATCCTCGTGAAGGACCCAAGTCTTCACAAAGGTACAAATCTGCAGTGGGCGTGTGCCAACATCCAACAGAATCACTTCATCTCAACGTACACACCTCAAGAGATCATTTCCACATAATTAGTTTAGGATTAAGATTCAGATTATACCAACCTTACATAACCCTAATTCCAACAACCTTAAAGGTTTCCATTCCCATTTGAGTTGGTTAAATAATATGGAACTTCAAAGTCTAATGATTGCTTAATGTTCAATTAAATTTTTGCTTAACATTTAATTAATTAAATACAACATCAACTTAAAGCAAATGATCTAATTAATGTGTCTCAACCATTCAAGGAATGTATAAGAACCAAAGAAGGTTCCGATATAAAAGACTTCATACCTATGAAGTCTAAATGTCTATCGAACCTGCATATTAATAGTTTATTTAGAATCCTCTTTAGAAGAGGAGAACCTTCCTTATTATGGTTAGTTATCAGGGTTTTTTTATACCCATATTCAATTTACACATCGTGACATTAAAAGCAACACGTTCATAACATCATAATCCACCATTCAAGATTAAGTAAGGAACATTAATACATACAACTTAGTAAGTTGCATTAAAGTAAGGGAATTTTTACTAACTCCCCATTTATCCAGACAATTTACTGATATCAAGAATAATGATCCAATTAGATATAATAACAATATCATTGATAAGATTACAGATTTTTCCTTCTTATTATGAGAAAGAGAATAGACTTAATCATGTTTAAGTAACCTCAGTATTTCCAATTCATCAAAATAAAATACACAGCTTACAAAACTATGCATTGTTGACATATTTCATGTCAACAACATCAAGATCATTTAGATTACAACTTTTCTTATTTCAATACAATTCAATAATAACTCAAAATTTCTCTATAATGGTCCAAAATTTTAATTCAACTAATACATCATAAAATTTATTTCCTTCCTTTATCACTTATGAAGTTCATCTACAAAAATTTCTAGCATAGGTCAGTTTAATGAACTAAGCATGATAAGCACTAAGCATTAAAATGAAATGCTTTCAACTAACTCTTTCATTAAACCAACTCTACTTTAATGAAAGCAGACAAATAAATCATAACAATAACAACCTTAAAGGAATAAAAATTAATCTTTTAAATCACATTCAAGAAATGACATGATGTAATCTACAAACTAAAACATGTTATCAAATAAATACCATTCCTTCCAATACATTTATCCATCTCAAATAAAAGTACTTTCTAATTATTTCCTTCACAAATCATCTTAATCTAGAAATACAATTGTAAATAAGAGTCTCCCAAATCAGATGTGGCATCCTATTCCCAAATGCAAGGCATAGCCTAATTTATCAAGTTAGACCAAATATCAACATTAAGATAGAATTTACTCAATGTACAACATCTCACTTTTTCTTTCTATCTCAAATATTATAAGCCTTAACACTAGTCAAGAGAGCAAGTAAGTAGTAATGACAACTACTCAATACATTAAGGATAGTAGAGCAACTGATCCAATAAATCAATGACTATATTTTCCCAAAAGAAGCACGATTGAGATGAACAATAGGAACTTCCTGATTAATTCAGTTAGCCCGAATCCCATACACAACTTCAAAGTAGAGAACACAACCCGGAACTTCCTATTATTCCCAAAGACAGTGGTTAGGATTTTCCTTAAGGAAAAAATAAGGAGTCAAAAGCCAAGATCAATAGGGAACTCCAACATCTTAACATACAAGAACGAAGGTAACAAAAGAAAATGCATGCCTTCAGTAATTCCTATAGAAAATGCACAGAAGAAGAGACCAACAGAATGTGTGATTGATGTGATCGAACAAAATTAAACATGATTTCTCTTCATAGACATCTAATGAGTGAGACATTAAACCAGATCGAAAGGAGATGCAATGACAAAAATTGTAAAATTCCATGCGGGAACTTATAGTCCCAAAAATCACTCAAAGACATTATAATTTCAGTCAAGGTCCACAGTCTGACTGATTCCTCCAATAATAGAAACAAAAAAATCAGCTATACAAATTCTAAAACGAGCCCTCATAGAAGTGAAAGACATACATTACATGAAAATATAGAGAAGGTTACTTCACAATTCCATTCCAATAAGATATAACCCCATATCGACATAGCTTAGCTATAGGCATGTAACTTATCAACAAATTAATTCCCTCCAATCTCATTCATAGATCAAAGAATGGAATAATCCCATATACTCCTTATTCAGAACTGATTTTGATAGTCCAAAATCAAGAAACGATAATAGCAAGTTCAAGGATTATCCTAATGATATCCCAATCATGAGGTTTTAACAAGTTTCCCTGAGAAAGATACTCAGAGGTTAATCCAGTTTAAGACATCTAAATAAAAACCATCAACATCTATTTCGACAACAAGAACAGAGTAAGAAAACTCAACAGATCTACAAGGACATCCTAGCATCGACTCCGACAAGGCCAACCCTCAACACATCCCTAATCAACAAGATCTCCCTTTGAAACTTTTAGTTCAGAGCTTGAGATCTTTTAAGAAACACACTACTCATAAAGATCAAAATACAGACTTCTAACATGGGAATCCCAAGCTTGAATGCCTCAAAAAAACACAGTGCCCAAGACACAAATAATCCAAGGTTTCCTAAGAAGGACCAAATTCGAGTACCCAATTTAAACTGAAAATTTTAAAAAGTAACAAACCTTCAATATTTTTTCTATATAAGGAGATTCCGAAAAGAAAACAAATATTCCAACATTACAAAACTACCAGCTTCTATCGCAGGCTGAATCTGAAGAGTAGATAGAGTATACAGAGAGTTCAAGAAGAGACATGCATTACTATTTCCATAAACAAATTTGAGCTCACACAACTCAGAATCCAAGCATGCATATTCCTACAATTCCAATAGGAGATTATAACTTCCACAAAATGAAGAAACTACAACGAAGTATACTATTGCATTATGCAACCCAAGCTAAAGCTTTGTTCGAAACCGAAAGACACATATCATTTCCATAACCCATTTTCAAAAAAATAAGCAAGAATCATGCGTGTACTTCATTACTTATATCACCACAAGATTTAAGGTGAAATTCAACAACAAATAAACAGGAAAGAAATACCATGACTTCCTTTTCAAACAGAGATTTCACATCAAAGAACACATAACTATTCAAGTAAGAAAACCAAATAACCATCTCAGAAATAAAAACCCAATTATCTCAAGAGAGAAAATTTGTTTTAATGAAGACACTTAGAGAAAATAAGATAATCTTAATGGATAGATCCTATCATGCCTGATAGTGCTTTTGTATGTTCGAAGAAGATTTCCAACCTAGCCTTCACAACTCCTTCTTCCCCAAAAAAATCAACAACAATAAAATTCTTTCTCAAATGCCTCAAATACTTCCATTGGATTGAAAATAATCCAAGAGAGTCAAAAATAGCAACAAACTGAAAGTAGAACTACTGGTTCAAAGAACCAGATAGTTCCATGCAGAGTGAAAATTGGAATATATATTTTAAAAGGAACATGCATATTTAAATTTAGAGATGGTGCTAGCTAGGATCCCCTCAAAATTCCATGCCACTATCAAACTAATAGTACATAATGATCTTAAATTCAAAAATCAAATCAAATTAAAGACTTAGGAAACGTCACCATCCCTCAACTTGCCATATGACCCTTTAGGTCCCCTTCTATCCCCATGTTAGTTTAGGATAGATAACTTAGCTTAGGGTATGACCTTAGGTTAGTTTAGAAATATTTACCTTAGGTTATTTGCCACCTTAGGATAGGTCATTCTTCATACCAATATAGTATTAGGTAATAGGTTATAAATATACCTATTATCACCTTAGGTTGTTTCCAAATCCCTAATTTTAAAAAACATGCAACTAAGGTTAGGTTGCCACAAGATTAGTGTAGGCATAGACATAAGGTAGATCTAGTTTACCTTAGGTTAGAATCCCATTAGGATAGATCTTATAGATCTAGTACTTAGGATTTACCCTTAATAGTCCTCAAGTATGCCTCTTTCCAACTTACACCATTCAACATGAACTTCTAAGAAGATAAATGAAATTGTAATCCTACACAGGCTCAGTCTTTTATTTCCTTCAATATCTGAATGTCAGTTTGTCATATAGATCAAATAAGAAGAAATAAAACATACCTTGGATCAATAAAATTGATCCAAGGTCCCATTATTATAAAGAAACAAATTTTCAAACCACTTTGCCAGTCTACTACCTCCAACAAAATGGATTCCTTACAACCAACAATATTTCAACAATTTAATCCAAGAAAATAAATAATTTTATCGATGGCAAGCATGATTTCAACAGTCAAAAGAATACACCTTGAAAAATCACATGTAAAACGCTTGCATTGCAAAGAGGAGAAGTTAACAGTTTATCATAGGTGTTACAAGGGCAAACAGATGAGATTCCATTAAGACCTATTTCTAGTACAGAACTGTTTGAGAAATGGGCTATCAAATTTATAGGACCTATTTCACTAGTCGTGTGCAGGGCTGGATCACGGTACATCATTACTTACACATATTATCTCATAAGGTGGGCAGAAGCAACACCTACGAAGGACTGTACAACAGCTCCAGTAGCTAGGTTTATATGGGCAAATTTTCTTACAAGGTATGGATGTCCTTTAGGTTTGACAAGTGACAGGGGTATACATTTTTTGAATGAGACAATTAGGATCTATTAGATGAGGTTATGATTGCACACCATAAGACTACACTTTACCTTCCTCAGGAAAATGGAATTTTTGAGGCTTTCAACAAGATTTTGAGCCAGACATTGACAAAGATTTGTGATGTTGGGAGAAAGGATTGGGATGACAAAGTATCTGTTGTACTTTGGGCATATAGAACAACTTATAAGAGGTTGAACAAAGCCACACCATTTAAGTTAGTGTTTGGCATAGAATCCGTTCTTCTTATAGTATTCATGTTACCTTCTTTGTGTATTGCACGCATTGGAGGTCTAGCTGATAAGAAATATTTAGAAGAATGGATTCAACAAATGATTAAGTTGGATGAGCGACGAGCCATAGTACGTTAGAGTTAGAAGCAAGAAAAGGCCAGGTAGAAAGCATGGCATGACAGAAACATAAGGGATAAGAAGCTTGAGGTTGGACGAATGGTGCTTATTTATGACTCTAAGTTCTTGTGCCATCTAGGAAAATTTAAGGTACATTGGTTGGGGTTGTATGTTATCACTTATATCCTTGACTCAGGTGCTTGCCAGTTAGAATCAATTGTACCTGATTATTTTAATGGGAGTAGGCTGAAGCCCTACTATGAATAAGCCTTCTTGGTGTTTTGTAATAAGATAGAGTTACCACTTAGATTAGGTTTTCAATTATGTATTTCCTTCCTTGTCGCTATGCTTTGTCAATTTAGTTGTTGTTCTTGTGTAATAAGCACGCTTGCGTGCATGAAGCTAATTACTATTTGAAGAATTTTCTATGCGTAGAGGACTGCACATACTTTTAGTGTGGGGTGGTTGTTGGTATCTAGGTACAATATTGATGGAATTAAGAGGTGATCGAGTTGAGGTGCGAAGGGTGTGTATCCAGTTCAGAAAAAGAGATCTGTGAGCAGAGGAAGATTGCATCCCCGGTGGTGAAGGGCTTGAGTGAAGCAAGGCATTAGAAAGGAGTGAGGGCACATGATTCCACCAAGGGCACACTGAATAAATCTAGGGTTTGATTCACACATTGCAAAATTCAAGAGGCAAGTATCTATAGAGGATTGCAAGGTAGAAATGACACCAAAGAAAGTAGCTATAACAGGAGTGAAGGGAAAGAAGAAGGTGGTCGTAGAAGAAGAGGAGATGACTCTTGAAAGAAACTTCTATGAAATGCAATATCCAGAGGGGGTTATAGTAGGCCAGGAGTGGGATTCTCACATCCGTAGGAGTAAGGTAAGTGAGTACAACCACCGTACCATAGAGAAAAAGAAGGAGCTTGATGCCTTATTGAACACAAAGAAAAATAAGCACATGGTGGAAGACATGTTGGTATATGATGATGCTAGCGAGAAAATATTGAAAAATATTGGAGTTTACCAGCTATACGAGCTACCTTATTTCAGGAAATATGATCCCTTGTACCAGTGGCTTATGAGCAGGGTACATGAAGACTTCTTCTAATTTGTAGGACACAGAGTAAGAATTTCAGCCACGCTAATCTCCACGATAATAGGATTGAAGGGCACAGGGAAAGATTTAAAGAGTGATTTAACAACAAAGGCTGCAATTCCTGAGACCAGGAGGGAGATGGGGTACACAAAAGGTCCACGTGGAATGGACATCGATAAAATTGAAGAAGTATCTAGTTGTGCACGTAGCTGCACACCTTGTTATGAAGCTAAATGACCAAGAAAGGTGGTCACAAGTGAACACCATGTGGCTGCATGTTGCAAGGAAGATGTTTGAAGGGGTAGTATACAATATTTTAGGCTATATTGCAGAAACTATTGTCAAATAAGCACGCACGGGAGGAAAGATCAGCTTTGGGGTTGTTCTATTGTCTCTGGTGTTCATGGAGATCGGGGTAACTGATGGACCGAAAGAAAAGATATGGGAGTATCCCATGGAGAAAAAGTCACTTCGCTGGAAATATTTGAACAAGTAATTGTGCGAAGGGTCAATGGGCGGGCCATGTCAAGTAAAGGGCAGAGATGTGGTATGATAGGCTCCGCGCGGATGTCTGAGGAAGAGTGGTATGCATTCCTTAGGAGTTTCCTTCGGTGGTGGGCAAGTCAAGTTCAGTTTCGCGGTGTACCAACACTTTTGCATCGATGTGATTTGAAATAAAGGATGTGAGCTTGGAGCCCCTGGTCGCAAACTATCGTATACCTTCACAAAAAGTGCTACTTCCAGGCATCAGTCCACTTCATAGGTTATCTGATGTGCGCAACTTGACACTTTATTGTAGACAAGTGTAGACTGTGACTACCACACTTTGAGGAAGACTTATGTATATCCAGGCCGTGAAGTGCCTATGTTGAGAGGCTAATTTCAAGATATGATAAGCATGAAGCCTGTAAGTTTGGCTATTGGAGATAGTGGAGCCACGAATTTGTGTATACTCTTCAACTTAAGCCTAAGTTGGGAGGGTAACACTACATTTCAGACCTGGATGTAGTTTTGGTGAGGGTGTGCATGTCGTGCCCTAGGTGCTCTCGTGCCAGTCACACTTTGTGAAGTAGTGAGCAATAGTAACTATAGAAAATATAAATAACGTGGTGGATGCAGGGTAATAGATAGAATCCCTCCCACTATGATGTGTGTGTGATGCAGATGTCCTAGCCTTGATGCATGACACTATGTGGATGCAAGTGATGCAATGTATGTAACTCTAGATGGAGTAATAGTAGTATGTGACACTAGGACCCTCATTCCAAATGGTCTTATAAACTTTATATTTATAGGGATCTTAAGATTAATTTCGTAATTAATCTTGACAAGGTTGAATGGGAACTCCTCAGTCTATCAAGGATGAAAAACACCACTAGAAAGGCCCCTCAAAATAAGCAGGAAACAATGTGCATGAATCAGAGGCGCCCAAGGTGGGACCAGGGCACCCCAGTACAGGTTGGGGCAACCCTAATTTGGGTCTAGAATGATGAGAGCAGCCTGTGATCTCCTACACAACCTAAGTGATGGGGAAGATGCCAAGGGAATGAAGGCAGTAAAATATAAAATAGGAAGGATGGCCAAAGAGGTAGACGATCCAGAACAGTGACACCACTCAGCCCATTGAAGATCCAACTCCAAACCTTGGCGCTCATGAAGACCTAAGGGGCTAAGGAATGTCTAAAGTGCACAAGTTTGTGAGTACGCATGGTTCTGTATAGATAGTGCTATGACTCTATGAACACAAGTTTCATAACCTTATCCGATTCCAGATTCAAAAATGATAGATGGGCCTCAGGGACTTATATGGCTAGGGAGTTGATGGACCCAGACATCGTTAACCCAAGCGAATACTATAGGATAGCAATGTCTGTAACTTGGTCCATACAAACTCACATGAGACGAGCCAGGACTTCGATGCCATGTGAATAATCTCGTGATGTTAAGAAGATTGAAGATTCTTCCCTCTTTTAGGCACTAAGTTCATATAACTATAAAGCCACATTGTTACGTCTAGATAGCAACATGTAAGGTCAATGCTTTGGTAAAAGTGTCTACATTGGAGGTGGCACATAGGAATCCCCTAGAACTTCCTCCACTTACTATCAGATTGCTACGAGAAGAACCCCTAAGTCGAAAAGGATGCCTGAAGGATCTCAACATGTCTGAAGGGAGAAAAGGACTTGGAATAGAAGAAAAATAAGGTATTTGTTCAGAATGGCATAAGACCCTTCCCCTCTTCATGTCCTCCAAAGAAAGACCAGGTACTTATTGTAAAGTCCAAGGGTACCTGGATCAAATAATGATCCCTTATAGCTAGAGCACTATGTGCGTACCTTGACCTAATTTCTTTGCTTGCGGATGGACCTATAACATATGCAAACGCCAAAGACCTCCTTTCATTGATCAAGAGAAAAGCAGAGCCTGACAACCCTTAAGGGCATATCAGTGGTTTAGGAAGTTATTAAAATATCATCCTATTTAGGCATTATGCTCCAAACCCTCTGCTAGGATTCAGTTTCTCGATGAGAAAAGCAGACCAAGGGTTTGAACCCGCCCTATGTAGCTCAAGAGGCAGTTACCTAAGAATAGGGACGCATATGTGGTTAGAGTGCTCAATGAAGAGCCATAATAGGATAATGAAACCATTATGAAACACTTGGGGTGCACAGCAGATAAATATGGCACTGGTACAAGCAAAAGTGTGAGGCCCTTAGCAAAAAAAATACTCAGGAACCTTTATTCATATATTTACAGGGATGGATGACACTTGGGAACCAATTTCTAATGCTGTATAGATGGATTCTTCTGTCAAGGGAGACATTACTCTAAGTCTTAATGTCACATCCCCACTCCACTCTGTGTTCAGTAAATCTACAAAATGAAATAGGAGGAGATTCACCCAAGATGAACTCCTAGACTCAATTACAGTTTTGTATATCTAGACATAATAGCAGAGGCCGCAATCCTAAATGAGTGACAAACCTTAGAGGCAGAACACCTAAAAATTAAGGAATAATCTAGAAGTTAATTCTTCCAGTTGAAATAGACCCATGATAGGGTCAGTAAATGATTATTCAATATTTGTATAGATTCAACAAATCGTCCTTACAGTTTTTCATGGATTCCATTCAACTTTATAGTCTTTATTGGCTTTAAATAGTACTCTATAGGAAACCAATTGCTGGGGCGACAACTTGTAGTATTAGTGTGGGTCCCTAATGCTTGAGCAGGGCCAATATGATGCTAAGGAAGGAGATTTCCAGAAGGTTCACTCATGAGAGAAAGGCATTTCATTAAGGTGCAAAAGGAACAGAAAGTGAAACGCATGCGAAAGACAAACGAAACTGGGACTTAGCCATGTGGTTATCTTAGTGTCTACATGACTATTTTTGGAGATGGTTGTGCAGGGCACTACAACCTTGTAGGAAGACTTGCAAATAACTATGCAAATTCTATGTCTTAGGAAGAGAGACTATCAAAATGGACTTGTGCACAACATGGTACAAATTATGTAATAGAATTGTCCACAATAAGAACACTTAACTAGAAGATGCCTATTACTTCACAACGCACCAATAATGCAATGTCATTGTCTATGTATGCCCACCAACGCAAAATGGTTACATAGTAAGCATATGAAGGGCAAGTCCCCACCCTTATAAATTATGTATTGTAGATACAGCTGAGTAACCTAGAGAACCTGATGAGCATAGATAGAGATTGATCTAAGGAGAGACAGAAGATGTACGTGAGAGGAACGAGTTATGCTACTAGTACTGATGTGTACATAAGGATATGAAAGTTAATTATTGCGCCAAGATTCAAGCTGTATTTACTGTGTTAACCATGTTCATGGATGCGAGCTATTAGATGTCAATGGTGTCAATGCGGAGCACACATCGACTATGGAGATTTGCGATGACACGTAAATTTTATTCTGTCTGGGATCAAGTGTCTGATAAGCGCGATGTCTTTAAGATCTAGATCTAGAATATGATTACTTATTCCTGTGGAACTTTAGGATTATTTATGGATTACTGCACTTTCATGTGTATGTAAATCTTCATGGCTATTATTCAGCATCCTAAACAATTTTGGGAACTGTGTAAGGCATGGTCTTGGTAACTTTGCGCTACTTCCCTATGAGCACTTAGTCTAGGCTGAACTGATATAGCCAACGGAGACACTGGGTTAATCTTGGTAGAATTCTAGGTTGATGGATTTGATGCGCGCATAACTTATGGTAATATTTTGTAATGTAAGAAGCTTCTATGTATTAGATTATTTAATATAATGGAGTATATTGGATGGATAAATGTGTTAAGCATGACTGTATTTGGTTCTTGTATGGTTAAAGTTATTAAATGGTTATCGTTTAATTCATGATTCACTAAGATCTAGATCTAGAATATGCACTGTTGAATGTATGTTTATTCATGGATTTGAATGTATTATATCTTCATCATACTAACATCCTGCACAAGCCACTCTAAAGAGGGGCCTGGTACCTTTGCGCGACTTTGGGTGAGCTGCTCAGCTCAGGTGTGGTGATGTGCCAACTAGCATGGGCTTTATATAGTGCATTCTAGGTTGCATCATTGGTTCCATTGCTAGGACCTCTTTTTCAGTTGTTTTCAGGATGTTTTGCGATGAAGACGTACCGGTTAACCTTAGCAAGTGTTGAGGAGTAGATAAAGGATTTGGAAGAAGAGTACACTCGGAGGTTTAAGCACCAGATCTGAGTTTGATGCACACACGTGGGAGGAGCAGAATTTGTATGATTGCTTGTATGAGAGCTTCTTTGTTATCTTCCTGGTAGAGATGTACGAGTGGCTGGTTGCTTATGCGTCTAAAAGGAATTGGAGGTATCACACACTTGTCTGGACGCAGGAAGAATTTCAGGCCCTTTATGATGTTGATCTGACTTGGACAGCGCGTTGTAGATACTTGGTTCTGTGGTGCTTTGAATAGCTATATTTTGGAGTACTCAATTTCCACTTATTCATTTCCTGGAGATAGCTGAGTTCCAGTTTTTATGTTATCTAAGGGGAACTTATTTGCAAGGCATTCCATTAGCAATCAAAATCTTGATGGTAACCCTGAACTTGGAAGAGAATCCGATGGCTAGCTAAACCCCACCACGCGTAGGGGCAGGAACAGGTTTGGTGAAAGATGGTGGACCTAGTGGCAGAGATGCAACGAGAAGAAAGATGCAGATTAAGTATAATGAGGCATGCATGAGAGGGAGATAGAGAAGTAACATGATATTGCAGAGTGGATGGATGTTGAGGAGAGAGATGGATCATGAAGGATATGGAGCTCACGCAGAAGGTGTGGAGCCAGAGCATCTGGAACTCCCCATTTGGGAAAGCATGATAGGTAACCCTCCTTGGCCTCACATGGGAGTGCGCCAGACAAAGACAACATGGGTCGCTGGTTGCACATCTGAACCTACCTGATAACCTAGCCCTTGCCCCTGGATTTCCAGTATCTAGTACAACCAGTAGCCAACAAGCTAGGTTTGGGCAGTAGAAGAGTAGGAGTAAGTAACATAGAAAGTACATATATGGCAGGGAAAATGTCTTATTTGTTGTTTGGAGGTACCTTCTTAGGAGCATCATCTACATAGAACTCAAGCGCACATAATTTTGGACTCACTTTTGGGAGTAGTACCACTTCGCAGAGTGTAGAAGTTTAGTTTAGTACCACTATTGGGACACAGGGTAGTACATCCACTGGTCCTACTTCTGGATACATGTGGGGATCAGGGGGCATAGGTGGATCTAGTTCTGGTGGATCTGGTGGTTCTAGAGGCAGAGGTAACACAGGAGGTTCTAGATCAGGTGGGTAGGGTCCCACACCAACCCTAGAATATTTACATGGATATGTCTCTTTGTCTTCCACATTATAGGGGCATAGAAGATGTTGCTAAGCACATGCACATGTGTGAGATACTATGACGTGCAAAAGGAGTTATGACTTCTGAGTGCAAGGCAAGTCAGTTTGTACAACTACATGGTAGGGACACACACACAATTGGTACATGAAGTTTGACCCTGATCAGACTTGCGTAGATTATGCAAGCATTAAAGGATGATTTCCTTAAGGAGTTTCATATCCCTAATTTTGAGCAGAAGAGTATAAGCGTGCTCAAGGATATAAAGTAGGGCACTACTGAGAGCGTTCAGGAATATGATGCTCGTTTCAAAACATTGTTGTCTAAACTTTCTTATGATATTCATGCAAGCTAGCATGCATAGTGGTTCGTTGGGGGATTGATCACACATTTTAGGAGAGCTTTGTCACATAAGACTTATACGGACCCACGTGAAGCACTTGAAGCAGCTTTACGCGCTTGAGGCTGTTAGAAGTATAGACAATGGAGTGAGCCCATTCTCTAGAGGACACAAATTGTAGCTATGGCAAAGCAGTTGGAGAAACTATCAGAAAATTCAACACATGAGATGTGTACTGGGATTTGGTGTACAGATTATGAATTGGAAGGGCACACCAAAGATAGTTGTCCTTGTAGATCAGTGCATTCATTGATACTGGACTATGAGATATGTCATTTGGACCATGATGCAAGACGTTGCCCATTATGACAATGCGCGATAAGGAAGAATGTATCTTGTTATTGTAAAATTTATCCATTCCACAACTCATGATACAAAAGACTACATGTTGATTGGTCAAATCCATGATGCCATGGATATTGGTGTGCGACAGACTGGAGTATCAGATAACTCTAAAGGAAAAAGTGAGCACCATGAGTGTGATCACACTCAAGCACGCCATGATCGGAACGAAGGGCGCTTTGAAGGAGGTCGTGGAAGAGGTCGAGGATACCGTGGTGGATTTGGGTCTGAGGCCGTGGTGGTAGATGAAGCGAGTTCCCTCACGGAACATGTTTTACATGCGGATCCCTTGACCACTATAGGCGCGAATGTCCTCTGAATATTACTTGTTCTTTTTGTGGGAAGATTCACAGCTATGAGGATGCCCAAACTCTTAGCAAATAACATAAATATGAGAACAAAGGTGCAGGGATGGTTAGAATACAGATGCGTTATGGAAAATTAATGGATGCCAAAGATGACACTGGAACCTGAGGTATTACCTGTGAAGATTACTACACACACTTGAAGTTGTACATGCCAGAGAGGCATTACAAAAGAAGCCTACCATCACCAAGGAGGAAGTTTTACATGCAAGGTACCCAGATCCTGTGCATCAGAAGGGGGTTTACCAGGAAACTATGGAGGTGCTAAGGAATCTCCAGGGTGAAATACAATGTTTGAAGGAACAGTCACGGAAGTTGGAACAAAAGAAGGTAACAGAGACAATCTCAATCGATATTGATGATTTAAAAGAGGTATGCAAGATGTTGTGCCAGGAGAATGTCATTCCATTATTAGGGAATTGGCTTAAGGGGAAACACTCCATGCGCAACCTATTGAGACTTGATAGAAGATCCTGCATGCTAATCTACCCCCTCATAGCTTAGATTATGACAAGGAGATCACTTTGAATGTTGTTTTAGATGGGTGGCTCTAATGTAATATATTGATTGATACAAGCGTGGGAAAGTTAATGTGCTTACTTTAGATGCATGGGTACAGATGGGTAGTCCCCATTACAACCACCCTCTAATGTATTGTTCATGGATAATCGAACTAAGGCCACTCCCATCAGAGTTTTAAAAGATGCATCCATTACTATACAAAGGGGCCAAGTTCACTAGGGACTTTAAGGTCTTAACACTTGCAGAATCAGACAACTTCCCAGTTCTACTTGGGCACCCTTTGTGTTATGCAAATAATGTTGATTTACGGTTCAACAAGGAGTATATAAGTTTTGAGAACAAGGAGGAAAGAGTAATTATCCCTTTGACAGATGGAAAATTTTGTGCCTTTACGTATATAAACCTTTGAGCGAGGAAGACCTTAACAAAATTTATGTAGGCGCCATTCGGGACCCATAAGTACTTGAGCCATCAAAGGAAGGAATCCTCTTAGTGGGAAGATGCACATAGTCTATCAGTGATACTACAAAGTATTGCTTGTGACAATTGGGCACATGGCACCTATGAGATGGTTTGGGTGTGAAGTAAAGAATTGAATTTGCGTGGAGAAGTAGACCTTGATGTATTCAGAGGATAGGTAACAAAACCTATACCTCGGTACACTGGAGAAGGAGATCCTACAGTATTCCTGCGTGCCATGGAGGAGCAGTGGACAAACCAAGTGGAAAGAAAGAATATGTTGGTATATACCTTGCATGGGATATCAACGCGTTGGTGGATGGTTCACAGGGATAATCTTATAAAATGGAATGAAGTCATAATTTATCTAACCACTCGGTTCTTTAGGAGCAATACACCTACTACAATCTGTAGGTATCATGGTAATCAACTTGTTCAGCACAACGTTCAACAGTGTGAGAGAATCTGGACAGAGGGGAAAGAATCTTTACCACCTTCACTTTGGGTGCACAAAATTTATTCCACTTTACAAGGCTCCACCCTGGTATGTTTACCTACTAAACCTACTTTTGACTACTTCTCTACTAAACCTCCGGTAGTAGAGGCATTAAATGTTATAAAGCGACTTAACTATGGGAGACAGTGCCAAAGATGAAGAACTCATTCAAGAGTTATTTGGTGAGGGAAGTAACTCAGGAGCGTATTTTGATGAAGTAGAAGAGACAGATGCCACACTACTTAAGCGCGCTGTATTGGAGAAAGAAAAAGGAAAAATGGTTACATAGTGGATGATGAAGAAGTAGAAAATATAGATATAGATCATTCAACATGTATGTGTGAAGTGTTAGACAGTGTGGATAAAAATGCACGCATGCCTATCATGAACCTATGAAGACCAAGAAAGTGAACATTGGCATGGATGTTGAGCCTAAGGAGGCAATAATTGGGGATTAATGGACTGATTCTGAAGTGGAAAAGATAATTGAATTACTGCATGATTTTCAGGACTTATTTCCTAGGGGCTACCATGAGTTAAAATGGGTACATGAGTCCTTAGGAGAGATGAATATTAAGCTAAAGGAAGGAGCGCACCCGGTCAGGAAAAGACCTTACAGGATGAACCCTAACCTGGCTGCGTCAAAGTTAAGGAGGAAATTGACAAAATATTGAAATCTGGCATCATTAAGCCCCTAGAGGAATCAGAATGGGTTAGCCCCATGGTAATCAGCATAAAGAAATATGGTCAGATTAGGATTTGTGTGGATTACATGGAACTGAATGTTGCATGTGTGATTGATCCTTTTCCTACACCCTTCACAGAGGAAATTTTATGAATGTCGTTATAGGGCGCGAAGTTTATTCTTTTACAGATGGATTCTCTGGGTATCATCAGGTTAGAATTGCAATAGGAGGATCAAGAGAAGATGACTTTCACCACTGAATGGGGAATTTTTGCATATATTATGATGCCCTTTGGTTTGGAAAAATGTCTCCTGCTGTAATTTTCACGCATAGTTGTGTTCAAGCATTCCAAGATTTTATTCACAACTTCCTACATGCTTTACTTGGATGATTGGATGGTGTATGGATTTGTTAAGGATCATTGTGACAATTTGCACTTGATGTTTGAAATATGTAGAAATTTAAACATCTATTTAAACATCAAGAAGTGCGTGTTTGTCTACACCTTTTGGAACTTTGTTAGGGCACGTCATCTGCAAGGAAGGTTTATTAGTAGATCCAGCTAAGGTTGCATTTATTAAAGGCTTGGAGGAGCCTACCATTCAAAGTGAGGCAAATGGATTCTTGATCCATATAGGGTATTATAGAAAGTTTATCAAAGGATATGCAAAGATTTCTACACCCCTAGAAGAGCTACTAAAAGGAAAAAGGGATTTTCTATTGGGGAGAACTGCAACAATGCGCATTTGAGGAATTGAAGGAGAGACTTACAATCAACACCTTTTATGTGCTTTCCTTCATGGAACCAACCATTTCATGTACATGTAGACACCTCTAGCACAACCATTGGCGCAGGTGTTAGCTTAGCCTGGAGAGGGTATTATAGATCATCCTATCTATTTTGGTAGTATAAATTTGAATCCTACAGAGAATAATTACATAAGTATAGAGCGGTGAGGCCTTGTCGATGATCTACGCATTGCATAAATTAAGAAAATACTTGCTAGCAACACATTTTTTAATCTATATTGATCACATGGCATTAAAATAATTGGTAAATAAGCCTGTTTTACAAGGATGCATATATCGATGGGTGATATTATTTCAGGAATTTGATTTCACCATTGTGATAAAACCAGGTAAAAGTAATTATGTCCCAAACCACTTATAAAGGTTTCAATCAGGGAAGGATACGCAGACAATTAAAGATACAATGTTGGATGCACAGTTATACAGGTTATGTCACACGCCTTCAAAATCAGAAGATATTGTTGTCTTTTTACGCACATGTATGGTGTGAGAAGGAATGAAAGCATTAGAGAAGAAAACAAATTGAAATTCACACATAACCCTTTATGTTGATCAGTGGAGATTTATACAAACTAGGCCAAGATGAAGTATTACCCCGGTGTGTACTAGAGCATGAGCACATAGATATCATGGAAGAGGCTCATGGTGGTATTTGAGGTGGGCACTATGCAGGTGACGACACCGTGTGCAAGATTCTACTTGCTAGATTATGGTGGGAGACCATATAAAAGGAATGTAAAGAGTATTGTAAGGCGTGTGATCACTATCAGCACCTAGGAAACCCTGGGGTAAAGAGATGAAATGTCTTTGCAGCCTATTGTTAGTTTAGAACCTTTTGAGAACTGGACTATAGACTTTATGGGTCCTATTTTCCCCAATCACACGAAGAACTGGATCACTCTATATCATCACTTGCACATATTATCTTACAAGGTGGGCAGAAATAACACCTACAAAGGATTATATAATAGGCTACAACAACCACATTTTTTTAAAAAAAAAATGCTTACTATGTACGGATGTCTGTTAAGCTTGACGAGTGATCGGGGGCACATACTTTTTGAATGAGACAATCAAGATATTACTGGATGAATTTTTTGTTGTGGACCACAATGCCACACCCTATCATCCTCAGGCAAATGGTACTGTTAAGGTCTTCAACAAGATATTGAGCTAGACCTTGAAAAAAAAATTGTGATGTTGGAAGGGGAAAGATTGGGATGATAAAGTTTCCATTGTACTTTTGGCGTATATAACAACCTAGAAGAGGTTGAATAAGGCCACACCCTTTCAGTTGGTGTTTTGTGTAGAAGCAGTTCTTCCTATGGAATTTATGTTACCTTCTATGCATATTGTGCACGCTGGCGGTCTAGCTGATGAGCAAGCCTTAGAAGAAAGAATTGACAGGTTAATACAGTTGGATGAGAGGCGCACCATCGTACATTGGAGTCAGAAGCATGAAATGGCCATGCAGAAGGCATGCCATGACTGACACATCAGAGACAAGAAGGTTGAGGTTGGGCAGATGGTACTACTTTATGATTCTAAGTTTATGTGCCATCCCGGAAAGCTTAAGGTGGATTTGTTGGGACTGTATGTTATCACTCATATACTTGACTCAGGCACTTTCCAGTTAGAGGCGCTTGATGGAATATGGTTACTCGGTTACTTTAACGTGAGTAGGTTTAAGCTCTACTATAAATAAGTCTTCTTGGTGTTTGTAATAAGGAAGTTTTTCCATTTAGTATAGGCTTCCATTTCTGTATTTCCTTTCTCATCATTATGCTTTTTCAATTTAGTTTGGTGTTTTTGTAATAAACATGTTTGGCTGGAGCTAATTATAATCTCAAGTATTTATATGCATAGAGGATTGCACATACCATTGGTGTGGGGTGGTTGTTATTTTTTATTCACAAATGGGTACACATGAGAGTAAATGGTTACAGGTGCTATTCAAGTATTGAAAGGAGCTGTTAGAAAGAAGATTTATCTAAAAAAAAGAGAGAGTGTGTGAGAGACCATAGATGGAAATGAATGAAGGGACAATATAACATGAGGTAAGCAACAACTGTGGAAACTACTATGAGAGGGTGCAGTGGTGAGGTAATCGGTGAATGGAAGCACACGGAAGAGAAGTCTGTAGCCAAAGGGTAGGAAGGCACGCTAGAAGGTTAAAGATGGGGCACAAAATTGTACCGCACAGAAATTTTTGCAAATTTTGAAAATGGTCAATTAATGAGAAGATTATTGATAGGTGAAGGAGCAATAAATGCACCAACGTTTTTAAATTTTATAGAAGGACATGATACAGGTTTCATTTTTTACCTTTACAATCACAAGTATTCGAGTGAGCTAAGTGTAATTGAGCCAAGTGAGTTGTATTGAGGTGCAGAGAGTTGTGAAACCATACATGGAGAGAAGGTTTGTGTGTGGAAAAGGCTTACGTCCCCGTTGGTTAAGGGTTTGAGTGAAGAAAAATCGTTGAGATGGAGCTAGGGAACACGGTTTCAAATTAGGGCACGTAGATTTGAGCTAAAGGTTTCAGCTTACTCGACACAAAAGATAAAGGAGGGAACTTTATGATGGCACTGAAGAAAGCACCTGTGGTAGGCACCAAAGGAAAAAAGAAGGTAGAAGTTGAGGTTGAAATTGCTCCCAAAAGCAATTTTTCAGAGATGTAGTACCTAGAAGGAGTAATAGTTGGACAAGATTGGGATTCCCATATCCGAAAATGCAAATTGAATGACTATAACTATCGCACCACTAATAACAAAGGAGAGTTGGATGATTTTTTGAATAAGAAGACAAACAAGCATACTGTGGAAGATATGCCAGTGAGTGACAATGCTGGAGAAAAGTTTCTTAAGTAGGGAGGAGTTTATCAATTGTATGAACTCCCATATTTTAGAAAGTATGATCTGTTATACCAATGGCTTATGAGCAGAGTCCATGAAGACTTCTTCTATTTCACCAGATGAAGGGTCAGGCTCACAACAACCCTAATTGTAACGTTAATAGGATTGAAGGGCATGGGAAAAGACATTATTAGTGATCTGACTGATAAAGCAGTGGTTATAACCATAAGGCAAGGAGTTGGGGTATACCAAAGATCTGTGTGGAATGAACATTTACAGATTGACGAAGTACCCTGTGGTGCAGGAATTCACACATCTGCTCACCAAGATGAATGATCAAGGGAGATGGTCACAAGTAAATACAATATGGCTATACATTGCAAAGAAGATGACCCCGGGAGAAACAACTTAGTAGGTTATATTGCAAAAACAATTGTTGAGGAAGCGCGCATAGGTGAAAAGATAAGTTTTGGCGTCATCCTCTTATATCTTGTTTGTGTAGAAATAGGAGTGTTCGATGGGCCAAAGGAATAAAATCTAGGAATATCCCATAGAGAAGATGAAAAGCCCATAAATACAAGAATTAGAAAATTAGGATTTTAAAAAAAACATACATTCAAATTACACAGTTGCATTCACACAGATTTATATAATCAAATTTATTCAATCAAATTTGGGTTCATTTGATCTCTCTGAGAACAACTATGTAAGACATGTGGTGGGTGAGAAGGGTGTGTTCAGATCTCCACAATCTCCCTTCATCACTACTTTGAGTGACAATTCTTTTCCGAGCATTACAGGTCAACCCTTTTCAAGTTATGGGAACCATGTGAAATTCCTTGGGTCTACCTCGAAGCTGGTTTCCTAACTTCGTAATCTGGTATCCGACACTTGACTACCTCATGTTCGGTGTTCAACTTCTCATGACCATGTTACTGAAAAATTTAATTGGAGGACTAGGTGACCAGACAATGCATAGCCATCAATGCATTCCTTTGGCCAAAGATATCCGTCGTGAAAGTTACAGAAAAACTCAAGACAACAAATACTAGTCTTATGACTTTTATTTCTTCCGCCACCTCACAACTTTCCCTTTTACAGTTGTCTAGATATTTTATTTTGCATTTATTTATTTTTTAAAATTTGACTCACCTTGCAGGAAAATTATTTTAAGACCAATTCCAAAGACCAACTAGGATTATCACGGGGATAGCTGCATTTGTTACGCTATGTATTTCGCTGCAACCACAAAAAAAACCACAAAAAACAACTACCTCCAGAAATGGTCGAGTTTACAGTTGATCTTAGTGTTTTCACACCTTCCGGATCCAATAGAAGCCTCTATTTTGCATAAAAATGCATGCATCAACAAAATATGACCAAATCCCAAATATATGAATATACAAAGATTTTGTTTGTAAAATAAAACTTACAGGCAAATGTCAACAGCAATATCCTGCTCTGATACCATGAAAAGAATGATAACCAGATCATACCAAGCCAAGAACACAGATGCTAATCAACCACCACGATTAATAAGATGAAAGCAATTCGTCAGAATAACTTTACATAAAACCTTTGCAAACAAATGAGAAAGCAATATCATATATTATTATTGGGAACTCAATGCAATACATTGAGAATGTGCCTTGCTTAAATAGGCAAGGAATAACAATCTAAGAACTAGTCAAGGTCGTAGATCAAGCCATGAATCAAGGAAATAACTAGTCATCAAAGAACTAGTCAAGACCATATATTTAGGAGAGAACTAGACATCAAGGATCTAGTCAATACCATAGATCAAGGAAAGAACTATATCTAACAACTAGATAATATCTCCTAATATCTAAATAAGATAAAAGAAATATCCACACACATAAGTGGGGTGACGATAAATACAATAAAGCTAAATAAAGTACCTAGGTGAAACATGAGCTAAGGGTAAATACCTACTCTAACAATTATCACGGGATAGCTACATTTGTTACGCTAAAATATAACTATTTCAGCCTCCCATATGTACTCATCCCCTAATATGCCTAAATAGGTCTTTCATCCGTTTACCCTCGTACATGATTACCAAGAGATCTTTAGTATAATCTGCACCATAGTTAGTCTTAAAACACTTGTTTCAATCCTTTACAATAATGCAGATCAAAACATTTATCATAATGTTTTCGTTTTATCCATAAAATGAATTAAGTTCATTTTGATAAGTATGTTTATATGGTCTTGTAGCAATCCTCAATAGCAACCCAATATTACAGTCCTCGTTTTAAATTAAATAATTATTTAATTATTTAACTTCAGAATTAATACACACTTTGAATGTTTTGTTAACAATCATCGTCATCAGTTTACCATCACTAGTTATATATAGTATTCAATTAATACTTAAACAATAAGGTCAAGGTAAGATTCTCGAAGTCTCGAATTCCATCATCTCATTTCCAAATGAGATTTCCATTTAATTGAAGCGCTTATTAATTTATTAAAATCATAGTTTACATATGCCATTAAGGCAGAATTTATAACCAATATGGTAACTCTCACGTTGTGAGGTTTGAAAATTAACAACGGGCCCAAGGTCCCCAACAGTTTACAAACAATGATTAAAATATACAATATCTTTTTCAATTGGATAACTATTATCTTGCATAGTTATTCAATATTTTTTAAAAATAAACTTCACCCAAGAGAATCCAATATGTCCAAGCGTGACAAGTAACTGTCCTGAAACACTGGAGTGATCATTTGATGTATGTTAAAAAAGAACTGGGCAAGAATAAAACCTCCAATTTTTTATGCTACTATTTAATAAATTTGGAATAAGGTATGCATGGTGTTTTTAACTACAAACATATGGTAACGAATACTAGAATGGTAATACTTTTAAATAACTAGAAATGATTTCCAATAGAACGTCAAAATTTCTATTTTAGAGATTCCTTAACTAACTAATCATTAAGCGCATATATCATTTTTTCAACTGCAATCACTGATTATTCAGAATCCAAATTCAATACAAGAAAAGAGTACCGATAATTTATTTCTCTAAAGAACAACTATTGTTTTTCATAAGTTTCCATTACAAGATAGTATTCAATTCCGTAATCATTTAAGTATCAAAATTCAGGATTTATTATCATTAACATATCACTGCTAGTTGTCCTAGATCATCATTACTACAGACAAAACATATTCTTTCTAGACAAAGAGCATCTCTACAAGTTGTCCAAACATCATAATGATCAGTTCAATTTAACATATGCTTCCTTGGTAAATGAACATCCCAACAATCCTGTTAAAAATCATCATGGTTAAATCAATAATACACATCCTTTCATAGTAAACGAACACCCCAACAATAATGTTAAAATCATCATCGTTAAATAAATAAAACATATCTTTTCATAGTAAAATGAACAACCCAAAAATACAATTAAAATCGTCATAGTTAAATCAATAAAACAGATCTTTTCATAGTAAATGAACAACCCAACAATATTGATAAAATCATCATTACTAGAACAATCAAAACATAATCTTTCTAATTAATGTATAACTCCAAAATACCTTCAATCATTAATGTTACCACGTCACATAACCCTTCCCTTTTTATTTTATATATATAGAAATCCTACGCTCTATAATGAAATCGACTCAGTCCATATAACTATGAACTATCATTATCAGAATAAAAACCCAAAAAAAAATTATTTTATTAAATCTATTCAACCAGGAAGAAAACACACTCAAGCAGCCATATATCATAAATATCTCAGCCAAGAAGAAAAACCCACTGAACCAGATTAATCCACATACTATAATCCTGCGATATTAACATTGGCTTGTTTACAAGGATAACAATATGCTGTAAATATTCAAGTAACGAGTCCAAAAAAATCTAATGGGATCCAAATAAATTCAAAGAAATCCGAATCAACTTGCATAGTTTATGCACACCATTTTTTCCAAATTCCAGTAATGATAAGAAGCCAACAAGCAAATTAATTTACACATACCCAACTCATTTTATTCCAGCAACCAATTTTTCCTATAATTGTTATTAAAACCTTGAAGCAAAAATTGATTTGGGTTTGTAGAAATCGACTTATCTCAGCAAAAATTGATCTGGGGTTCCATGAATTGAATTAATTATAGAAATAGTCGATTTGGGTATATACAAATCAATTTGTCTCAACACAAATTGATTTGAGTATACTCAAATCGATTGAGAGAGACAATACCCTTGTTTAGCAACCAAAACTTTCAGCAAAAACAACATATTAAATACCATTTAGGTTTTCGAGTTTCAAACAATATCTACCCAGAACTTGCCTAGAAAAACAACATGCATGCAAAATTCCCAATATATTAAATGAGGGAGTAGAAAATGGAGGAAAAAAATTCTTGCCTGGATTCCTGAGAAACCGTTGCACTTCCACAGTGAGCTCCCTGTAAAAATGGCTTCAAAATTCTTTACTACTTCCAGCAAGTCGAACCCTTTCCCCCTTCTTTTCTATACAATAAAATCCTTTAAATATTAACCCCCAGAGCATTTCCATTTCCAGATTTCTCAAAAGCAATAATCATCTAAAACATTGCAAAAAGGAAGGGGAGTGTTAAATGGCAATAACCCACAACAATGCAAAAATGACAGTCCAACAATAACATGACGAGTATGTCTCCCAAAAAAATAAATGAAAACCTAATTTTTCCCTCCCACTTTTATCTGATACTTCGAGACTTTTGAGAGAGAGAGAGAGAATGTATTAATCAACCATTTAATAACCAGTACCAACTTGATTACCACGTATGCCTCCAACTTGCATGGCCATGTCCCCATTTGAGCGGGAGTCTAAAACTCCTCCAGATTAATCATTATTGTTATCATTATTATTTTTTACTTGCAAAACTTTATAAAAAACAAATTAAATCATTCTCCAAATAATTGCAATGTAACATGTTTACCACCTTGACATTTCCACTAAATGGCATGTCCCAAGCCCGAGTATTCTTACAAAATTGGCTAATTGAAAACATAGGCAATTACCATTTATCAGTTGTAACGATGGTCATTCTAAATTGAAGACGTCCAAATTGATTATTATAAAGAGCTATTAGAAAGTAACCAAAATACAAATAATAGAAAGTTTCATTATTATTTATGAACCATATTACCTATGATCAAGTCCTAATCATGTTTAGGCAGGATCATCAAGGTGGGTGTGGGGTCACCCATTCAGCAATGTCATGCCCCGCAGCCAAAGTTGTGGGTCATGACACGGCTGACCAAATGGACCCATACACTATGATGATCTCATCTGATCTTGATTAGACTTATCCACAGTTAATTTAACCTTTCCAAAAAAAATTGGGACGTTACAGAAGAAGTCTCTCACAGAAAGGTTCGAGAAATATTTGTGTGAAGGATCAATGAGTGGCCCATTTAAGAAAAGGGCATAAATGTGTTATGACCGACTTCACGTGACATTTGAGGAGGAATGGTGCAACCCAATGGAACTACTTGTGGTAGTAGGCATGTCATTACAGTTCACGGTGTATCAACACTTCTATATCACGTGGTTTACAATGAAGGATGGGACACGGAGTCCCTGGTGCAAACTACCATATGCCTTCACAGCGTGGGCACAAAAAGGCCTCAATTCACATATTTTTTGATGTGCACAGACTAAGCTTCAACGCAGACAAGGTAGATTGTGACTACAACACCCTTAGAAAATAATATGTATATCCAGGCCGGTCTACCTACCTTGAGAGGATTATTTCAGACGTCATAAGTATGAATCCAGTAAGTTTGGCTATTGGGGACAGTGGAGCCACGCTCATATATCTCATCTCAAGCCTAGGCTAGAGAATAATAAGTATGTGGAGAACAAGTTCGTGCTCCCAGGGTCACCTAAGGGAAAACATACAATGGAGAATGTTCGATATCCAAAGCCTGTTGTGACCATACAGATAGATGAGGAAGAGGAAGAACATGAAGATAGTGGAGGCTTGGATCATAGAGGCCAGAGGCAGCATGTGGACAAAGTGCAGAGTGAGTGTGTAGAAACTCCACCATAGGTGTAGTAAGGAGAGGACTTAGACGTGGATGCAGTCCCTGAAGAGATCCAGTTTAAAAAGGAATTCAGAAGAACCATGACCCAAGGGTGAGAACACCAAAACCTATTAGAAGATCACCTAGACTCTCCCCTCATAAAGAGGCACCTGAGAAGAAGAGAATGAGAAAGTTGAATCTGAATGAGGAGGCATAGGATTTTGAGGAGAGTCCACCAAGGACCCCGATACAACCAGAAGATATGGAGGAACCCAGAGATGAAGAAATGAAGGATGAAGAGGAAGGGGTGAAGGAAGCAGAAAAGATAGTACAAGAGGAACCCAGTGTGCATGTTACTACTCAAGACGGAGAAGGGTCATCTCCAAACCTTGGCGCTCAAAATCCTAAGGGGCCAAGAACAAAGAGAATAAGTGAGGAATATGTTGTGCAAAGTATGGGCTATGTTAAGGACACAGGAAAAATCATCTGTGTGGGTGGTTTCAGAGCACAGTAGGCCTTAAGGAATTGTATGGATGGGAGTTGATGGATCTAAACATGGAAACAATGTGCACAAGGAAACAATTATCCTGGTCCATTCAGACCCATATGGATGAGCTAGATTTCAACGTCTACGAGGAATCTTCTATATTGAGGAGAGTCAAGAAGGCACCCCAAAACAAACACATGATGGTGAAGCCTACTCAAATGTCTGATGAGCAAGTGAGAAATGCCTTGGTTAAGGTATCTATAGAGGTGGCGTGAAGGAACATAGATAATGTTTCCACCATTAGAGTGTTGCTTAAAGATAACAAGGAAAAAGATGAAGAAATAACGTGTTTACAAGGAGAAAAGGACCTAGCACAGAAAAAGAATTAGGACTTCATTAGCACGGTAGAAGAAATTCGAGATTACGTTCTGAAAGAAAGACCTCATCTTGAGTCAAAGATACCTGAGAAGTTTCCTTCGGCTATGCATTATGTGTGCAAATTGGTTGATCTAGTGTTAGAAAATGAACCAATTCGAATGCCAATGCCAAAGGATCCTGAACAAGAAGCGGAAATAGCAAGGGCCTCTGTGGTTACGAAAATTTCAAATTATGAGGCGTTACTCCAAACACTGAAGGATGAACTGAAGAAATCTGACCAAGCCTTCAATATTTGTGTGGCACCAGAAGCAGTAATAAGGATCAAAACTCTAGTTAAAGATAATGATGTTCTGAAGGGCATAAAAGATGAGACACTGGGATGCGCAGAAAGATTGGCACTAGTGAAACAAAAGCATGAATCCCTTGCAGCAACTCAAGACCCACATAAGGAGAGAATAGATGAGATTGAAAAGCTCATAACTCAGAAGATGGATCTTCTAGAGGGAATGATGTCTGTTATGGCCTATGTTATCTTCATTTTGTAGAATGAGAAGGAACAGATAACTCAGGACGAGTTAGATGTCATCGTTGCAGACATTTCAGAGAAGACAAGGACTGCCCTGAGTGATTGGCAAACAATGTAGGCTAAGAATAAAACAAAATATCCAAAGTTGATCCTCCCAATTGAAGAGGAGGGTGCTGCAGAGTAGAGGTATATTCTTTTGTACAGTGATTCATGATATTATTTCCATTCTTATTATTTATTCTTTGGGAACATCAGAAGGAATCTCCACGGTCAAGATGACAATGTAATTTAGTGTGGGGTAACTCCTATTACTAAACCTAAAAGGAATCCTAATTATCTTCTTGTGGTCTATCACTCAAGACTTGGATGAAGATTGAAGACCACACCAAAAATAGCAACAATCAAGCTATTTTTGGTCAACCTAGATATTCCCACCTTAACTGATGCTGATTATATCTCAACCAACATCGGTCACCTAACCATCGTCGGTTAGGTTAAATAAATTTCTAAAAGCCTTTTCCTAGGTTGGTCAGTTGATTTGAGATCTCATACAAATAGAGACTTGAAGCATTGGAATTTTTTTAAGCACTCAGGAAAAGAAAAACATACAAAATCACTACCAACAACCATTGGCATTCATCAACTTCTTCACGATCAATGATTCACATAGAGAAGCACATAGGTTTTGAACTTCTGCGGCACTAGCACAATATATCTTTTCTCTGGATCTATGCCATCACCATTCTCATCATTGGCATTCTCTAAACCTACTCTTCAGTAAGTACATAACATCTCTTTATTTTTTTTGTTTTATTCGAGTAAGATTTATTATTCAGCTCAGTAATTTATCTTTCTCCACAACCATACACTCCCCTCTACTTACCAACCTATCACCCTACCATACCTGAACCTTTCACCTAGTTTTATCCTCTTTTAATCATCACTAAGCATCCAAGGCCATTTTACAACCTTACCCTCACCATTTCCAACCTCTGTGAAATCACAGAGAGTCTGAAAAACAAGTTTTAAGTCTTTTTCACTAATTACCCCTACCACATCGGTTAGCCAACTGACAATGGTCATTCTACCTAACTAGCATCGGTCATACAACCAATGTCAATTACTATGTCTAGCAATATAGTTCAGACCAACAAGCTAATACCCCTTTCCCAATAGCCTAGAATTGCTTGTAACCTTTATCAGACCCTACCCAGAGCCTGTACCAGACCTGCAACCCAATTCCAACCCATCACCTGACCCATTTTGACCTTAAAACATATTTTGAACAACCTTTCTTCAGATAATACAATAATACAATTTCATTCACAATGTTTCCCACCAACATAAAATGATAACATAGTGCATATAATTGACTCTAATTCTTTAAATTATTTTTGGTTGATATAGAATAGCCTTTGAGCCTGAATGTTACCTTGTCATGCATCTTGGGTAATTTTGAAAATATCAACACCTACTCAAGTAATCAAAATCTCATGTTTCACAACATCTGGAACATTCAATCAAGTTGAAAATTCAATATTCTTCCCTTTCCACTTGACTAAATACTCCTTATAGTCCTTACTATGTGTTTTCTTGAACATGGTCTTAATTATTCCTTCCACTTCTTCACACAATTTTTCAAGCTTACGCTCTCTCTAATCCACCTCACCAACCTCTGAATTTTAATATTCGATGCTTCCCTCTATTATACAGTATGAATACATATCCCTCATATTAAATATGTTTGAGATATCAATGCCTTCAGGAAACATCTCATATGTGTTTTCCACAATTTTTTTCAACATCTTGCATGGTCAAATATTTCTTCTATTTAAACTTATTGTATGTCTCGTTAGGAAACATTTCCTTCCATAAATGTGCTAAGACCATATCTCCAACATGATATTCAACTTCTATCCTTTTCTCAAGTGCTTCAATGGGTAGTTCCTAAGTTCACAAGGAAAACATTTGTACTCCTTAAATGATTCGTTCACTTTTAATTTTTAGGTTTCAAGTTCGATTTCAATTTTTAGTTCAATTTTAATTCTTCTATGGGAAATGATGACACTCTATATTATAGGTTTCAATTTTGGAATCTTTCACCCAATCTCAAGCAAAGATAACATGTGCTTACACACACGGGTATATTTTTCTTTAAGAAAGAAATCTTTATTTCCTAGAAAATAGAGTGGGAAAATGTAGACACCTAAATATGGTAATTCATCACTTGATATAGTCAGGATTTGTTTAATCCCTTAACTCATGACTTATACACTTAATTTAAGCCTAAATTATGTAAGTCCATTGTTGGTCCGATTATAATACTTTCTCTCCTCATTACACTTATAATTAACTTACAAAAATTCTTGCAACATTCACAAGCATTCCACTTATCATAATTATCATGCACAAATATTTATAAAATTGTATCTTCCTCTTGGACTGATCCTCCCAATGGTTTGGTATTTGGTTGAATGGTCCCATTGAGGGCCAGCCAATGGTCACTTTTTAAGTTCTATATCTTTCTACGGGTTTTATTACTTTCACTATGGATTGACCTTAATGAAAAATTATATCTATGAAACCCTATATAAGAAGATTTAATGTACTCATATACTCACACAGAACTTTGAATAAATCCCCTAGAAAATATCACTTAAAAATTAAGCAAAGTTCTCCTAAATTTCCCTAAAGTAATGACACACATTATGATAAGATCCCACAAATGTTAGAAGAACTATAAACCATGTTCAAGATTCAATCTTCCCAAATTATAAGCCTCTCAAATTCAAGTCAAGGACAAGAAAGCTAAGTCTTTACAAAGCATTATCAAGTGACTATGTTATAAAATGTAGTTGCATATATGCATTATGATGTCACATTTTTAGGTGGGAAACTACATGTTGTTTGAAACATATTTAGGTTAGTGCCAACATAAGTAGTGCAACGATTTCACTTCAACCCAACCACTAACCCATTTCCAGTGGTTTAACCCTAGGTTAGGGTTTTGGGTCAGTTTGGTTGATTATCAAGGGTTTCCCACATTATCAATACCTAATACATCAAATTGAAGCATATTCTAGTCACTCACAGAGGTTCTAAAAGTTACAGAGTGCCATGAGCTATCCAGACCAAACCATCTAATATGATAGAACCACTAAATGGTTTTTTCCAAAAGGAACACTTTTGTCCCTATGCATGTAATTGAATTCTATTAGCTACTTTTGTCAAAATATTAAACAAAACAATGGTTAGGGGATTTTAGGCATAGAGTTTGACATCCATATGCAACAAAAACACAACAATACCAGTACAAAAATAATGCAAACAAAAAAACATGAAACCCATTAAAAAAAATCGAAAACTTTGGGAGTGGGTATGAGTGCTTACAGTAAATGTGAATGAAATCCGACACCTTCTCCTTTCTCCCACTCTAAGCACCTTCCTCAACCTTCAAATGACTTACAATGGTGAGGGACAGTTATCCCAAATTCCCCCCCCCCCCCCCCCGACAAATTTGGTAAAGACAAGTCCTGCACATAAGGAAATTATGAAAGAAATGACTCATACCCACGAGCTCACATTCCAGGACGATAAACAAGGTTGCAAAGGGACTTTATAATGGAATGGTGGGGCCTGTGAAAGATCAAACAACCCCATGCAAGAAGAAATTCAAGAAATGGCTTTGTCGAGTGAATTTTAGCCTCAAATCCAACAAACAAATCACAGGCGGGCTTGGAAATTGAATAACAAGGTCGGGGAAGGAGGTTGAGAGGTGTCAAAGGAACCAGAGGCTCAAAGGAAAAGAAATGACAAAGATTCAAAGTCTTTGGGCTCTGTAATAGTTCAAGACTGACCCCGAAATTTACCAAGTATAGAGGAGACAACGGAAGTTACCAAGTGTCCAAATGTCACACCTCCAAAAGTTAAAACCAAAGGGCCAAGCTCAAACAAGTGCCAGGCCTACACGTGTCCAGAGCTCCAAAAGTTGCACCGACTGTTGAAAAGTCTTCGACTCAACGGAAGGGGCCAAGTGTCAGCTCAGCACAATTCCAAAATGGGAGCCCAAGGTGTAGACTCGAACAAGTGCCGAGTCCCCACGTGTCATGGGCCCAAAACGACTAAGTATTAAATGCAAGTGGAAGGTGTCAGGTGTCTAAATAGCACACATTAAAAAGCAGAACCCTGAGCAGGTTGTCAAATGAGCGTGGGCCTTCAACATGTCCCAGAGCCCGAAAAGGTGAGGGTGACCGTTGAAAATTCCAAAGGCCCATGGAGGTCTCCATGTGTCGTATCTGCGCTACTCCAAAGGTAAAGTCTGGGGAAAGTTTCTAAACATGTGCAAAGCCTCCATGTGTCTTGAGTCAAATATAGTGCCTCTGCCCACATAAAAGACTCTAGAATAATACAAAGGAAATAGGGAAACCTGCGGATGCCACCAAGTGTCGCATGGGTGTTATTCCAAGAACGAAGGAAGGAGTCAAATCTTAAACGAGTGCAGAGCTGCCACGTTGACCCGGTACAGATAGACTCATTTTAATATTATGCACCCACGATCCAAAAATTCAAATGGCCATATCTTTTGATTGAGAACTCAGATTTGGACGGGATAAGAGTTTTTGGAAACGTCTCGATGCCCTCTATGCCTTGGGAATATAGAATATCATTTTTTGTAGGTGTTAGTGGGTGAAAATGGGGAAATATATATCAAGCCATTAAAGCAGAGCCCAATTTCTCCAATTACCAGATCTGATTCAATTTGATCTACCGTTCTTCTTCAATACGCTGGACAAACAGAGGGAGCCAGCATCGACAGATTTGGGTCAGTTGAAACGGGCATTGATTAATATTGGTTGATTCTTCAAGGTAGGACTCAATGCATATCCTGTGGTAGTTGAAACAGGATTAAACTTTTCCCTCTTCTCTACCCTTTTCTTTCTATATATCGTAACACTTCTCATTTGAGAAAAGGAGATTATTTTGGGCGTAAGGAAACTCTGTCAAATTTGTTTCCCGACTCCATTTTGAGTTGAAAACCTTCTCCTACACCTGGAAAGAATTTTGTGCCTCTAAGAAAAAACATAATGGTTTGTACACCCATATAGATCAATAAAACGTGTTTTTGTGGTGTTTCTTCAACCCTTTGCATTGTTTTGTTGTCTCTCCGTGCCTCTCCCTTTAAAATCTATTTTTTGTGCATGTATTTCATATTTACAGGTGTAAGGTGTTGTGTTTCATGGATTAGGATTTGGGTTTGTGTCACTTCTGTCTGACCTTCCCATCTTCCATTCTCCCCTATTTCATCTTTCATTCTCTAGTGTATCACCGCTTTAGTGTAGGCTTTTATTCCACCCTCTCTTTCTCTCTGGTATCTTGGGATGGTTAGATTAGGATAGTTTAGTTTTTCTTGGATTAGAGTAGCTCATGGTAGGTAGTTTAGGAATAAGAACCAACTTTCTCTGGAGGATCATCTCAAGTTTGTAAGTCCCACATCTTGAGAGATGATCCAATGTTATGCAATCACACCGAATGCCCCATTTTAACCACTTCACATCTTTGGCCATTCGGGGGTACTATGATTTTGCACTAACAGTTTTGGCACGCCTGGTAGGACAAGAGGTCTTCACTTTATTTCATCAAGTTGATGTGTTCTTGGTGGGATTCAGCCTTTTGAGGCACATGCAAACACATTTGGCAACTCTGTCTGGTCAAAAATCCATTCTCTGAGTTGCATACCTTTTCCGTCCATTTCCACTCATTTTCATCCATTTTTTTCTTCCATCTCTTTCATTTTCTCCCATTCCATGAGGTTGTGCAATCATGACTTCATTCCCTTCATGGAACTCACACTTACAGCAATGCAATCCACCTCCAATGCATTTCCAAACACCTCCAAATCAACATTATAATCAAGATCCAGGACCATTATGCTTATCCATATGAGCAGGGTCAAAGTCAGTTTGGCCATCGAGCTTATCAAGAACAAGGGGACGCATATAATGGTGGTAGCTACATAAAGAATGCTGATTTATTGGAAAAAATTCAAAAATGGAGGTTAGCATGGTTCAGTCAAGGGGCATAGCACAAATGATGAAATTCACGATTGGTTTCAAGGCACCTTGTCCATGGGAAGGCCCTTTTCCAAAACATTACAGCCCTCAAGAAAAGTTAGACTTCATGGTTGAAATGCTACCCAACTTGCACAATTGACTAAGGAGACCGAGGCTTATGAGTTGGAGTCAAGATAACCTTTTCAATGGATGAGTCCACCATCTCATAGCTTTTATTTTTCTCTTTCTCAAGCAGCACCATCTCAACCCAAGCTCCAATTTCCAAGCTTCCCAGTTACTGCCCCAAGTGTTGATTCCATTTCTCCATTCCCTAGTCTTCCACTCCATTTCAGTTCCTCTTCCCCCTTTCCCTTCCAAACAGTCATCCCCTCTAAACAAACAAGAAGTTTCACCTCCCTCCCTACCACAAACAATTTCAAAGCTAATTGAACCCCAACCTGTCACTCCTCTTGCTTTCCCAAGTCCATGTTGGGAAGAGACTAAAGAATCTAGTTAAGGAAAAAATCAAGAAGGGGATCCCAACAAAGAATAAATGACAGACAATCTGAAGAGTTGGGCTGCCAAATTTGGGTTTATAAAGATCCCCTTGATGGACAAGCCAATAAAGGAGGTCAAAGTTGAAGAGCCAGTGATGGCTGAGACTGAATTTGCAGTAGAGAAGGAACAAAAACAAGAAGAAGATCAATAGTCTGGCTGCTCCGGATGCAGTGTCCATGATGACACTTTGTCTGAAGAGGATGCTGAGCTGATCCAAGCTGCACAACCAATTGAAGAGGAAGAAAAACTAGCTCCAAGTTCCATTGAAGAGGAGCAACTGGGAGATATCGAATCATAATTGAGGCCACTCAATGAAGAAGGCATCATTGAATATTTTTTGCTTTCATTCCAAGGGCCTGATTTTATTGATGAACCCATGATGGAGGAGAACCATACAGTTTCAGAGGTTCCAAGTGTGGAGTAGGCTACAGGATAACCTTCAGTTCTTCCTTCCACTTCATCCCCTTCAAGCTCTAATGTTGAAGAAGAGTTTGATCTTACAAAATTCATGTTTGAGGATGAAGGGAGACATGGTGATCAAGTTACAGAGCAGGAAAATCCCATGGAGGAGGTTGAGCACATGCAACAGGACAATAACAAGGCAGATTATCTATCTGACTTGGAGGATTTCTTTGATGGAGAAAAGCCCATGGAGATCACATCATTTTCTCTTCCATCATCCATCTTCCAAGAACATGAGCCTACTACCATAAAGGAGGGCACTTAAAGACAACAGCCTATGTCTCACAACATCCCTCTAGAACTAGGGTTGGAAGATCATGGTCTTCCATGTTCTTCACAAGAGGAAGAGAAAAGGCAAGAAGATGTCGCCATCTCTCTTGCACCATCCATCCAAGAAGTTCCACAAGAAGACTCCATTTTTGGAGTTGAAATTCATTGCAAGGGGCGCATTCAAAGGATCAAGTAGTGCCCAATCAGGTACTTGACTTCATTGGAGCCTAGAGAGAAGCCAAAATAGTCATGCCTACTTAAGGGCATGAGTATGAGTATCAAAGTGCCAAGGGTCACCATCAACACCTCCAAGAGTCCAACACTAATCAACTTGAGGAGTTATTTTTGGTTGATGTAGATACCTTAATGATTTGGGTGGATGACTGGCTTATAGTCAGTATTTCACTCATATAGGAAGCCATATTCAATGTCAAATCATTTGCATGGCTTCCCCTTTTGAGAAAGGGAAGCTACTTCTCCCTGCCTATTGCAGGATTTATTTGAGTCCCTCTTCTCTCTGGTTCGTGTAAGAGTAGGTTTAGGTTTTCTTTCAGTATAATAAGTGCTTGTACACGCTTTGCATGTATCATTTGAGGAATGTATGATTCTTTCTTTGTACATAAGTTTTGTTCACATTGCTCTAGAGCTACCAAGGCTAGGCCCTTCAGTATTGATGGTGGAAGACCCATGGTTGTCTGTAACAGTTGTTAATTTCAAAATAAAACAAATGCAGAGAAACAAAAAGAGTTTTCGAGACATTCCATTTCTGGGAAAGGCTCAAGGTCAACAAGTGCAAACAGTCAGGCTTGCAGCTTCTCAGGGAGTCCATTTTGTATGAAGGGTCAGTACCAAGCCGTTAATTGTGACTTCATGCCCAATGGATGCTTCAAAGCTACTGGTCTCTTCATCTAGAAGGTAGATATCCCCGTGAGTCGTTAAATTGTTATCCCAAATTCACCTCCCGACAAATTTGGTCAAGACAAGTCCTGCACATAAGAAAATTATGAAGGAAATGACTCATACCGATGAGCTCACATTCCAGGATAACAAATAAGGTTGTAGAGGGACTTTGCAATGGAATGGTGGGGCCTGTGTAAGATCAAATGACCTCGTGCAAGAAGAAATTCAAGAAACAGCTCTGTCGAGCGAATCTGTGCCTCAAATCCAACAAAAAAATTACAGGCGGGCTTGGAAATGGAATAGCAAGGTCGGAGAAGGAGGCCGAGTGGTGTCAAAGGATCCAGAGACTCAAAGGAAAAGAAACGGAAAAGATTCAAAGTCTTTAGGCTTTGAAATAGTTTAGGATGGACCCCAAAATCGACCAAGTATGGAGGAGATAGCGGAAGCTTCCAAGTGTCCAAATGGTGCACCTCCAAAAGTTAAAACCAAAGGGGCATGCTCAAACAAGTGCCAAGCCTACATGTGTCTAGAGCTCCAAAAGTTGCACCGGCCATTGAAAAGTCTTTGACTCAGTGAAAGGGGCCAAGTGTCGGTTCAACGCAAATAAGCATCGGACACCCATGTGTCAAGGGCTCAAAAAGGATAAGTAATGAATGCAGGTGGAAGGTGCCAGGTGTCCAAACAATGCACATTCAAAAGAAGGACCCTGAGTAGGTTGTCAAATGAGGGTGGACCTTCCACGTGTCCCAGAGCTCGAAAAGGTGAGGGCGACCGTTGAAAATTCCAAAGGCCCACGAAGGTCTCCACTTGTCATATCCGTGCTACTCCAAAGGTAAAGTATGGGGCCAATTTCTAAACATGCGCAGAGCCTCCACATGTCTTGAGTCAGATACAGTGCCTCCACCCATGGAAAAGACTCAAGAAGAATACAAAGGAAATAGGGAAACTTACAGATGTTGTCATGTGTTGCATGGGTGTTATTCCAAGACCAAAGGAAGGATTCAAATCTCAAACGAGCGTAGAGCTACCACGTTGACCCGGTATAGACAGACTCATTTAAATATTAAGCGCCCATGACCCAAAAATTCAAATGGTCATATCTTTTGACTGAGAACTCAGATTTGGGCGGGAGAAGATTTTTTGGAAACATTTCAACGCCCTCTATGCATTGGGAACATAAAATATCACTTTTTGCATGCGTTGGAGGGTGAAAAATGGGAAAACATCTATCAGGCCATTAAATTAGAGCCCGATTTCTCAAACTACTAGATTTGATTTGATTCGATCCGTCGTTCTTCTTCAATACGTCAAATAGACAAAGGGAGCCAAAATTGACATATTTGGGGCGGATTTGAAAGGGGAATTGATTGATAGTGGTTGAGTCTTCAAGGTAGGACTCAATGCATATCCCGTGGTAGTTGAAATAGGATTCAACTTTTATGTCTTCTCTCTCCTTTTCTTTCTATATATTGTAACACTTCTCATTTGAGAAAAGAAGATTATTCTGGGCATAAGGAAACTCTGTCAAATTTGTTTCCTGACTCCATTTTGAGTTGAAAACCTTCTACTACGCCTAGAAAGAAATTTTTGTGCCTCTAAGCAAAAACATAATGGTCTGTGCACCCATATAGAGCAATAAAACATGTTTTTGTGGTGTTTCTTCAACCCTTTGCATTGTTTTTTATCTCCGTGCCTCTCCCTTTCAAATTTGTTTTCTGTGCATGTATTTCACATTTATAGGTGCAGGGAATTGTGTTTCATGGAGTTTTGATCATGGATTAGGATCTGGGTTTGTGTCACTTCTGTCTGACCTTCCCATCTTCCTTTCTCCCCTATTTCATCCTTCCTCAATAGAGCATCTCACCCCTTTCCTTCTCTGGTGTATCACTGCTCTAGTGTAGGCTTTTCTTTCACCCTCTCTTTCTCTCCAGTTCCTTGGGATGGTTACATTAGGATAGTTTAGTTTTTACCTGCATTAGAGTAGCTCGTGGTAGGTAGTCTAGGAACAAGAACCAACTTTCTGTGGAGGATCATCTCAGGTTTGCAAGTCCCACAACTTGAGAGATGATCCAATGTTATACAATCACACTGAATGCCCCATTTTAACCACTTCACATCTTTGGCCATTCATGGGTGCTGTGATTTTGCACTAATAGGGACTTGATTGATCTCAAGATGCCACATATAACCTTCCTTCACCTGTGATTCTTCTCTATTTATTGGGAGGAAAATTGTGATTACAATGGTGATCATGGCTTGAGCTTTTGGTTATTCTCATGATTTCCCATAGTTTAAAATGATTCAGAGGTACCGGGAAACGATTCATTGGCTCGGAGGTCCGGTGGGCACGAAGAGCTATTATTCAAATTGATCCCACTTGACACTTATAAGAATAGTAATACATACAAAGGTAACTTATAAGATAAGAATAGTAATAGATACAAATTGACCTCTCACTCATCTATATAAAAATAAAGTTATCCTCTCCACATCTAAATGTCAGGGTTTCCAATGACCTATTTCTCAAGTTACCCATAGATAAATAGATTTTTCTTATTATGTTGAATAACACTTTTAAATTAGTATTGTCACACAAAAGAAAACCCCTCTCTTTTGGAGAAAGTTAAAAAGATAAGAACTACTTCTTGTCCCTTAAAATAGCTAAAATATAAAGGTTGATGGCTCCTAAAATAACCAAAATAGAGATGGAATAATTCTAAGCACTCCAATTAATATATCTATTCATTACCATATAAAGAGTAAGGTTTCATTTTACCTTTTATTATTACTAGCAAGGAATCATAATGTTAGATTGTTACTATGTGCATTAATTAGTAACAAGTGGGCACCCAACCCTATAACATATAAAGAGTAAGGCCACACATCTAAATAGTAAACTATGCTTCCTATACACATCAAAATGTTAGGGTTTCCAATGACCTATTTTCCAAATCTACACAATATAATGAATAACACCTCAAAATTAGTATATATCGCATATGTTGGCGTCATTTTAGTATACAAATAAAAACTATAGTCAGCTACATGATGAAGGTTTCTAAACATAAATAACAAGTAGTAGTGATTGATTTTGCAGTTAAGTTGCTTTCAACAACAATGATAACTCTACTACATATATGATGCAAAAAATCTTGTTTAAATATGTTCTATAATATTTTATTACTACCATATTTCTTTAGGCATTATATTAAAGAGTAAATACCTAATATAAGTGTGTTTAATATTAGAAGATATTATAAAATATAAGAAGTTTATAGTGTACAACATTTGAAATGTATATGTTGTAAATAACACCAACAATTAAATTGTATGACATTACTACTCAATAATATTTACTTCCATAGATGAGTTCATCTTATTGAGACATAATCGTGTATGATAAGAAAAAAAGAAATACTTGATAATTTTGTTGTTGAAATACACAATGTTTTTTTCAACATTTTTAAAAAACAAAGCTTATATAATTTTAATGTTGTTGATCTTTATTACCTTTCATTATATAATTACCTTTGTTTCCTTTCATTATATAATTATATAATTAGCTACTCCATGAAAACAATAAGATCTTGTAGAGAAGATGAAATTAGTCCCATGGCATCTCAAGAAAAAATCAGCATTAAAAGTAATTCCATGCAACATTAAATGTATATATCCTATTTGTGGTTGTTCGAAGTTTATTTAGAGGAATTTGATCAATATTTTGAGTTGAGATTATGAATTCACATAAGAGGGGAGGGGAAGGATGTGCAACAATACACACTCATCTCACGTAAACAAACCATTCTATTAATAAGAGGGCAAATTCTATTTTGACATCACAACATTGGGATAAGTATACGAAATCATTCTATTAAAAAGAGGGCAACATAAACATTCATCCATTTATGGATCATATTAATATAGTTTTTAATTTTTTATTGTTTTCAATGGCTTCAAATTATAATTGCATGCACCCTCTTCTTGAATATATCTCTAAGAGAATGTGATTACAATACTATGGGTTTCTGTTCCATATTCTGCACAGTCTTGATCTATCTTCATAGTTATATGGGATTATGAAGTCACGTTTATTTGATTATGGGTATATATTAGGTTTATATATTACCAAAAATTAAGCCTAGCAACCAACACTAAATTCATTATTAAATGAATGAGATTTGTATAAGTAGATCCAAGATGCATGTAAGATATACATGAATATGATAAAGACGTAGAAACACATACATGATAGGAACATGAATGGTATACAACTGTATAAAAAATACAATACTCACATACAAGGGAAACAAATGAGGATATTATAGTTGCGAAAGAAATTATTTGTTGGACATAAGAGGCATATGAGCGGGATAGAGTTATAGTTCAATGATTACATGAGATGCATATGAATGGGATAGAGCTATAGATTGTAAAACTAATTCCAAGATTGACTAGAAAATGGTAATTACTACAAGGATATAGTTTTCTATACAAGTCTAGACACCACATTTAAATGAACGCCCTGGTGGTCAAAGTTCTAATTTAGAAAATGTTGAAAAACCCAAACTATTCAAATTTTCATAAATTTTTTAGAAACATTTCGCAGAGATTCTTTGAGGCATTTTGTCAAAAAAATCCCTAGAGTCTTTATTTCGCAGAGACATTATGTCAAACAATTTGTGAGAACTACATGGAAGATGATGCAATTCAAGCCAAGAAGTAATCCTAGTTAGATAATTACATGTCGAAGGTCTGAGAAGTGCTGCTCATTTTTTCTTAGTAGGTATGGTTTTCTACAAGGCATTTTGTCAAACAGTTTCATATCAACAACACAAAAGTCCTAAATTCATTATCTAGGTCAGGTCATATCAAAACACGAACACGAGCTCAAGAGTGAAAACAGTGGCACCCACTACAAGGTCAAACAAACTCGAGCCATAGAATCGAGCTCAGAAACAAAAATGGCATGACAGTGAATTAGGGGTTTCCAGGTATCTGGCTATGCATAGCATTGAAAGGTTTTCGTATTGTATCTTGCAAAAATACCTTGTGAAAACACAAATTATTAAAAAAAACAATGGTTGGGGGATTTTAGGCATAGAAGTGGACATCTATATGCAACAAAAATGCTACAATACAAGTTCATAAAGAATGCAAACACAAAATCATGAAACCCATTCAGAAAACACGAAATATTTGGGAGTGGGTATGAGCTCTTACGGTAAATGCGAATGGAATCTGGCTCCTACTCCTTTCTCCCACTCTGAGAACCTTCCTTACCCTTCAAATGGCTTACAGTGGCGAGGGGCTCGAATGATCTCAAGATGCCACAGATAACCCTCCTTCACCCATGATTCTTCTTTATTTCGCGGGAGGAAAAAAGTGATTAAAATGGCGATCGTGGCTGGAGATTCTGGTTCTTCTCATGATTTACCATAGTTGGAAATGGTTCGGAGGTACCAGTGAATAATTCATTGGCTCAGAGGGATGGTGGGAATGAAGAACTATAATTCAAATTGATCCCACTTTCCATCCACGTCAGGGTGTGCTCCCCCACACATGCCAATCACCACGTCAAGAGATGGGGTCTCGGTAAATGGTTTCCAACATGAAATCATGAAGCCAGCTATAGGCATGGGGCATGGGCCATGGGGACCATGAGAGATGGGGCATAAAGGGTAGCCGCTGGCCCCTCCATGGGACCGTGTTATTATTATTTCAATGCCAATGGAAAAGATCATTGCTCTCCGTTTATCATCAGTGATTTTATTTTAATTTAAAAGCGTGTTGTAAAAGCAATGTCCTTAAAAGGGGCAGGTAGGTTAGTTTTGGATGCCTATTAAAGACATATGTTTTTGATTGTTGTGGGAAAGAAACGATGGAATTGGATAGTGAGATATGGAGTGAAATACCAGAAGATATACTTGTTTTTATTTTGACTAAACTACCCACTCTTTTGCATTGCAAGTTTCATACAGTTTGTAAAGAATGGAAGCATCTTCTTTCACCTTCACAGGGGTTTGGACACATATCATCAGGGATTGTTCCTTGCTCCATCCCAACTTTTCTATGTATGCCCAAGCTCTCGTTACATTGTTTCCTACTAGAACCAGTCTACGTCCTGGCTTCCTGCAATAGTATCCTTTGTTTCCGCTCCTTTTCTATGACAGGGGAAATCAACTCTTATTACATTTGCAACCCTGTTATGAGAAAATGGAATTTTTTTCGTGCATTGAATGACGTTTGCAGATACGATTTCATTGGTTTGGGGTCTGATTCCTGCACCAAGCGCTGCACTTTGGTGATTGGAATAAATAAGTGGGAAGAAATCTCCGGAGGAGTATTGGTAGTGAAAATATATGACTCAGAGGGGGGCAAATGGACGACATTCCACATGATTAATGCTTTGTCATCGGCTCCGACAGGGGAAAGAGTATTCTCTAGAGGGAGCTTATAATGGGTTAGTGTAACCAGCGAAGTCAAAAACTGATTGATAATGGGGTGAACTGGTGTAGCCGCACTGAATGTGGAAAAAAGGACTTGGAGTATTAGTAGCATGCCACAGAGGCCTCGTAATTCTAAATCTGAACCATATTTCCATGATTGTATATTTGATTGGAACATGATAGGGCATGATGGGAATGTGGTTTTGGTGTACACCAAATATCTGTGCTTGTGGAGGTTAGATGAGAATAATAATTCATGGGCAGAGGTGAATCCATTTCCTAAAAGCTCTTGTTTGGGAATGTCGTATACGGGAATGAAGTATTCTCCACTGGTTTTAGTGAATAGTTGTGGGTGGATTTTGGTACACCTGCCTAACCTCAGTTTGGTTGTTATGGACTCACAAGGAACAATGATTCACACCATTGAAGTTGCATCAATCAATCCACCAAGGGGATTCACCCATGAAATTAATAATGTTTTATACCCTTAGAAAAACATCACTTATGAGTTCCTACAATTTTCTATTGAATGTACAGAATTGGCTTAGTTGTAAGAATAAAGCATTTTGAGTTTGTATTCAAAGGGTTACCCTATAAAGATCGAGGGGTTTATCAGTATTTTAGTTTTTTATTTTTTATTATTATGTGTCGTAAGGTAGAGTAACTATAGGAATCGTTTTTTACTATTTAAGTTATTTTTTAACCAATCACAATCAATGATTTTTTTCGTTTATGCTCTTCACAATACTTTTAATCAAATTTCTTGTATGAGATTGGTTGATATATTTTTCTACTTATTCTCCTTATTCCCCTACAAGAAAATGATGTCATAATTAATTTTTATTTTCATGGAACACTTCCCTATTTTCATGGACGAGATACCTATTTTCATGCAACACTTATGAAATATTTTTTTGTTAATTGGAGAGCAACAAAATAATTTGGTTAAGCCTTGCAATTTTTTAGCATGACATTTGTCAAAATCTACTTAAGAAGACCAATGGATCCATAATGATTGTAGTATATGGGTCGGTGGTTGTTGATAAGAAGATTGGCCATATCTCTTGTGCTCACTTCAACACTAACATCTCTAATAGAGGTCTATTGCTATAAACAACTCACAATTCCTCCTCCTGCTCTCCATGATTGTAACAATGAATATTGTGACTGTGTTTCTTTAAACATGAAATCTTTGAATACAAATTGTGAGCATTCTTCGTGTGTGCACGAAAAATGCTCTCTTTCCTTTGTCTTTTACCATCATTTAGGTCTTCCCACTGCGTCTTTTTTAGTGCCCTCGATGTCTCCCTAATTTTTCTTTCACTGAACAAATAAAGTCCCTTAAAAGCACATCATCTTGATTGTGAGTTTGCCTTTTTTGTATCTATAACTCCAAATTTTACAGGTTTGTCTGAAATATGCGATTCTCCTTCATCAAGTTTATCATGAAAAAAGTCAAGGTTCTAAGACAACTAATATAATCTTGTTAGGCCACCAAAAAGCATCGGACATGACATTGCATTGTTGGTCCTACTAAACCTCAACAAAAAAACAATGGAAACATACATTAGAAAACCCAAAACCACCACAAGTGAAATACCCAGGGCGAGTCCCAAAATCTTTAGTGTGGCAGATAAGGCTATGATTCTTGCTCCAATAATTATTGATAAATTAAGCAATCCTCCCAAAAATGTTGCATTTTTATGTCCATATGATTTTTTATCCTATTCTTTATTTGGCAGTAGTGGCATTCTATTATTCTGCGCCTCCACTCTAGCAAGCATCCTTAAAGTCATCCTAACAAGCCCTTGACATATTCTAGTTGCTTATTTCTCCTTTTTCTCAAAGAGCACAACCTTTCCTTCCAGTCTTCTAGAACATATGTTGAACTACAGTATATTGGCTATTTTGCATCAAATCAAAAGAAAATTATCATAAGATATTATTCAACCATTGTTTTTATATTCTACCACACAACATGATTCTCATCTACTAGAAACTCTTCTGCATCAAAGTTTTGGTGAAAATTGCAGTATCTAGTCGAAAGAATGACATACATATCCAACAAAGCACACAGAATAAGAAAAATCTTCTTGACCGCTTCACAAAGGCTAGACTAATAGACTGTTATGTTGATATGGAAAACTCATTCTCGCGCAGACAAACACAAATACTGCAAGCCACCAGCAACTCTGAATGATAGAGGGCTTAGGACCTCAGATGTAAATATGGATTCTGGATATGAGTGCAGATAAAATAGATATGTGAGAAAGAAAATAGATTTGCAAGATGGAAACAGATAAGATTAGATCATATGTGTGGGGGTTGCCCGGATAGTTCCGATTCCAAGAGGATTTTAACTCCCTTGGAGGATGTCAACCCCCATGTCAGACAAGATAATAATTGACCATGAACAGTAGGACTTAGCTTATGCTCTACTATGGAGATGAAACACACATCAAGATGGTAAGATGACAAACTAAGACAAAAATTTCTCCTTCAAACTGACAGAACTTAGTTAAGCTCTTTCTTCTCTTCTCTAGGCCTAGGTCTCTCCAAGTCTTCAATCCTTTCTCTTCTTTTCGGTCCCTGAAATATGGGGAAAAACCCATATTTATAACTTAGATGTGAGGCTAAACTGTAGGTTAAATGATACCCAGGGGTGAAGTAAAGTTACCTGAATTAGGAATATGATATGATCATGTGGGGACCATGGCTTGAATTATTAGATGTAGTGGGGGGCATGGTGGGTGAGAAGATTCCATTAAAAAAAAGAGTGTCGGATGGGTGCATTTTGAATTAAATAATTTGTGAGAGATGGGGGATGATTCCAAAAATTGAATTATCAAATGGGTCCATACGGAACCCATTGATAATCAATCAAATAATGTGAGAAAATAGATAGGATTTTATTTAATTTAAGAGAAAGAGATGCGAAAATGGAATTAGCGTACATGTAAGATTACTGAGGGGCACTATACCCAAAAATAGGTGTCTACATTTGTCCCTTTCTGTTGAGTTATTTGCAATAGTAGGTCACGAGACAAAAACAAAAAGGGTTAGATGAAATATGTCTGAAGATGGATGAAGACATGACCAAAGGCAAGATGCCCCAAGGAAAAAAGGATCGCAATAACAATAAAAAAGTATGGTGGTGACTCCAATATCGCATCGGTAGAAGACAATTGCGGTCTTAACAGAGACAGGCGACAATGTTCTATAGGCCAGTGAGTGGGTGAAGTCCACTACAGTATGGATGTAAACCAAGGTGACCAATGGGTCATAGAAAAATATCAAAATATGTGCAACTAAATGCGAAAGATGTGCGCAATCCTTTGTTTGTAAGGAATTGTGCAAAAAATCAAGTGTTCACAAAAGGGGACGAGGATGAGGATAACTATGCCCCAGCACAGGGCACGAGAAGGACAAATAATGAGTTATATACGTTGACAAGTACAAGGATTAAAAGGTGCCCCAACATAAGACATACATAGAATAATCATAAATGTGGACAAGATGAGAAGATAGGGTAGAAAGGTGAGATAAAAGGCCTTAAAAGGATAATAAATATGATGGAAATCATGTTTTATAGGAACGATGCATACGTGTTAGCAAATTAGAAGGTGAAGAAGACAAATAAGTCTTGCCTAGTCAACAAGTATGATAAAGATACTTTTGTGACAAAACAAAAGGAGAGAAAATATTCATGGAAGAGAACAAGATTAGATAGGTGATGGCCATTATGGTATCTTCCAAGACAAAAATGTTAAAAGAAGATGGGAAGAGATTCTTATAAATGGATATGATGATGCCCCTGCGAGAGGAATGACTAAGATAAAAGACATGACAGGGTTCTTAAAAAGAGAAGAGGTCAATGTGGCAAAGAGAAGAACAAGAATGGTAATGAAAGGGATAGATCACGATACATAAACATAGAAACATCTGCATTGGTTGTGAATGTTAGATGTAAGGGATGTCAAGAAAGAGAAAAGGGCATAGATAGGAGGATTGGTTGATTATTAGAAGAACAAGAAAGATTTAATATGAAGGTGACAAGGATATGGAATAGAGGGACAAAGGCGGAAGAGGAGAAAATAAAGAGTGAAAGGGGAGGAAGAAGATACCAAAGAAGGATTATAGAAAAGGGGGGAAATGAAGAAGGACAAACAAAGAGAAGACAAGAAAAGAACAGAGCAGAGGATGAAATTGTGAAAAAGGGAGAGAGTTATTTAAAACGAAAGATGTGATGAAGGATGGACTAGAGGAAAACAAAGAGGTAATGGAAAACAAAAGAGATGATAGAGAAAATAAAATTGAAGGAAACAAATCATAGTGAGGAAATCCAAGGTAAATAATATGGAACTGACCGCATGAAAATGCATGTGGATGATAAGATGATAAAGGAAATGGGATAACACTGAAGAGTCAGGTTTTCGATGGGAAGGAAAGGAGGAAGTGTGAGAAAAAATGGGGAAAAAGACGATGTAGAGGAAGTGAAATAAGACAAAGATCAGAACGGAGGAGAAGACAACGAATAAAAGTATGCAGAAGGAGGGGAACCAAGAATGAAGATATTTGGTAAAGAATGAGAATCATAAGGAATGTAAAGAGAAACTTGAGGGAAGGAATGACATCAATTGGAAAAGAAACGGAGATGCATGCGATGAGGATATGCTGATGACGAGAAAATAGAGAGAGGGTGTATGATGAAGATAGTGAAGAAATTGCAAAGAATGGAAGATGGAGAGGTGGCGAGGAAAACAGAAGGATGGCATATGAGAGGCAATGTTAGTGAATGGATGTTAGGAGAAATCCACTAATAATAATTAGTAGGAAAGGAGAGGACAAGAGATGAGACAAGGAAGAAATTTAATGAAGAATGGGAGGGGGAACGCCAATGGAGGGACGTTAGGAGAAGTCCTCCGATAATGATAAGAGGACCCAAAGAAAGGAAGGAATGAAGATAGAATGGAGGAGGTCAAAGAAAATAATTCAGGCTGTGCAGACTGGGGATGAGTGATTTTTAGGAGAATTCCACCGATAATTCTTAACACGGAAATGGAAGATGATGATGAAAGAATTGGAAGATCAATGACAACGATGGTTAAACATGGGAGTAGATATGTGGGAGAACTCTATAAGACTGAGTGGAAAGAGTAAAGAAAGGATGGATAACGATGTATAGGAAGATGAAGGCGAGGAGAGGATGCAGTGGATGAGAATGAATGAGAGAGAAATGAAGAAACATGACATGAAATGAATGGAGAAGCAATGGTTAAGTAAGATTACCTAGCACCGGATGATGGAGATGAACAAGGGACCAGTAAGAAGTGGTGTTTGCGTGAATGGAAGAGGAGGTGAGAGGATGTGATGATAGGGAATGTCAGAAAAATGTAGATAGAGAGAATCTGGGGTAGTGGGGGAGTGCAGGATGAGAAATCATGCTTAAAAGGGACTCTTAAGTAAGATCTCCGTGCCGCAGGAGGATTTAAGTAAGATCACCAAACCGGCAGTGACAATATAAAAGGAGAAAGACAACATTGTATTGGATGCAAGTGTGGAAGGGTTGGTTGCAATGGATGACTACGATGAGAGGTGGGAGACAGAAGATGAGGAAGAGATGATGGGAGATGGAAGGATCAGACAGCCAACCATTCCTAAGAGAAACTCTTAAGTAAGATTTCCCTGCGATGGGTATGGTTAAGCAGGATCACTAAACCGAAGATGAAGAATGATGAAAATACTGAGTAGTGTATATCAAAATGGCACATGAGATGAAAGGAGGTGATATCAAAGTGATAACAAGGAAACAAAGGAGTGTGAATGAGTGGATGAAGGAATATATGCAATACAGAGGGAGAGTGTAAGGGTAATCCTTAATTGGGATGCCCACGTGGTGGGATTGATGATGTAAATGTGTTAAGTGGAAAAGGAGGAGTGGAAAGACGTTCGTGGTGTTGATTGTCATTTGTTGAAAGAGGAAATGGTGGAGAAGCTTCTACAGTGGGAGGATCTAATGAAAAAGATATACCTTAACTAAGGTTCTCTGGATTTATGGATGGTTAATCAAGATTGTCAGACTGAAAGTGGAAGAATAAAAGAGAAACTCAAGAGGAAAGATAAGTAAGATATCTGGCGTCATGTAAGGAGACAGAAAGGTGAGAAGGATGATGTGGAGACAAATGGTGATGAGTGGACATGGAGAGCGAGGAGCAATGGATCAAAGACTGTGTTGAACACGTCGAGAGATAAGGAGCTGTAGGATAATGAACTTGCCTTGAGAAGGATCCTCAAGTAGAATTCACAAACTACAATGGCGATCAAGTAAAATTCACCATTGCAAAAGCATTTATGGATATGATGAATAGATATAAAAGTCATAGTGTGAAATTTTATGTGATTTTTATAAAATATGATTTGGATGAGATGAATGGAACATAGTTGTAACCATGTTTCAAACTTGAATAGAGTTAAATAAGAAAGGCTACCAATCAAAGCATTGCACTTGTAGCCAATAACAGGTGTTAATACATAACCAATGATAGTTAGTTATACCAAAAGATCGTGAGGGAAATATGGATGAAAAATGCTCGTAATACTAATGTTGACATGACAAAGGGATCAAAGATGTGACTTGTATGCAGGAAGAGGGATCTCCAAAGGTGGTGTTCCTTAAATCTATGCCCCAGCTTTGGGAAGGGAAAAGAACAATAGAATAAAGTTGATCAATGCGGGAAGCTTTCGAAAAATATTGATAAAAGAAGATTGATCAATGCAGAAAACCTTCTATATGCCATAATAACAAAGTAGCCATCTTTCGAGGGTATGGTCTACTATATATACAACACAAATGGTGAGGATGATAGCCGTCCTTTGAGGGATCGGTCTATTTTAATACATAACATGGATGAAAAGAATAATATGATAGCCATCCTTCAAGGGATTGGTCTATTTCTTTTGATTTTACTTGGATTTTGATTTCTATACTATTTTGATTTAAATAAGGGCTTCAATGAAAAAGATGATACTCCCAAAAGGAACACAAACATAAAATAACAAATATGGCCTCAAAGGAGGACTTGGAATGAGATGAGAATTTGGATATAATTAATTTAGATTGGATGGATGTGAAGAAAAGTAAAAAAAACAATGTTAAAGAGTGAAGTCCCCTAGTAATAAGGGATTTGTATGGATGATGTGTTCAAGGGCGAGGGAAGGTTATTCCCCCAATGAGTTAAATGCAAAGGAGGTAAAGGATGTCGAAAGAGCTTAGATGAGATTGTTTTAGATTTGGATGAGGTAGATGGTCAGAAACCATTAGTGTGTTTAGAAAGATAAGCGGTATTGATGAACAATGGAGGGCATTCCTTAGGAGGAATGACATGGGTTGGATGGATATTAAGGGATGATGTGGATGGAGGGATCATGGGAGATCTGATAGATGGGATATGGATTGGATTCAATGGAGATGGAGAAAGAACTTTTCCCTGAATTAGAAAATCATATTTCTCAATAAGATTATTGACGATAGACTGAAAGGCCTTACAACGTTCGATGTCGTCACCTGGGGTATGATGATAGACGCAACTGCAATTAGGATTGAACCATGATGGCTTGGGACCAATAGGATTAAAGGCTTTAATAGGAGGAAGTTTGATGGCAGATGTTTGAGTTAAATGTCAAAATATATCTACGTATGACCCCATTGAAGTGTCATGGGGAAGGTAACTCTTGTGGGTTTTGATAGGATGTCTCAACTTGGAGTTAGAAGAAAACATGGATGTAGATTGGATGTGTGAATTTCGTGTTTTGGAGGACAAATCAAATTTGGTTCAAGGATGGTATTTTTTGGATGTGGATTGATTATTGCAAGATGTCGTAGATGGAAAAATTGATCTTGACATAGATATTGTGACATTGGATTGTCGAGAACAGGGAAAACTTGAATGTGTTTGTGGATGCGCAGGGGACTATCACGGATGTCTTTCCTGAGCCTTAGACTTTTACCGAGAAGATTTACGTCTAGCAGGAATGACAATAATTTCAACTAGAGGATCTGATAATGGTGGTGTGGTTATTAATGAAGAAACTGTCCTAAAACAAGACAAAAATGTTAATGAAGAGATAGGTGTTTGTATGATGTGATTAATGATATCTATGTGAGATGTGGATTGTTTTGATTTGGGCATGGAAAGAGATGATTTTTTACAGGGAGAAGGTAAAGCATCTTTATTTAATTTAGGTAGATGTGTTGGTACAGTAGGTAATTCAAGGGGTCTATTTGATAGGGTTACAGATCGAGAAGATTGGGTTGGTGTGATAGAAGGATTAGGTAAAGAGTATTGGGGTAGACTGGGTGATGTGGCCACAGGAAAGGTTGTCAAGATAGAGATAGGTGGGCTTGTTGGTATAGTAGGTATAGGGGTTGCTAGGATAGATAAAGTTGTAGGAATTTTTGGAATATGTGGAGATGTGAGTGATGTGATAACCGATGGAATATACCTTATGGGTAAGGGTAATGTAACAAATGCAGGAGCATTTTCAGATGTAGAAGTAGAAGAGACTGTTTGTTTCATAAATTTTTCGAGGGGTAAGAATGATATGTTAGCTAATGGGGTTGATGTTGAAGGCGGGGTTGTAAGGGTGTATGTAGTAGAATTGATTTTTGTTGGGATGGTTGTGAGTAATGTAGGTGTAGTAAGTATTTGATGAAGATGCCAGTGAATGAATAGGTGTGAGAGACGTAGGGATATGTGTGGATACGAGTGGGGCCAAAATAAGTGCTAAGGATGAATTTAATGTGATAGATTGGGGTATGTTTGAAGCAGCGAAAATGGATGATATAGTTGAATTTGATGTGGATGTGATAAGGACAGGAGAAGGTGCAGGTTCAGGACAGGTAGTGAAAGTTGATGTAGGTGTGATAGGCTCTAAATAAGGGATGGGAATAACGTCCATTGTGGGAATATGCGGAGTTGGTGCTAAAATGGGATCATGATTCACAGTGTCAACCATACAAGTGTTTGATAGTTGAGGTGTATAGAGTGTGGATTTATTTGTTGGTGGTTGATTAGTTAGCGTAGTGGAGGTATCAATTTGGATATCCGCTTGATTTACAAGTTGTTGGACACGATCTTTGAAGGAATGACATCTCTCAATGTTGTGACCTTTAACTCGATGATATTTACAAAAGTGAGCCTCGTGATACCAAAAAGGCTTGGCTTGCGATTTATCTACGGGTCATATGTGAGGCAGTTGGATAGAGTTTACGCTCATCAACTTATCAAATACAAAACTATATGATTCTCCTAAAGGAGGTGTAGTGGGATGTTGATTGAGGAGATTGTTGTTGAGACCATGTGCTTGATGTAGATGGGGATAAGGGTTCAATGACCACAGTATTGGCTGTATCCTTGAACTCACCATTATGTGTGAATGGTTTAGTGGATTCAATTTTTGATTTAGTTGAACTTAATTTAAGATGACCTTGCTCAATGGCATGAGTTTCGAGCTTGCTAGCCATTGTGAAAAGTTCATCAAAGGTTCGGAATTATTGGATCTACAAAGTGGATGATATATGTTTGGCACACAAATGTGAGAATAAGTTGATGAGTTCGGTTTGTGGAATAGTGAAGGATAGTTGGTTTATAACATCATGCCACCGTGAAACAAAGTCGGTGATGGGCTCATTTTCATACTGTCAAATGGTATATAGATCAACGATAGTGGTCTTGCATGCGATATTGATAGAAAAGTGTTCTAAGAACAACTGTGCAAGTTGAGTGAAAGAGAATAAGGAATGTCACAGGATATTGTTATACCATTCCAACGCGGGACCAGACAAAGACATGGGGAAAGTGCAAAGAAGTAAATCATGAATATGCACAATAAGACAACATGCGTGTTTAGATGCGAGGAGATGTTGTTGGGGATCTTCTTTATTATTGAACTTATTAAATGTAGGAAGTTTCCAATGAGGAGGTTAAGGTTTAATTAGGACTGACGGATGAATCGGTTTGTTACAGATTTGTTGATAGGATAAGGTGTTCTGGGGTGGTACGGTAAGGGTTTCTAAACTGGCTAATCGATTCATTAAGGCGTGAATTGAATCACTCGAGGTGTTGTAAAGTGGAGATTGGATCAGTTGTGTGGTTTGAAAAGTAGTTTGATAAGGTGAATAATGTGTTTGTGTGTGTGTGTGGGTAGTTGAGGAAGCATCTGATAAGGTGGTTGATAAGTTTTTGGATAGGGCATTTACAGAATGGTTTGATAAGACAGTTGATTAATTTGTGGATATGTAGATGTTGGAGGAGTTACTTGGGAAAGACTAACATGTGTCACAGGTTGGGATTGTTGTATAAGTTGGTGTTGAGAAATAGGGGCATGACGATAAGTGGGGATATGTGTGTTAAGAATTGGAGACAACTGGACAGGTCTATTAATGGAATTGTCAAAATGGGATGTGGGTGGAATGCGATCCACCAATTTTAGAGATTGGGAGGATTGAGAGATTGTAGGAGAAAATTTGAGTAAGAAATCATGTATGGGGCCATGAGGAGATTTGAGTGTATCTAGAGGAGCAGGAGATGGTGGTGCGATCAATTTAGGAAGACTGGCTTGATAAGAGATGTGAGAATTGGTGTCAAGGTGGGGAGAATTTTGTATGACATGGTTCTCATGAGATGAGACCATGGAAATTGGAGGTTGGGTGACTAACGACTTTGGTTTTGAGTTTAGAATCTTGTTGAGTGAGATCATCATAGGAAGTAGGATCATTGGATAAAGCAGATTGTTGTTTTGTCTCGATTTGGGAGAGAGCGAAAATAGATGTGAAATAGAGAAACATCTGTTTATGTATGTTGTTGACAAACAAATCAAGCAGAATATTTTTTAGCCTCATGATTAATTTGTAGGATGTGAACATAAAAGAAAAGTAGTTAATGAAGGTGCCTAAAGGAGTCTAAGGCTGGTTTTAGGTAGTTATGGATTGGGAGATTTCTGAGACGGTTGCCTATTGGGTGTTTAGGTCCTAATTAGTTAACCAAGTGAGAGGAACATTTTGATGTGTTAATTATGTTTGTGCAGTCTCAGGCAGTGTGTGATAAGTGAAATGTAGAGAATTAAATCCCTCACTTAAGCTATGTGATCAAGCATGATGCAAAAGGTTCGTTTTAGACCAAGATGAAATGTGACGTTTGATGTATACAGACGCTCAGGAAATGGAAAGTTCGATGCAGAAAAGAGAAAAATGAGAAATACTTGGAGAATCATTTTTCCTGGTTATTTAAGTGCATATGATAGTGATATATTTTAAAAGCGCCAGTTAGTGACCTAAAACACCCAGGTACCCTAAAATGGCACCGTTTAGAGTTGCGGATAAGGCCAGTGAAAGGAGATTGGTGGCGTGTTTATGTTTCAACAAGTGATCTTTAACATCATATTCTAGTGGTCGTAGTATCGTAGATGTTACCTGTAAAAACAAATAAAACAATTAGTTGGCGTTGTTAAGGAAAACAATGTCGATGTCTAAAGAGCGTTGTCATAGAAAAATAAGTAATCTCAATAATAACAATCATAGTTCAACATTCCTAGTCAATTAAAGTAATTACGATGCGAAAATGGGTCAACAAATTATAACTTTAATCTATGAAATAAACGCATGAGATCGTGCCGAAATGAGAAACTATGGAATGATAAACCATGCAATGTGTCAATAGATTAGAAATAAAAAACTATAAGACTAATTGATGAAGTAAATTATTAAATAGACGAAGAAATGTGCTCGATGAGTCGAAATTAGAAACTATTGATTAGAAATTGAGAAATCTATGGTAAGTAGTGCCAAAACGAGGGAAATGGATGCCGACGATAGGAAATGATAGACTATACAAATGAAAAACTATTAAATGGGCTACATTAAGATAAATGACAAACCATAAAACCAATAAAAAGGTTCATTTGGTTTCTTTTTATAGGAATGTTAAATAAGATTAGGCATATTTTAGTAAACACAATCACACATTTTTTTTTAATATAGGTGCCTTTCTCTAATGCTATGACTATCCTCAATGAAAAGTTATTTTATTATTATTATTATTATTTATATTTATGAATGATTAAATCCAAATTAGGTCTTTATTTTCATGCAAACCCACACAATCGATAAGGACATTCTACTAAGCTTCCCATCGTAAGAGGATAATTAGACTAGGACGTTTAAAATTATGATGGAGAAAAGCCCATAATAAATTACAATCTAAATATAAAACTAAGAAAAAGTTTTATATAAATGATAACATATATTCTATACAAGTGAGATCCCATAAACACTGTAGTAAGTAATCATTTTTCCCCTTGCATATCATCTTGCCATTTGGCCTTTAAGAACGAACTAGAAAAATCAAATTAATATGAGAGAGGTTTTCTAATTTGAACTACGTCTTATCCATTTATTCATTTGAGATGACATATTGAAATATTAATTTTTTCATTTACTTCTTATGTGTTAGCACCGCGTATAAATCATTTTTTTTTAGGCAATCAAGATCGTTTAGGTGTGTGGTCACTTGAACTTATAGTGGAAGTGGAGATGATAGGTCGGTGGATAAAGTTGAGACGGTCAGTGTCACGTGTTCAGGGATTTCACTCCTTAGCCCATGCGGCACTGCGACGATCCGTGAGGATTCGCAGACTACGCCTTCTTCCTTTCCAGCGAGGACCTGCACGAGTTAGCTCATTTGCAAACCAAATAATGCATACACCATAAAATATAAATGCCAACCAAGATTGAGAAAACAGAGCTCTGTATTAATTACAAAAGGGTGCTCCACGAGCTGGATTACAAAGGCTTCACAAGCCAAGAGTATTTACAAAGGAACTGGGTCGGACTCAGCCGAAAATGCCCAGCAATGTACAAATGGACCTCTGCACGGTCTTGGTGCCACAAAATCGCGCGTTGCACTAACTCTGCAACTTTGGGAGCCAAAACCGGAAACTTCCCGGGAGGTCACCCATCCCAGTGCTACTCTCACACGGGCGCGCTTAACTATTTTTCCCAGGTTCACAACCTGATTCCTGTGCCTGTTCTAATTCTGCAAAGTGATGGTTCACCAAGCCACCACTGATATAAATGACCCAGGGCCCACTGTAGCCCCTAATCTGAAGATACGACTCAAGATCCACTGATCTCAAGACGGTTGACCCGCTGCCCGCTGCACTCTGCACTGCTGACAGAAGTCGAAACCAAGCACGATCCTCATGCTCAATCCAACGCAATCACTCTGAGTTCTTATAGCATTTACCAGATTGCCTCCTCCACGGGTATACCTGGCTGTTCACCTGCTTTGCACCATTTCGCATGCATAGCATTCATTTTCATTTGCAATTACTGTCTTTCGCATTGTTCTTGCTTAACTCAGGGCGTAGGAGAGCTCAGATTGCTTTGTTTGCTTGGCGGGGGAGATATCTTCAATCATCCCCCTATACGCTCCCCCACCGTTTTCGGAGATGCCCTCGGCGCCGGTGCAGTCCCTCGACTTAACACGGGAGTAACTTCGTTATCCACTTTGGAGTTAAAATTTTATCTGGGGGTTCTTCCCTAAGAACTCCCAAATTTTGTCTTCGTCATTCCATAATGATTCGCCGCGCTCCCAGGTGTCTGCATAAGAAGGTTGATCCTTCCAATGTACAAGAAACTCTGTTCTTACCTTGGTGCCGATTCCTCTTCTGCGCATCTCCAGAATCCTGTCGACCACCTGCTCTGGCTTGTCCACGACATTTGCAGGAGCTCTTGTCAGCTGGTTCTGGGATGGATCCAACTTATCCTCGAGGTATGGGCGGAGTTGACTCACATGGAAGACGGGATGCACATGCATGTGGCGGGGCAATGAAATCCGATAGGCGACTTTGCCGACGCGACCGATAATCTCAAACGGTCCGTCCCATCGACGTGTGAGGGCTGCGCTCAGACCCCTCAGAGGCTTGAATTGTACCGGATCCATCCTCAACAACACTTTGTCACCAACGTTGAATTCTACCGCTCTTCGGCTTTGATCTGCATATGCCCGCATGCGCTCTGCTGCTTTGCTCAGATTGTGCCTAGCAAGGTCCACTCTGTCCTGCCATTCTGTGAGGTACTCGGCGGCCGTTGGGTAGTCGCTAAGGTACCCACTCATCACTATCTGCGGTGACAATGGTTGTTGGCCCGTTGCCAGCTGGAACAGCAAGTATCCACTCGTCGATGTCTTCTGGAGATTATAGCTGAACTGTGCTGCATTCAGCAGCTTCGGCCAATTAGCTTGGTCGGACCGCACATAGTGCCTCAGATAGTCCTCCAAGATAGCATTGATTCTCTCTGTCTAGCCGTCAGTCTCAGGATGGTGGCTAGTGCTCATCAACAACTTGGTGCCCATTAGTTTGAACAATTCTTTCTAGAAATTTCCTGTGAACCGAGCATCCCTATCAGAAACGATGCTCAACGGAACACCCCAATATTTCACCACATGGCCAAAGAAATATTCAGCTGCATCTTCTGCCCTACACGGCGTTGCACATGCTATGAATGTGGCGTACTTCGAGAACCTGTCAACAACCACCATTATACTAGTCTTTCCATCCGATTCTGGTAACTGAGTGATGAAATCCATACTCACGGTTACCCACGGTCTGATTGGAATTGGCAATGGTTGTAGCATCCCTGCTGAAGCTTTATATACGGGTTTGTCTTGCTGGCAGATAAGGCAAGAACAGACGTACTCGTCGGCGTCCTCCCTCATTTTCGACCAATAGAAACCTCTCTCTATAAGTGCTAGTGTTCTCTTCTGCCCTGGGTGTCCTGCCCACATGGAGTCATGACACTCTTGCAATAACTCCCTTCGCAATTTCCCCCACTTGGGAATGTAGATCCAACCTTGTGTAAAAACCAACAGTCCATCACGGATCGAAAACTTCAGGGTCCTGTTCTCTCGGACCTGCTTGACCAACTCTACTGCCTGGGGATCCTGTACCAAACCTTCCTTTATCTGATCCACCATCGCTTCTGCGAGAAGCACTCTGCTCTCATTGTGCATGGAAGTGAGACTCTCAGTCATGGCTGTAAGTTGTGCTTTTCTACTGAGTGCATCTACAACGACGTTCTTCTTACCGGGATTGTAAGTGATTTCAAAATCAAACTCAGTAAGGAATTCTTGCCATCTAGCCTGCTTAGGGGTAAGCTTCGCCTGCGTCTTGAAGTATGTAGATGAGATGTTATCCGTTTTCACAACAAACGGTGCCCCCAACAAATAGTGCCTCCAGCTTCTCAAGCAATGCACTATGGCAGTCATCTCTTTTTCGTGCACAGGGTAATTCCGTTCCCTGTCATTCAACTTCCGCGATTCATAGGCTACGGGGTGGCCCTCCTGCATGAGGACTCCCCCAATGGCATAGTCAGATGCATCTGTCTGCACCTCGAATGGCTTCGCATAGTCTGGAAGCGCAAGGACAGGCTGCGATGTGAGCTTCTGCTTCAACAACTCAAATGCTTGCTGTTGTTTCTCCATCCAGCGCCACTTTCTGCCCTTCTTGAGTAGATCTGTAAGTGGGGTAGCCAGCTTTGAAAAACCCTACACAAACCTTTTGTAATATGTCGCTAGGCCCAAAAACTGTCTCACCTCATGGACGTTACTTGGAGGTTCCCAACCCTCTATGGCCTTGAGCTTATGAGGATCCGGTTTGATCAGTCCCTTTCCGACGATATGCCCGAGGAAATTTACCTCTTCCTGAGCAAACTGGCACTTTTCCTTTTTCACATAGAGATTGTGTTCTCACAACCGCTCGAACACTTCTGCAAGGTGAACCTTGTGATCCTCCAGATTCTTGCTGTATACTAAGATGTCATCCAGATACACTACCATTGACTTATCCAGCAACGGACGGAACACGTCGTTCATTAGAGTACAAAAGGTGGCCGGGGCATTGCATAGGCCGAATGGCATCACCATGAACTCATACGACCCATACCTGGTCACACAGGCGGTCTTCTCTTCATCACCCTCTGCTATGCGGACTTGGTAATATCCCTGTTTCAAGTCCAACTTGGAAAAGTAACGCGCCCCTGCTAGGCGGTCGAAGCAATCTGTAATTAAGGGAACCGGATACCTGTTTTTCCTTGTCAACCTGTTGAGAGCTCGGTAATCAACACATAGCCGAAGCTCTCCATCCTTTTTCTTCTGGAACAACACTGGTTCGCCATAAGGTGACCTTGATGGTCTAATGTAGCCAACTGACACTAACTCGCTAAGCTGTCTCTTTAATTCTATCATTTCCGGGCCGGATAACATGTATGGTGCTCGGGCTGGAGGCCTCGCCCCGGGCTCGAGCTCAATTTGATGGTCAATTGCCCTTGTTTGTGGTAGCTCCGGTGGTAAGGTCTTCGGCATGCGATCTTCAAATTCCTTAATGACATTCTCCATTGCGGATGGGATGGGGGTACGCATTCCCTCATCTTTGTCCCAACCTCCAAGGAGTGCAGCCAGATACATTGGCTCTTTGCCTTTCTTCGCTGCCTTTGTCATGCTCGCCGCGGATGCAAACTACACTCGCTGTGTTTTCGCAGACTGCCGATTTTCAACGACCTTTACCATACATGGTTGCTTGCAATCCATGAGTACCAAGCAGTCCAGATGTGGAATCACTGCTACCTTTGCCTGGTGCACAAAATGCTGCCCAAGGATCATCTCGAAGTCATCCATCTCAATGACATGGAGATCTACACTATCGTGCCACTCTCCAACCTGTAACGCAACTCCTCAAGCTACGCCTGAAATCTTCCTGGAGGGTGAGTTGATGGTTTTGAATAGTCCCGTCGTCTTCTCATACTTGAGACCAATTTTCTCGGCCCTCTGCGGTGTAATTTAATTATGAGTGGCTCCAGTGTCCACTAATGCAGTAGTTATTTTCCCACCATGAGTGGCCTCCACGAACATCAACCTGTTGTTATTCATGGCTGTAGCTAGCATTTCCTCAACCTCATCTAAAGTGTTGAGTAGTCTACTTGCTCCCAACTCTTGAGAGGGAATAGACCTTTTTGATACTTCTCCGTCTATAGAACTCACTCTCTGTCGTTCCGGACAATTGAATGCCCTGTGATTTTTCCCGCAAACATAACAGATGATGACCGACTTCTCTGCTGTCTGGTCAGGGGGCGGATTCCACACTGGCCCCTTTACTGAGTTTTGTGTTTTGACACTCCACTCACTCGAGCCTGAAGAGGAGCTCCCTTTCCCTCTATCATTTGATCTGCTGGAGTTCCTGGAGGTAGACTTTGAACGCGACCCCCTTGAAGACCCCCTACTCTGAGTCTGTTGCGCTCTTGATCTACCTCTGCTTTGCTCATCACCTGCCTTGCTTGGGCCCTCTGACCTGTAATCAAGCAAGCGGTCTGCGGCAGCTATGGCTGCTGACAATGTCTACACATTCTGTCTATGCAGCTCTGTTCGGGCCCACTGTTGTAGACCTTTCATAAACTGGAACAAGCGGTCTACATCAGACATATCCTTGATTTCCAACATCAATGCCTGAAAGGACTTGATGTACTCTCTAACTTTACCTGACTGCTTTAGATCCATAAGTTTCAATCTCGCCACCCACGTCGAGTTCCCCGGACAGAACTGGTCATGCAAAGTTGCCTTCAGCTCATCCCAAGTGTCAATTTGTGTTACAACTCGGCCTGCCTTCTTGTCCTCGGCGCGAGTTCGCCACCATAGCTTCGCACTACCTGTGAGGTATGTGGCGGAAGTTCTGACCTGGGCCTCATCATTGAGACCTGTCATGTTGGATAAATACTCTTCAACATCCCAAAAGTAATTTTCCAAAATTTTATCATCACGCTGTCCATCGTAAGGTTCCGGTTCGCGAACCTTTAGTTTTGCAGAACTTCTGTGTCCACTCGTAGCAAGGATGCTCTTCACAAGAGCGAGATCATCGCTTAGCCTTTTCTGATTGGCGATGCTCTCCAAGAGCTGATCTCTCATCTCGAACAGCTCTACTTCCAAATTACTAATCCTGGGCCCTGGAGCAGTCTCTTCTAACTTTGTAACTCGCGCTGCTGCATCCATGGCAATTGCCCTAGTGCGTATCCTTGTCTCACCCTGTTCACCTCCCTGACTTTCATCATCACTGTCAGCCATCTTGGATGAGATATCTTACTGCAAAAACTATACTGGACGGAATACAAGCTCTTACTCTTGGTGGTGGTAATGCAAGGCTAAACTCGTGGGTCAAGCTCTGATACCAGCTGCCACGGGTTCAGGGATTTCACTCCTTAGCCCATGCGGCGCTGCGACGATCCGTGAGGATTCGCAGACTACACCTTCTTCCTTTCCAACGAGGACCTGCACGAGTTAGCTCATTTGCAAACCAAATAATGCATGCACCATAAAATATAAATGCCAACCAAGATTGAGAAAAAAGAGCTCTGTATTAATTACAAAAGGGTGCTCCATGAGCTGGATTACAAAGGCTTCACAAGCCAAGAGTATTTACAAAGGAACTGGGTCGGACTCAGCCGAAAATGCCCAACAATGTACAAATGGACCTCTGCACGGTCCTGGTGCCACAGAATCGCGCGTTGTACTAACTCTGCAACTTTGGGAGCCAAAACCGGAAACTTCCCGGGAGGTCACCCATCCTAGTGCTACTCTCACACGGGCACACTTAACTATTTTTCCCAGGTTCGCAACCTGATTCCTGTGCCTGTTCTGATTCTGTAAAGTGATGGTTCACCAAGCCACCACTGATATAAATGACCCAGGGCCCACTGTAGCCCCTAATCTGAAGATACGACTCAAGATCCACTGATCTCAAGACGGTTGACCCACTACCCACTGCACTCTGCACTGCTGACAGAAGTCGAAACCAAGCACGATCCTCACGCTCAATCCAACGCAATCACTCTGAGTTCTTATAGCATTTACCAGATTGCCTCCTCCACGGGCATACCTGGCTGTTCACCTACTTTGCACCATTTCGCATGCATAGCATTCATTTTCATTCGCAATTACTGTCTTTCGCATTGTTCTTGCTTAACTCAGGGCGTAGGAGAGCTCAGATTGCTTTGTTCGCTTGGCGGGGGAGATATCTTCAATCATCCCCCTATAGTCAGGATGAAGTGATTGTCAGGTAGTTGGGGTTGTTATGGCCACACATGGACATGGCTCTTCCGCTGTTGGGTGACAAAGAATCAAATATGTTTCTATGAGGGGACTGTACAACCACTACCCATAAAACTGTGTGAATTTGAAATTGAGTTGTAAACAATTGAAAATAATTACATTACTGATTGAGGAGTGCAAGTAGCCTGCTACGAGGAGATTGTACAGTCACTGCCCACAGATCTTGCATGAATTTAAACATGAGCTAGAGATAGTTGGATGCTTCAAGAGTTGGAATCGTGTAATGTTTATACCACTATTGCAAGAACTTGCGTGGATTTTGAACTGAGCTGGAGACAGAGGGACGTGACAGAAGAAGATGTGATGTTGTAGTTGGGAATGGCGGGTTTGAGGGTTTCGGTGTGGATGTGGAGATATGAGGAGCAAGGGAGCTTGTGAGGGAGAGGAGATGGGAGAGTAGCACGGGGTAAGGAGTTGAGACAGGATGTTGGTAGGAACTCAGTGAGGAAGTCGTGGGAGGAAGGAGACAGGGGAAGGGAGATGTGGAGCAGCGTAGGAGACAGGGAGTAACAGGAATAACATGGAAGGGAGATGAAGTTGGGGGGAGTGGAGAGGAGAGGGAGGTTGGTGGTGAAGTGGAGAGAAGGGACATGGGAAGAGGAGTGTGGTGGTGGGCGAGATGGAGAGAAGGGACGTGGGAAGAGGAGTGTGGTGGTGGGCAAGATGGAGCTCGGGGCAAGTGAGGATGGAGCTTAGGGCAGGTGCATAGTGGTTCGAAGGAAGATGGCCGAGGCAGAGAAGAGCTCAGGATGGAGCTCGGGTGTGGAGGAAGGAAAGGAGAGGGAGGTCGGTGGAGATGGGGAGTGTGTTGACGGGGTCTGCGTGGGATGGAGAGCCGAGGAGAGTTGGCTGGAGAGTGGGGTCTGTTTGGTTAGGGTGATGGGTAGTTTAGGATAGCTAGGATTCAACTTTTTTTTTATATTTCTTTATTTTATTTTTATAATTTTAATTCCAATTTATTTCATAAATATTTTTTTGTAACTGTTATTTTTAAATAAATCAATATTGTCTATTATGTTTTAAAATAAATAACTATAGTTTATTATATTTTAAACGAGTAACTATAGATTAGTATGCTTTGAAATGCAAGATCTATACATAATTAGAAATTAAGATCTAGATGAATATATAGACATAGTTTGTTAGGTCAAAGCAAAGGTCGTTAAAATATCTATTATACAACTGCGATCACAAATAAAAGCAAGACAATAAGATTAGTTTCCGGATTTTGTTCCCCATGCGAGTAGAATCTAACATATGAATTTTATTTTTATTTTTATTTGGGTAGCAATATGTATTTAGTAATAAAACTAAACTTGAGACTGATTTCGAAGCTGGTTAAACACAAGAAGATTACTGATCTTGAAGATTGACACAAACCTCTACTACAGATATTGCATAACAAGCAAACCTAGAACAAGATGAGTAAAAGGACAAAACAAACAAATACGACTAGATCTAGGATTTGCTCCCACCGGGCGTGCCAAAATGTTGATACAGGAAAACTTCGTTCTCAAGTGCGGGTGAAGGTTGATAGTGGGAGCCACCAACAACTTCGAATGATGGAGGGCTTAGGACCTCAGATGCAGATGTGGATCTACGGGCGCAAAGAAGACAGATGTATGATATAAAGAAGCTAGATCTGCAAGACTGAAACAGATAAGATTAGATCACAATATGCGGGGCTTACCCGGAGAGTGCCGGTTCCAAGAGAATATTAACTCCCTTGGAGGATGTCAATTAGAAAAGACAATAATAGATCATGAACAATAGTTATCATGCAGAAATAATGGAATATAAAATGACAAATAACTAAAATGACGAGAGAACTTAGCTTGTACTCTGCTATGGAGATGAACTGGGCATCAAGATGGTAAGATAACGAACCATGGCAAAGATTTCTCCCTCAAACTTGCAGAACTTAATTAAGCTCTTTCTTCTCTTCTCTCTGGGCCTTGGTCTCTCTAGGTCTAGGTTCTCTAAGTCTTCTTGAAAAATATGTTGGTCAGGGTCCTTCTTTAAAAAATATCTCCTCATGAAATATGGGGGAAAAACCCGTATTTACAGCTTGGATGTGAGGTTAGATTGGGGTTAACAAGTAATCGGGTTGGGTTGAGTAACCCGAGTTAAGAGATATGATGTGATCGCTAGGGACCACGGCTTGAATTATTAGATGGAGTGGGGAGCATGATTGACATGGTAGGTGAGATGATAGATTCCATTTAGAAAGGTGTGTCGGATTGGTATATTAATACCCATGGATTAATAATTTGTGAGAGATGGGGATAATGCCACAAGTCAATTATTAAATGGGTTTATATGGAACCCATTTAATAATTAATTAAATTTGGTTGAATAGATGATGAGGTTTTATTGAAATTTAGGAAAAATAAAGATGAGATAGGAAATTGCATGAATGCGAGATGACGGTGGGGCGTTATACCAAAAATTGGTGTCTAAACTTCCTATAAAATTGCATTATACTCAGTGTGTTGCTTTCCAAACAAACTATTCAAAATTCTAGGGGCTTGATAATAACTAGAGGGATAACACAAGCACCCATTAACTTCCTCTAGTTTTTATGAGATTGCAAGGTGTTGCGGGTATATTAGGGTTCCAAGGAAGGAGGGAAGTTTCCCAATGACTTGCAATGAATTCCGGAAACGAACCAGCTAGGTTTTCAAAGCCCAGAAGTAGACCAACATGGTTGTCAAATCAGTTTCTTATTTTTGGCAGTTGCCAGATCTGCATTGGTATGGTTTTGGATGTGCCACTTACAATGTAGTACGAGTTCTAGTCGAGATTCTCCGTTTTGGCTGATTTTTTGGATTTGCTTTGCCTTGTTGTCTGGACCTGTTTTCCATTGTTTGTTTCTAACGTCCGTCTCTGCAAATTGTAACAAAAATTGTATAACTCTAAAAACCCTACTTCTCTTGAGATTTCAATTATTTTGAATTCCCTATGCTCCTAGTATATCAATTTATGTGATTATGTCTGATTCATTCAGGTATATCTATTTAGATTCGAATGCCATGTGTTGTGGTTAGTTGTAGTGTATCATGAATGTAAAGCCATTTCCACATCTACAATATGCTACATACTTTGGAGTTTGAATGGTTTTATACTAGGATCATGGCTACTATTTTCTCCCACTCTAAAACTAGAGTCAGTGTTGATGGCAGCCTCATAACTAATGTAGCTGCAGAGATCCATTCTTCAAGAATTGCCTGTTGTGCCTTGAACATTTAGTAGGTGATTTAATGCACTTGGTCATCTCTTAAAAGTTGAAAGGATCCAGGGTCAAATCGAGAATTTTTCTCTCATTGTAAGTAAGATTTTCAATGTGTATTTTTTGGATGAATCTATCAGAGCCCATGAAGTCATTATAAAGTTTGTGGAAAGGATAATATATTGTTTAGAAATCTTCATTGAGGAACCCAGAGGGACTAGTGATGAAAAGATAAAATCCCTTATTTTTGGCCAAATTACAATTCTAGATTAGCTAAATCATCATCAGAAGATTATCAATTCAAATATCCCCTTTGGAATTGATGTTCCCCCCCAATTGAAAAAGAGAGATGGCTGTTTGATAAGTTTGAAAAGAAAATGTAAAACGAGTTGTTGGAGATCTTTCCCTAGAAAAGAAATTGAGAATTGTTGATACGAGGTTAGTAGTGGGACACATGTTCTAATCTGTCATCTTTTCTCTTCAAGAACCTGGTGAAACTGTTGGATAGGTATTTATTGGATTTCTTGTTTTGTAAATATATTTCATAAGTTGGTAGGTGTCCATATAAAGCCGTGTATTAAATCAAATATAATAAGACTTGCTCACAAATGCAAGTTGGTTTAGATCATTCCTCCCGGAAATGAGTCATTCAATTGAAGATGTAATAGAAATTGAACATATTCTTTCTTAAGCACCCCATACCAAAATTCTGAGGTAAATCATGTAGAGATTCATGTTAGACCATGTTAGTTGCTATAGATATGTGAGAATATAAGGGTGGGTAGCCAATTTTTGAAATGCACGAGTGTTGATTGTGATCTTGTTCACAAACCAAGGTGTTAACAATAACTTGGAGTGATAACACAAGCCCCTCTTGACATCCTCTACTTTTTATGGGTTTTGTAAGGAGCTAGACATGGATTCTAGGATTTTTGTGAAGAGATTGATTCGTGAGTGAACTAGACATTTGGAGATAGGATTTTACACATTATAGCACATCATGTATAGTCATCAATTCAGATCTTGTTTTTATACATGTTTGTTTATGGCAGAAAATGACCATTTACTTGTGGAGTCAAATGGTCAACAATTAGCAAAATTGGTCATGTACATTGTCATAGTCTAGTTTTTCTAGAGGTCGATCATGTTACATTCAGACGTATTTTCTCAGTCTTTTATTGATAGTCATATACAAAGTAGCACGAAATTGGGTATTAGATTCCTAAAACCCCTAAAATTCTTGACATTGTAATTACTTCATTGTTTTACATTAGCCCAATTATTCCTATATTTCTTATGATACTTATACTCTGGAATTTCCTCCTACTTGTATATAATTAGGTTTGTATCATTGATTAAACTTTGATTAAGGCATAAGTGCCACTTTAGATGTGATTTTTGTGGTGCTTTTTTAATTAATCCACTTTTCACACCTACATTTTGGTGAACCCATGCTTATATCAAGCATCCTGTAACATCCCCATTTTAAGATACTAGAACAAGGGAATTTTTTTTTATTATTTATAAAACGTTCTCTGTTATGAATTATATAATTCAAACACACGTTCAAGTTTTAATAATTGTTCTCTGCCCAAACAATGCAGTTTGGAACACACAATTTCCTTTTAAAACTAATGTTCCCTGTTCACATATTTGCAATATGGAACACACATTCAGTGCCATTCAATCATATAACAGATTCTATATGCTGTTGTAAATGACTCGAAGAACTACCGATCTCCCATTTTCATGGCTCGGACTTTCAACGATCTCTCATTTCATGACTCGGTAACTACCGATCCTTCATGTTCATTCATGCATAGTATATTATATATACAAGGTTCTCTTAACCGTTTCCGGTTATCGAAGTGATCCATTTAAGAAGCCTATCTGAATATTTGTTACTGATATTCATCTGACATCCTGCATCTTAAATTAAGTGATTAGGACAACGCAACCAACACTTGTGATACTTTGGCCAAAGATTTTCACATGCTTTGCATGATCATATTCCTGGATGCGATACACACCAATGGAATACGTCCTTCACCTCACTTCACCTGTTATCTAGAATGGTCTTTCCTGGTTCCTACCAGTCCTTCCAATTTAAGGTCAAATTCTAACTTCCAATTTCCAACTAGCAATATGAAAGAATATAGGAAGGCACTCATGGTAACTAAAGATACGCAAACATACGGTGTCGTTCCCAACGACTCCGTGTGTCTAGTTATCTTTAGTCCTCCTTAGTCACTTCATATACGTGATCATATTCCTACCCCCAGCCAAGAACTTAATATTCAGCCTATGTATTCTTGATGATTTAATTTGGGAGGGCATTGTAATATGTCAGCTATAACATTGTGTCGTCATGAAGACCCTGCCTTCATGAAGACACTGTGCTGTAGCTGGCGTATGTCAATGTCCTACGGAATCCTCCCATCGAGAGTACACATCCTACTCAAGTGATTTGGATATGATCTTAATATTTAAGATCAACTTTCAGCAACCATGCTGATCCTTTATCCTCGTTCCCGTTACAGTTGTATGGAGCTAAGAGAGACTAAATCCGCCTTCTAGCTTACGATGCATATTCTCCTTCGTACCGAAGGGTTGCATTTTCTCTACTTGGTTCTTTTCTTAATCATTGGATTAAGCAGCCCATTACCGACAGACGTGATAAGTTTAACCTATTAAACTTAACCAAGTTTTTCACAACTGTAACCCAATTCAGAATTCCGGCTTATTAGACGTCATTTAAACGAGGTCTAATTCTCAATAAATGTATTCATTTATTCTCCTTAACCTTTCATAGTTAAGGTCTATTAGCTCTGGATATATTTTTCCCATATCCTTACTTTCTGAATTTAACATTCGAGGTTATTAACGGAGTCCGAAAACGAAGTTCGGTTGCTCCTAAGTTAATTGATATTCCTTAGCTTCCAAGCTAATCCTGAATACCTATCAGTTATGGAATCATGTTCTTCCTAATCCTTTTAATGCCAATTAAAAATTCATCTTAACCCAAAGTATGAACTAATTGCACATTTCAACTTAAAAGTTGCATTTAGGTAAAAATAGATATCAATTCCTTTTAAATCCATCCAAGGACAATTGAATAATTCCAAATCAAGAAATAACATTATATTTCCAATTTAATCAACAATATCAAACTGATATAGTTATTAAAATATCACACTTGTATTAGTATTCATCAATCCATTTCATAATCCATACATTTGCTAGTCCAAATGACTGGACTTTGTTTATATAAAACAACATTACAACTCAAAGATAGAAGAATGTACTTTCTTCTTTTCACAATTCCTCATAGAGGAATAATAACTAACAAATACAATACATCTTCAAACAATCAAAAGAAGCATCAAAAAACAACCATTTCTTCATTTTACTCAAATTCCATCTGTAAAATTTCTTGCACGGTTCAGTTCATTGAATTGAGCATATTAAGCACTTGTCATTAAAATGAGGTGCTTCTAATTAACTGTCTCAATAAAAGAACCCTGCTTTTATGAAACAACAGTATGAACATCAATCAAGAATTAAGTATCAAAAGAATGAATAGTATGACAACTGAACCATCTAAATACTATCCCAATCAGTCAAAGAACTACTGTCCTTTTTCCCAAATGTTCATTACAAAAAGTAATTTCCTTCAACAGTTCTAGATTACAACAGTTGTAAGAACTAGGAATATAAGTAAGACTATTGCTGTTATAACATAACTGCTTTCCTTTCCATTCCTTTCATTAGTAATAAATGCAAAGGATAAAATCTAACTGAAATGTAAACCAATTACTTTCCTTTCAGTTCATGCAACTCATTTGATTTCTAGCAATCAAGTGCAGATGAGAAAAACAAACAACAATACATATAGATGCCTAAACCCAGGCAATACAAAATTTGTTCTTAAACGATTACAGATTTCCAACTGTATGAGAGAAGAAAAGATCATTTTTCCAAGTTATCCATCCACATTCCTATTTCTTTCCTCATGACTATCCTAAAAATTGAATCCAAACGAGACACAAATCAAGATAACAGTTCAGAGTGAAACTTACAAAATCCATTCGGAATTCACTTTCCAACAGCAAGAAATAGTTCTTTTCATAATCAGCTTTAAATGAAAACAAGGATGAATTTATCGTCCTTATCAATACTTCATTTAAATCAGCCTCATACGAATACCATAACAGGTTAGTAAAACATCGTGCTCATCATAGGACAAGCAGTATAAAGATGCATACTATGTACTTATTGTACTAGAAGATTCCATACTTATTTCACTGTATTTTAACCAATAAACAGTTATACAACCACGTAATCACTTATTCACATGACCTTCATGAACGCATACAGTTCATAATAACAATTTACACATTTTTGTTACCTACAGCAAGACCAATTCATATTGCACAATAAAGCTCTATTATTGCTATTTCCAGAACTCAATCAGCAAAAGAGAAGAATTCATTCCTTTAACTATTTCAATAAGAAAACAACCATTTTCTTCAAACTCAACAAGAACTACTTAGGTCAATTTCATTTCTTTATAAATGATTGTGCAAAATCAGAATCATACGAAACATTTCAATATTCCGTTTGTACAGAAAAACATAGCACTCAGGAAACCATCTAAATGCCACTGTCATCTCTATCAAGCTGAACCTATAACGTACAATAAAACAGATTACCGTTTCTTTCAAAATTTAAAACAGCAGAAAAAGGAAAAACTCGTTTCCTTCAACTTTCAGTAAAGAAACAATCATCTTCTTCCAAATGAAATAAAAACACCCAAATCGTGTTTATCTTAGCATGACAACTCAACTCATAATGATAACAGAACAATCGTTCAACATTGAAAAGAAAACTCACATAGCCTGTACAATTTCAATTCAATATACCATAAACAATGAATACCCAATTCGAGTTCCTTGCCAACAAACAATTCTACCCTAAATCCATTTTTCTATTCACAATGATGTGCAGAACCCAAAATGCAATTTTCATACAACAATACCCTTATAATGAAAACCCACATAGGATATCAGATGCACAACAAGGTACAGTCAAGACAGACCCAAACAACAAGCTAATTTCCATGCATTTCTCTGCTTATTTGCACAAAAATACAAAACCAAGTTCTTGTTCACAACTACAGTCCGAACTGGAGATCAAACCGCATCAAATAAGACACAAAAAAATCAACTTTCCACCAAGGCAAGAGAAAATACCATTCATTTAAAAGTTCAGAAGGAAAACAGTTACTTTCCTTAACTTTCACGAATACCCAAGTCGTATTCGTTAAATTTTACAAAAGAAAAGAACAACAATAAGAATATTACTATCACTTCCTTCAAACTGAGCTCATAATGCTCAATAAAACTCAAATGCTATTTCCTTCAAAATCCAAAACAGCAGAAGGAAAAGGATCTTATTTCCTTTTAAAATTTTCAGTATAGAAACAACGTCAAACAACTCGCACAGCCTGTAGAGATTTCATTCCATAAAATCATTTAAAAAGAATTACCCAGTTCGAATTCTTATCAACAAACATCTCAAAATTGATTTACGCACAGCTGAGTATTCATAAGTATAATTTCGTTATAATTTCAGTAAAGAACATCCTCAATACTGTCAAACAAACCAACACAGCACGACTGTATTTCCAGCTCAATTATATATGCAAAGACAGTTCAAAACACAACAACAAGAAAACGATTCTACCCAAATCATTTCCAAAAATGACAGCAAAAATCGACTAAACCCAAATCATCTCAAACATGACAACAATCAAATAAACCCAAAACCCCCTTCATCAGAAGAGCAGGGTTGTTTTAATGAGACGTTTAAGCAAAGCAAGTGTTTTAAAGAGAAGGGCTTAACATGCCTGGTATTCTTCCTCGAATGCTCAAAGAAAACCACATCTACAGAAGGTATTTCCTTCCATGGTGACAACAACAAGCTTTCCAAACAATCCCTTCCTCTATTGGCTCAGAAAACAATGTTCAATTTCCAAAGAAACAGTGATAATCAACCAAACACAACTAGTTCGACTGAACCAAGAAAAACCAAATGCAGAGCAACTTTCCAAAAATCCGAGCAAACACAAATGACCAACAAAAATTCCTCCATACTCTTTCCAAGGTGGACTGGTCGCGAAGACCAAGAAATTAAATGCATTAAAGGCTTTGCCTTTTTCTATTTCCTCACGCCACTACCGACTTGGGTTGGCAAACTCCCAATTTCAAATTTTGCATGCAAACCAAGTTTAGTCTCATGACTAACTAGATACCTCCACCTTTTTCCTGTTCCCGCCAAACTTGGCGCTATCCACGCAAGGACTCACATTAATTGCCATTAAATTTCCTTCCATCCTTATCCTTTCCCATGGGTCTGTGCGTCCCCTTCTATGTTAGGATTAGTTTAGGATTAGCAATAGTGTTCAAACCTAGGTCACCGCCTAGTCTTTAGGTTAATAGAACTTAGGTCTATTTTCACCATTTAGAATTTAAAAATCCACTTAGGATAGTAGTTTAGGATGTAAGGTAGAACTTAGGATTAGATTAGGATCTAATTTCCCCTTAGCACCTAACACTTAATCAATCAACTTCCAGTCAAGTCTTCCCGACTGACTTCCAATTCAATGCTGTGCAGGACGTTTCGTCCCACGTTATACATACCTGAGCCACCCGTATCCAGGCATTTATCGCCTTACGGGATCTCACGTTACAACAGTGCATGGTTCGAGAATCGAACCTTTGTCGTTGGCATCTACGTGCCAACTGTTCATACTTGAAATCAGGCGCTGCACATTTATATGAACCTTCAGTCCGGTTTAAGAGTAAATCGACAAAGCGATTACAAGAAGGCCTCAGCAAATAGAGTTTAGCAAGCATACGACAAATTTGTTGTCACATCAGCAAACATACAAGCAATAATAACTGCTATCCCATGTAAACAAATTACAATATGCAAGAATCTAGATTAGCAACACATTCCCTTAAGATCAAAATATATATCTTAACATGTTTGCCTTCATTTCAGCAGTTACAACATTAAGAAAGTAATCACCATGACAACTTACAAAAATCAGGGCGTTACACATCCAAGCCCATAAGGAGATTTTTTGGTGAATTCGACGCATTTTACACCTAACCTAACCCGGATAGTACTAAACCTATGGTTTTACTTTATGTAGCCTAAATTTTCTTACCAAATTCTAGGCATTGTTATTGATTTTCCTATGGTCTATTCTATTTTTCCAATATTTTTTCCCTATCTCTTGTGTGTGATTTTAGTTGTGAATTGTTACTTTAAATATTTTATACATCTTTTATGCATCCAAATTGATAATATACTAGACTCCAACTCGATGCAGTGGAGGCATAATCAATTCAAATCTAGTTGATATTATAAAAATTCCCTCATTTTCACCTAGGTTTTGCACTAATAATACAAAGATGTTTCATATAGATGAAAGTCAAGCTTGACCTAAAATTAATCCAACATCTTTTGAAAGTCCTATGGATGAAAATACTTTCAACGGTCCTCATAATTATATTGAATGCCAAAATAGTAAGGAAATTGAAATTTCTTCAGAAAACCCATCTCGGCTTAAAGATTTGACATATTTTAGACAATAAATCTTAGAAAATGCTAGTGAAATGGATGATATATTCAATTTCATAATAGACATAAAAATTATGAAACTAAAGGTCTAATAAATCTTAATGTGTCAATTATTCAATAAAAACCCCTATAAAGTGAAACACAAATAACTTAATGTTAAAAAATGATCAAGTACTTGTTGAGACCCTAAAAAAACCTTCTCAAGTGATTGTATCTCGAGTTTTTCCAACACCATCCAATCTCATGCCTCATCTAATGTACATGTTTCCCTCTATTCTACACCTCTTATTGTTACTTCTTCACTTATTCCTCACACTCATGTTGTTCCTAACATTCCACAATTTGTTTCCTACATATTCTATAGCTACTACCACATTACCTCCTAAGATAACCACTATGGTGAACACCATGTGCAAATTTGTAATGTCCCCTTTTTTCGGGAAATTACTAATATATGGGTTCATCTCTTTTGTTTACATCGTAACCCCTTGGCATGCCTAGCGTTATAAGTGGGAGTCTCTTTAGTTAGTTTAATGTGTAAATAAGCTAGTTACTTTTATTTATTTAATTAAAAATAAATAAATAAAGTGCACATAGTCTTAGCATTAAATATTTTATTATGTTTTCCCTCTAAAAGGGAAGAGGTCGGTCATTGGATATTACACCCCTAAGTTCTATAAAAATAGTTTGCATTTCCTTTAGAGGGTTATGTTGATGAATTATTCAAATTTACTCCCTACTTGGAGATTTGGCTTCCTGCATGGAGAAGGGATGTATGCCCAAATTTGATACTCTTGCTCTCTCTCTCTCTCTCTCTCTCTCTCTCTCTCTCTCTCTCTCTCTCTCTCTGACAATTCTCTTGCAGTTAATTGGAGTTGGTTGCTTTTGCTTGGTTTATCCATTCTAAGTGCAACCACTTTGATTGGGGATTTTTTAAGCATATATTTGATATCTCAAAATATACTTATGTTGCAGATTTGATTTAGCATAGTTTTATGAATGTGTGTGAGTAGATTTGAGGGTTTTAAGAGTCATACAAGTGTTGGAATTAATTTCTGTGCAAGCAATAATTTATTTTTCCCTAGGCAACTTACTATTTTGGCTATTTTGGGTTTTTAGCAACTATTGTTCTAATTTGGTTTGATCCATCTTATTCCTTATATTTTTCCGAGTCTGTGCATGTGTCATTTGTCCAAATCAGAGTAGTTTTGAGGAAGATATGAATTTTTAAAAATTGCAAAAGACTAGGGTTTGATTACCAAGTGTTTTCAGTTGTGTATGATCATAATAAAAATCTGAATTGTCTATTAATTATTTCTGAGCAAAAGGAGTTGATTTGGAGTGTTTGGAAGCTTGGAGAAGGGCTGAAATATTTTTATTGATTTTATTCTAACCCTAACAACTTGGAGGCATATTTCAAGGGAAAATTTGAGTGGGTTTAAGGGTTCATAAAATTCAGTTTGTTATTTCATTTGAAAGCTCGTGATTTCTACTTTATTGTGCAACTCGTTTCATGCCAAAACTCCAAGTATTTTGTGAGATATTGATTTTTCAAGTTTCAGTTGTTTTGGGTGATTTATTAATCAATTCACTGTTGCTAAACATCAGATCTAAATGTTATTAGAGTCCTAATTAGTTCTCCCATCTAACCCACCACTTTGGCATACTCCAACCCCATTTTAGGTTGTATTATTGCCGACATTGGGTTATTTGAGGTCAAACTAAGAAGATCTAATCTTTCTAGGATCGATCATGTTGATTGATTTTCGGATTTATATTTATCCCAAGAAGGAGACACTACAAAATTACAAGCTAAGATTAAGCAAATGTCTCAAGGTGCAAAAAACCTTGCAATAGGATCACTTTAAATTTAAGATTACTTGACCCTATAATTGATGGTGTATTAGCTTACTCCCAATCATCGAGTTTCATGATTAAAAATTTTGAATTTTACAATGGGAAGGGATATCCATCTCATTATCTTAGGTCCTTTTATGTTTCTTGTCTAAATTTTGTATACGATGATCAATTATTGACTAAGTTATTTCCTATTAGACTAAAAGACTATGCTCTTCATTGGCTTTATGTAATATCCCAAGGGTCTATCCGTACTTTCACTTCATTGAACATATATGATTTTATTACACACTTTTAAGTGAATATTAACATCAAGGTCACATTACACAAATTATTCAACTTAGAAAAATAAAAATGAGTATGTATTTATATTTATCAACATGGCAACCAAGATGATTTGTAAGTTTCATGAACACGATCCCATCTGTATATTTATTCAAAGCCTACTCTCACCTATCAAGAACAAAGTCATGTTCAACATGTATCAATCACTCATTGTCCTTTGTCGCACAATTAGAGATGTATAGGTCAAACTTATTGAGTCCAACATGCTTATTATGGGGTAACACTCCTACCTCTAATGGAGTAACATATCAACATATAGGAAACTTCAAGGCTAAAAAAAGTTATAATACTTTCTAATCCAATCCTAAAGTTAAGATTACAGCTAGTGCAAGAGAACATCCAAAAACTAGCATATAATAGTCATGGTTCAATAACAACATAGATAATTTATAAGGTCAAGTAAGAGCTTGCAAAAAAAAGTTACAAAGATTGCTTGAATGTGAATTGATTACACTACCTAGTAGCACTTGCACCTTTAGGGGGTGTAATGAAAATGCCCATAGGAAATTTAAAGGTTTATTTTCAGATTTTTTTTTTCAGTTGATATAACAAGTGTAATATATAATGTTGAAAGTTTTTTTAAACCTTTTTAAAACTAAAACCCAACCAATGAATGTAAGATCAATATATCAAAATGACTAAGAATGGGGAAGTAAAATAGGAAAAGGATCATAAGCTCAATGAAGTTTAATGAACTTCACTATAACTATTTTCCACCACCTTCTCCACTATGAAATGTCAAACACCACAAAGAAAAGGTGAATATGAAACCTTAAAAATAAAAAATAAAAATGTGTAATCATATTGCAAAAAAATATAAAGGAATGAAAGAAAGAAAAATTCACATTTTAAAAAACATAGTGCATTTGAAATCTCTCAAAGAGTTATTCATTTTTGTGAAGCATCAATCATCAAGATTGAACCTTCTACTAACATCAAGCCTACTACAAAGATTGAACTCAAATCATGTAAAGTAGTAAATACTATAATTTGGAGTAGATATCTAACTAAATAAGAAAAGTGAATGCAAGATCAAACCAACATTGAAAATATCCCTTAATTTTTAATAGCAAATATCTGCAAAAGTTTATAAAATAATATTAGTATGAAATTAGACATAATGAGAACACCATTACAAATCTTTCATTGAAGAGTTCATCAAAAATTAGAATTTAATCATGGTTGCCTTTTGTAATTTTAACAAAAATAATGTCTTCGTTTATTACTTTTTTCCCTTAAAATAAACTCACACATATTAAAGTTATGTTCCAAATAAAGAGAAGGACACATTTGAGTTGAAGATATAAATTTCTTGAATTATTATGTGGCTTAACCAAACCAACATTTGAAAATGTTTAAAAATCCTCTTTCCGACTAGGGGTACCTCATTTACATATAAAGAAAGCAATATATATAAGGATGTGTTGGCACCCAAAGTTGTCTCACTTCATTTTGGGGCCTTATATTTAAAATATTTCGACCATAGAGGGATTTTAATGGTAGATATGCACATATTTCGGGCACACTTGTGTTAAAAATAATCAAAACGCGTGTTCTCTTCATTTATTTTTTGGTGCACACTTGCAAATTTAAAGTATTTTCGGGTTGAAGTTGAGTGGAAATTCCTTAACTCTATTCAATTCCTATGAAATTTGTACTGCTTTAGCTTGGAAATTCCTTGTCCAAAACATCCATTATTTTCAATGATTTGGAAGGATATGTAATAAGAGGAAACCACCAGCTTCATCGTAAACCTTGTGCTTTGGTTGTGAATTCTCTTTGCACAGAGTGTCAATCATAGACACTTGGCGGTCATCAATATTATTGCATTTGGGATGATTTTGAACTTTGGATTTGATCTGTATTTTGAGAAAAAAAATTGGAACACATACACATGGAGCTTATTTAGTAAGTTCTCCACCTTTTTAGCTCAACATTTTCCCTTCTCTGTCTTCCTAATGGATCATCAACCAAGTGGTGCTTTTTGGACTTAGGAAATACCTTGGGAGAATGTAGACTTCTTTGTGATAGATCCATGGCCTCTATCGAGGCTTCCTTGCTCAACACAACTTTTAAACTCAATTCCATTTCCTCCCTTTTGTGTAGAGTATTGATGGACGACACACAACATTAATTTATGTCCTATGTGGTTTTATCTTTAAACCCTTTGAATCTTAGTTTATATATGTTAGAATGAAATAATGTTGGAGAGAGGAACATGGCGGACATCGATGAAGTCTCAACCCTACGTAGACTTTTAGTCTAAATTGAATTTGATGATTTGGAGGTGATGAAAATGGAACCATAGGAACATCAAAACTAATGTAACATAGATAATTTTCATTATAAAATCATAAATCTCCATGTTACCTCTTACCTGCACACATGGTTAATAGTGCAACTATTGGTTTGGTTGCGTTGGACAATCCATGGACAAAATAAGATAATGTCAACTGGTGTAATGAATTATTATTTCAAGAGGACTATAGTTGGAAATCAGATTTTTTGATAAAATATGAAGCAAGTTCTGGATGGAGCAATTTATAAACAAAGCTATGTTTTTGCATATAACTTTTGATTAGGAGATCCAATTTAAGAATGGTTTGGTACTTTTGGAAAGATCATTTATAAAACTATGCAATTGTTATAATTTTGAGATGAATGGTTAAAAACTTGTGAGTAGTTAATGACAAAGTCTTTGAGTCTACTATTAGTCTCACAATAAAATCAAATGAAGATCTCACTTTATTCCCATGTGAAAAATTTATAATCAATTGGAAAAGTGGCAACCTTATTTTCATCCCTTCTCACCATTTCATGGATGTCCAATCAGTTTTATGCCACCAATTTTAATCTTTTTCTTCGAGAATCCAGTTTTGAATGTGCACGCAGCACAAAAGCCTTTGAAGCTTTTTTCGCTTTATTTTGGAGTCCGTTACCATTTTCAATGCCCGTTGAAAAGATCATTGCTTTTATTTTATGTTTATGTCAAGTATTTGTAAGTTTCATGAACACGAATCCCATCCGTGCTTTTATTTTAATTTAAAAGAAAGCGTGCAATGTCCTTAAAAGGGGCAGGTAGGTTAGTTTTGGATGCCTGCTTTTGATTGTTGCGGGAAAGAAACGATGGAATTGGATAGTGAGATCTGGAGTGAAATAGCAGAAGATATACTTGTTCTTATTCTGGCTAAACTGCCCACTCTTTTGCATTGCAAGTTTCGTACAGTTTGTAAAGAATGGAAGCATCTTCTTTCACCGTCACAGGGGTTTGGACGCATATCATCAGGGATTGTTCCTTGCTCCTTCCCTGCTTTTCTCTTGGGCGGAACTGAAAGCGCCTGCAAATCTGATAAGGATTTTCTCCTATACCAATCGATGCCCACTTCCTGTATGCGCAACCTCTCGTTAGATTGTTTCCTACCAGAACCAGTCTTCGTCCTCGCTTCCTGTAAGGGTATCCTCTGTTGCCGTTCCTTTTCTATGACAGGGGAAATCAGCTCTTATTACATTTGCAACCCTGTTACGAGAAAATGGAAAAAGTTGCCCGCATTGAATGGGCGTTCGCAGACACGATTTCGTTGGATTGGGGTTTGATACCTGCACCAGGCGCTGCACTTTGGTGCTTGGAATAAATAAGTGGGAAGAAATCCCCGGAGGAGTATTGGTAGTGAAAATATATGATTCAGAGGGGGACGAATGGACTACATTCCGCACGATTAATGCTCTGTCATCGGCTCCGACAGGGGAAGGAGTATTCTCTGGAGGGAGCTTCTACTGGCTTAGTGTAACCAGCGAAGTCAAAAACCGACTGATAATGGGGCGAACTGGTGTAGCCGCACTGAAATGTGGAAAACAGGACATGGAGTATTATTAGCACGCCACAGAGGCCTCTTGATTCCAGGTCCGAACCATACTGCCATGATTGTATATCCGATTGGAACTTGACAGGGCATGAGGGGAATGTGGTTTTGGTGTACAACATATATCTGCGCTTGTGGAGGTTAGATGAGAATAATAATTCATGGGCAGAGGCGAGGCCATTTCCTGAAAGCCCGTGTTTGGGAATGCCGTATACGGGAATGAAGTATTATTCTCCGCTGGTTTTAGTGAACAGCTGTGGGTGGATTTTGGTACACCTGCCCGACCTCGGTTTGGTTGTAATGGACTCACAAGGAACAGTGATTCACGCCATTGAAGCTGCATCAATCAATCCGCCAAGGGGATTTGCCTATGAAATTAATAATGTTTTATACCCTTAGAAAAACATTTGACTTGGTGCATTTTTTGACTACCATTCGCTCAAGCTCGACGCCTGATCTGCTCTTCCTGCTTCAGCTGCTTGCCTTTGCATGGACGCGTGTCATGCTAGCTTCTCGGCCGTGCTTGTCCCAGGATGCAGATCTGGTGCGCCTTTTGCCCACCCCCTCTGTCCGTTTCTGCCAGGCATGGGCATATCCTGCCCATTTGTGATTTTGGAGGGATAGGAATGGGACCAACTGGAATCAGCAGGCCACCCCAACCAATGTTTTCTGCACTCCATTCTCTGTAAGTTCTTTCTTGATATGCTCAGCTTTCTGTAGGTAGTTTATTGCAGACCTCAATTCTGCTAAAAGCAAAATGTACTATTTGGCTTGTCATCCTTATTTTGTGTTACAAATACCTGTAAATGTTTTCCTGCTGGTTCTTGATTCTTGGAGGCTCTTTCGGCTTGTTGAGTATGGAAGTGAGATTGTCCAATTTTATGCCTTGGTTTTTAAACAGACATCTTTGTGATGATTTCTTCTGGTCATTTCATCAATATTTATCTTTACTGATAGATCTAGGAGAATACCATGATGCTAAAAATGACCATCAACTTGCAAAGAAATTGCAGAAACTTATAGTTCTGTGTGGAACGCGCATAGGCTAGAAATCAGCCTAAATATAACAATGTTTATTTAAGAGAGTCCATAGACACTGACGAATTTGTTTAGTCGTAAGATTTGCATTTAATTTGCTAAATATTTCGTCAACTCGATTTCAATAAACAATTCGTTCCAGGGTTTGAAGGACCATGGCTGTAGTAATATATTCAATTCAGTTTATGATGCATCCATTTTTTTGTGGAAATCAATGTATGTTTTTACTGTTTTTGGAGACCATAATAATTTACTGCTTTGGGCTTAAAATTCATGATTTCAATCTTATATGATTTTAAAATTATATGCTTAAAATCTTCCAAAACTTACACAATTTTTGTTCATATTTTGTAATTATATTGGATACAACACTGGTCATTATTTTGTATGATCCCTCGTGTTATCGAGCCTGAAGGTTTCCATGCAGGCCATTTTGAAACTCAGATCTTTGCAAACCTACAGGTCTTTGACCTGCTTAATTAAAAAAAAAAATTAATTTGCGAACTTTTTCCAGTACACAGTTCTTTTTCTTTTGTTCCCTATTTATATCTATTGTTAAAACTGTATTGAAAATACTATTGCCATGTTCCATATTCTAAGTGTATCGTCAAAACTTGTTTGTTGGGTTCTTGTTGTGATTTTCTAGTATATTGGGTATACTCACATTGTAAGGTTTTGCATTGTATAATGAATTGCCATCCTCAAACAAGACGGCAAATTGCTTACAGGGTGGTATCATGATTAGTTGCAAATGGATGGTTATAGTTTTAGGCTTGCAAGTGCGTGCCTTACATGGCTAACTACGCTTTAGGTGCGGTATTAAGTGCTTTGTATTTTCCTGATTTTTTTTAAACAACATCTAAGCACCACATGGTAGCTAAACTCCAACTTTAAAGAAATGCAGAAATCTAAACTTTAAAATGTCTCACAAGCCTTGTTTGGTTATGTAAATACTTTTTATCTGTTCCAAACAAAGTAAAGACAATGTAGATCTGGTTGCTTTAACTTGTTCAGCTGCCCAACTCATAATTCAACCAGTTTATCAACAGGCTCTAGAACGAGTTTTAGAGCTGCTTTGAAATGTCATCGCATATTCTATACCTACTTCAACACAATATTCTACTTGTTCAACTAAACAATACATACTCCATATGTCTTCTACTTTTCCTTATTAACTACCATCACAGGTCAGTTTTCGTATATGTTATACAAATACAAATGTGCTTAGTCATCTCACTAAATTCATATCTACAACCCGAAATGTTTGTCAGATTTAAAGTTTCTGTTATTACTATATTGTCTAAACATATTGCAACTCTAGCCTTCTCCATATATACAAGCAATCCAAGGTGGGTGAGTTATTCATTTAATTACCTAAAGTATTTTGTATCTCTATGTGTCAGTAATATACACAGCCATATGTTTCCCTGACAAATCTGCATCCTTTACACCACTGCTTTTAAGCAAGTTTACTATATGCAGTCCACTACCTTTAATTTTGTATTACACGTACTTTGTACACTTATCAAATGTGAGTCCACATTTCTAAGTCTAACAGTACCCCGTGGCACTCCACCAGCACTTTACACAGATATGATACTGACACAGTTGATGAATGAAAGAGAGCTCCTACCAAAACCTCTTCTCCTTCTACTCGGTCTTTGCGAGCAGATTTTGGAGCCTTAAACCTTCTCTGCTACTCTCTCCCTCCCGTACATAATCGAACCTTCGATTTCTAGCTGGACTTCTCTTCATATTGGTCCACATGAAATTTTGTATCAGATCAATGCTTAGTGTCATGAATACAATGTTTAAAATTATTGGTTTTTCATTTGACACAAATTTTGCCAACTTTAGTGCATTTTCCTAACATTTAATTCACCTATTTATATTACCTGCCAACTTAACTACATTTTCCTAACATTACATTTACTTGTTTACCTATTTATTATTAGCTATCATTTCCCAAGATAAGAACATTCTCAATGTACGTATTGTAACCCATTTATATGACAAGATGCCTGCATAGAACATCAAACGTTGGGAACAAGATATTTACATTTACAAATGAACAAAGTCGCACCAATCCTATGTATCTTCTGCATCATAAACACGTGATATGTAAATGAAATAAGTTGATTTCTGATCCGTCCAATCTCTATGGCAGGCAAACAGCGGTAAACCTGCCCTTGGTCCCTTTGTTTAATTGATTAGCCCGAATCTTGTTAGTTTCATGTAGGTATACAGTTTTGAGTAGGACATCAAAATACAAACAACCCAATTCAGGAACAAAATACCTAATCTAGAACAACAACATAACACAACCAAATCTTGCACAAATTATAGCATCGACAATGTCACCAATACATAATAATATATATTTATGCCGAGGTGTTCCCCATATGGGAAATGCCTTTTCAATCGTTCATGATATTGTGTTAAATTTGACGGCCATTTGGATGTTTTTCAATGCGATTAAAATTGATGGGTGTCCAGACGGTTACGACGGGCGTATTGAGTTTTTGTTGTTTTTAACAGATTGAACTCCAAAAAATCTCGTAGTTGGCAAGGCGGGATATAGATTTTGAGCAGCATAATGAAGTTAAAGGTAACAATAATTTTTACTGTATGTTGTTCTAAACCCAAATCTTGCTCATCAAAAGGAAGTCTATCAAGAGACCATAAAGGTCCTCAGAAATCTTCGAGTTGAAATACAGTGTTTAAAAGAGCAGTCAAGAAAGATAGAATAGAAGAAAGAAGCAGGAAAGGTCCCATTTGATATTGATGACATTAGAGAGATATGTAAAATGATATGCCAGGAGATTAGTATTCCATTGTTAGGGAATTGGTTGAAGGGGAACACTACGTCCGCAAGCACTGAGAATGAATGGAAGATCCTAGATGCAAATCTTCCCATTGATAACATTGACTACGACAAGGAGATTACTATGAATGTTGTTGTGGGTGGATGGATTTTGAGCAATATCTTGATTGATACAGTTGTGGAAGTAAATGTTCTTACATTAGATGCATGGGTGCAAATGGGGATACCTCCATTACATCCATCATATAACGTGTTGTTTATGGCAAATAGGACTAAGGCCACTCCCATATAAGTTTTAAAGGATGCATCTATAACAATATAAGGGGCCAAATTCACTGGAGATTTTGAGGTACTAGCACTCGCGGAAGCAGACAACTTTCCAACTTTACTTGGGTGCCCTTGGTGTTATGCAAATAATGTTGATTTACGGTTCAACAAAGGATATATTAGTTTTGAAAACAAGGAGTAACGAGTTGTAATCCCATTAACATATGGCAATTCTACACCGTATGTTGAGCCTTTGAGTGAGGAGGACTTGAACAGAATTTATGTGCGCGCTATTCAAGACCCAGAGGTCAATGAGCCATCAAAGGAGGGCATTCTTCAGTGGGAAGATTCACAGTCTATTAGTGATACTAGTATTTCTTGCCATAATTGGGATCACGGTACTTATGAACTAGTAGGGCGCAAAGTAAAAAGCACAGCTGCACGGAAAAAACGGACTTCGCTCTGTTTGATGAATAGGTGGCTTGGTACCATGGTATACTAGGGTGGAAGATCTTCCAGTATCTTTGCAAGCCATGGAAGCACAATGGACAGACAAAGTTAAGAGAAGGGACATTTTGGCATATACCCTGCGTGGGATAGCAGTGCTCTAGTTGGTGGTTCACAGAGATAATCTTATGGAATGGAATGAAATAAGGATCACTTTATCTACTTGGTTTTTCAGGGGCAATGCAGTTATTCAAATATGCACTTATCATGGTAATCAACCCGTTCAACACCATATCTAACAATGTGAGAGACTTTGGATTGCAGGAGAGGAAGCATTACCACCTTCACTCTGGATGCATAAATTATATTCCACCCTACAAGGATGTGCGTGTGCTTGGTATGTATATGCAGAGCTACATAGAGAGACTAGAAATTGGAAGACTTTGATTGTAGGAATGATCTAGACCTTTGACTACTTCTCGTCTAAACCTCCATTAGAAGAGGCATTAAAATTTGTCAAGTGCTTAACTATGGTAGATAGTGTAAAGACAAAATAGCTCATTTAGGAATTATTTGGTGAAACAGAGTCAGGGGAAAATTTTGAAGAATAAGAAGAACTAGAATCCATACTAATTGAGCGCGCTTTCCTTGAGAAAGAAAAAGGAAAGATGGTATACATAGTGGATGACGAGGAAGTTGAGAATTTGGATGTCGATCATTCACAAGGAGTGTGCAAGGTCTTAGACAATGCAGATAAGGATACACGCGCATATCACGAACCAATGAAGATGAAGAAAGTAAATATTGGATCAGAGGTTGAGCCTAAGGAGGCAATAATTGGAGACTATTGGTCAGACTCAGAAGTGAAAAAAAATATTGAGTTACTACGGGATTATCAAGACTTATTCCCTCGAGGGCATCATGAACTTAAAGGCATGCATGAATCGCTAGGGTAAATGAAGATAAAGCTTAAGGAAGGTGATCGCCTAGTTAGAAAGAGACCTTATAGAATGAACCCTAATTTGCACGAAAAGGTAAAATAAGAGATTGACAAAATGTTGAAATATAGAATCATTCGACCCCTGGATGAGTCAGAATGGGTTAGTATAATGGTGATTAGTATCAAGAAGGACGGTCGGATTCGAATCTGTGTAGATTACAGGGAACTGAGTGTTGCATGTGTCACAGACCCCTTTCCTATGCCTTTCACCGAGAAAATACTAGAAGGCGTGGTGGGGCGCGAAATATATTCATTTACAGATGGGCTTTCTAGGTATCATTAGGTTAGGATTGCCTAGGAGGATCAGGAAAAGGAAAAATTTACTTCTGAATGGGGCAACTTTTCCTATACTGTGATGCCCTTTGGATTGAAGAACACGCCTACTTATTCTCATTTATAGTTGTCCAGGCATTCAAAGATTTTATTCACAACTTATTACAGGTTTTATCTAGATGATTGGACAGTATATGGGCTTATTAAAGATCATTGTGACAATATGCACTTAATGTTTGAACGATGCAGACAATTGAGTATCTCTTTTGAACATCAAAAAGTGCGTATTTTCTACACCATTTTGGAATATTGTTAGGTCACATAATCTGCAAGGAAGGTTTACTAGTTGATCCAGCTAAGATGGCAGTCAATCTAGGCCTAGAAGCGCCTACCAATCAGGAGCGAGATGCATGGATTCTCGGGTCAAATAGGGTATTATAGAAAATTCATAAAGGGGTATGCAAAAGTTGTCACACTTTTGGATGAGGTACTGAAAGGGAAAGGTGCATTCTATTAGGGAGAACCACAACATTGCACATTTAAGATATTAAAAGAGAAACTTACTACCGTGCCTATTCTGCATTTTCCTTCATGGGACCAACCATTTCAATGTACATGTGAACGCCTCTGGCACGAAAATTGGCATGGTGTTAGCTCCAGCGTGGGGAGGGTATTATCGATCATCCTATTTGTTTTACTAGTAGAAAGTTGACTCCTGTAGAACATAATTATACAACTACAGAGCGCGAAGCTTTGTCCATGATCTATGCATTACACAAGTTTTGACAGTATTTGTTAGCTACACCATTTGTATTCGATACTGATCACATGGGATTGAAGTATTTGGTGAACAAGCCTGGCTTCCAGGGGCGCATATGCAGATGGGTAGTCTTATTTCAAGAGTTTGATTTCACCAGTTGTCGTAAAACAAGGGAAAAGTACCTTATAAAATGAACCCTAATTTACACGAAGGTAAAAGAATAGATTGACAAAATGTTCAAATATAGAATCATTCGACCCCTAAACAAGTCACAATGGGTTAGTCCAATGGTGATCAGTATCAAGAAGGATGGTCGGATTCAAATCTGTGTAGATTACAGGGAACTGAATGTTACATGTGTCACAGACCCCTTTCCTACGCCTTTCACAGAGGAAATACTGGAAGGTGTGGTACGGCGCGAAATATATTCATTTACAGATGAGATTTCTGGGTATCATCAGGTTAGGATTGCCCAAGAGGATTAGGAAAAGGAAAAATTTACTACTTAATGTGGCAACTTTTCCTATACTGTGATTGCCCTTTGGACTGAAGAACACGCCTGTTGTATTCTCACTGATAGTTGTCCAGGAATTCAAAGATTTTATTCACAACTTCTTGCAGGTTTTATCTAGATGATTGGACAATATATGGGCTTATTAAAGATCATTGTGACAATCTACGCTTAATGTTTGAACAATGCAGACAGTTGAGTATCTCTTTGAACATCAAGAAGTGCATATTTTCTACACCATTTGGAATATTGTTAGGTCACATAATCTGCAAGGAAGGTTTTACTAGTTGATCCAACTAAGATTGCAGTCATTCTAGGCCTAGAAGCACCTACCAATCAGAGCGAGGTGCGTGAATTCTTTGGTCACATAGGGTATTATAGAAAATTCATAAAGGGGTATGCAAAAGTTGTCGCACCTTTGGAGGAGTTGCTAAAAAGGAAAAGGACATTATATTGGGGAGAACCGCAACAACGCGCATTTGAGCTATTAAAAGAGAAACTTACTACCGCGTCTATTTTGTGTTTTCCTTCATGGGACCAACCATTTCATGTACATGTGGACGCCTCTGGCATGACAATTGGCGCGGTGTTCTTTCTAAAGACAAAGGTCAGGCTTCACCTTAAGGACAGAAGAATAAGGAGTCAAAAGCCAAGATCATAAGGGAAATCTAACATCTTAACATACAAGACAAAGGTAACAAAATAAAATACAAGCCTTTAATACTTCCCATACCCTTAAAAGAGAAAATGCATAGAAGAAGAGACCAACAGAATGTGCTCTTGTTGTAATAGAACATAATTGAACATGATTTCTCTTCATAGACATCCAAACACTGAGACATTTAACCAGATCGAAAGGAGATGCAATGACCAAATTTGCAAAATGCCATGCGGGCACTTACAGTCCCAACAGTCACTCAAGGATGTTAAACTTTCAGTCAAGGTCCACATTTTGACTAATTCCTCCAATGATAAAAACACAAAAATCAGCTAAACAGATTCTAAAATGAGTCCTCACAGAAGTGAAAGACATACATTACGTGAAAAGATAGAGAAGGTTCCTTCACAATTCCATTCCAAGAAGAGACATCCCTATATTGACATAGCTTAGCTACATGCGTGCAACTTATCAACAAATTAATCCCCTCCAATCTCATTCAAAGATCAAAGAATGGAAGAATCTTGAAGACTCCTTATTCAAAACCGATTTTCGATAGTCCAAAACCAAGAAACGACAACAAGAAGTTCAAGGATTATCCTAAAGTTCCCGATATCCCAATCAGGAGGTTTTAACAAGTTTCCCTGAGAAAGATACTCAGGGGTCAATCTAGTTCAAGACAACTAAACAAAAACCATCAACACCTATTTTGACAACAAGAACAGAGCAAGAAAACTCAATAGAGCTACAAGTACGTCCCAACGTTGACTCTGACAACGCTGACCCTCCACATGTCCCCAACCAACAAGTTGTCCCTCTAAAACTTTTAGTTCAGAGCTCGAGATCTTTTAAGAAACACAATACTCATAAAGATCAGAATAAAGACTTATAGCACGGGAATCCCAAACTCGAATGCCTCAAAAAACACAGTGTCCAGGAAACGAATAATCCAAGGTTTCCTAAGAAGGACCAAATTCGAGTACCCAGTTTAAACTGACAAGTTTAAAAAGTAACAAACCCTCAATTCTTGTTTCTATACAAGGAGAGTCCAAAAAGAAAAACAAAGATTCCAACATTACAAAACAACTACCAGTCGTCTATCACAGACTGAATCCGAAGAGTAGATAGAGTATATAGAGAGTTCAAGAAGAGGCACGTATTACTGTTTCCAAAAACCAATTCGAGCTCTCACAACTTAGAATCCAAGCATGCATATTCGTACAATTCCAACAGGAGATTATAACTTCCACAAAACCAAGAAGCTACAACAAAGTATACTATTACATTCTGCAACCAAACTAAAGCTTTGTTTGAAACCAAAAGACACATCATTTCCATAATCCATTTTCGAACAAATAAGGAAGAATCACGCATGTATTTCATTACTTATATCACCACAAGATTTAAGGTGAAATTCAATCGAGCAAATAAACAGGAAAGCAATACCATGACTTCCTTTTCAAACAAATATTCCACATCAAAGAACACAGAATTATTCAAGCAAGGAAACCAAATAACCATCTTAGAAATACAAAACCCAATTATCTCATAGAGAGCCAAAGTTGTTTTAATGAAGACACTTAGAGAAAAGTAGAGCAACTTAATGGGATAGAGTCTATCATGCCTGGTAGTGCTTTTGTCTGTTCTGAAGAAGATTTTCAATCGAGCCTTCACAACTCCTTCTCCAAATGAAATCAACAACTAGAAATTTCTTCCTCAAATCCTCATATACTTCCATTAGATCGAAAATAATCCAAGAGAGTCAAAAATAGAAACATACTTAAAGTAGAACTCCTTAGTTCGAAGAACCAGATAGCTCCATGCGGAGCAAAAATCGAAATGCATGAAAGACCAAACAACTCCCAACAAATCCACTCGCATGGTTTCCAAGGCGGTTTGCTCACCAAAAACAATGACAATTAATGTCATTAATTCCCAGTCTCCTGCCTAAATCTCTACGCCACTGCCATCCAAAATTGGCGACTCTGATTTCAAAACGAACATGCATATTTAAATTTAGAGATGGTGCCAGCTAGGATCCCCACCAAATTCCATGCCGTTGTCAAACTGACAATACATAATGATCTTAAATTCAAAAATCAAATCAAAATAAAGACTTAGGAACCGTCGCCATCCCTCAACTTGCCATACGACCCCTGAGGTCCCCTTCTATCCCCACATTAGTTTTGGATAGAGTATCTTAGCTTAGGGTATGACCTAAGGGTAGTTTAGAAATATTTACCTTAGGTTATTTTCCACCTTAGGATAGGTCATTCTTCATACCAATATAGTATCAGGTAATAGGTTAGAAATATACCTATTATCATCTTAGGTTGTTTCCAAATCCCTAATCTTAGAAAAGATGCAACTTAGGTTAGGTTTGTAACAAGATTATCGTAGGCATAAACATGAGGTAGATCTAGTTTACCTTAGGTTAGAATCCCTTAGGATAGATTTTATAGATCTAGGACTTAGGCTTTACCCTTGATAGTCCTCAAGTAGGCCTCTTTCCAACTTATGCCATTCAGCGTTTGAGAGGAGTTGACAAGAAGATCTGAGCATATGACTTTTAGCAAAAACACGACATGAACTTCCAAGAAGATCAATGAAATTATAATCCTACAAAGGCTCAATCTTTTATTTCCTTCAACCTCTGAATGTCAGTTTTCCATACATATCAAATAAGAAGAAATAAAACATACCTTGGATCAATGGAATTGATCCAAGGTCTCATTATTATAAAGAAACAAATTGCAAACCACTTTACCAGTCTATAACCTCCAACAAAATGGATTCCTTGCAACTAACGGTATTTCAACAATTGAATCCAAGAAAAGAAATAATTTATCCTTGGCAAGCATGATTTCAATAGTCAAAAGAATACACCTTCTTGACAAATCACATGCCAATGCTTGCATTGCAAAGATGAGAAGTTAACAGTTTATCATAGGTGTTACAAGGGCAAAGAGATGAGATGCCATTAAGACCTATTTCTAGTATAGAACCGTTTGAGAAATGGGCTATTGAATTTATAAGACCTATTTCACTGGTCGCGCGTAGGACTGGATCACGCTACATCATTACTTGCACAGATTATCTCACAAGGTGGGTAGAAGCAGCACCTACGAAGGACTGTACAACAACTACAGTAGCCAGGTTTCTATGGGAAAATGTTCTTACAAGGTATGGATGTCCTTTAAGTTTGACAAGTGACAGGGGTACACATTTTTTGAATGAGACAATCATGATCTTATTAGATGAGTTTATGATTGCACACCATAAGACTACACCTTACCATCCTCAGGAAAATGGAACTTCCGAGGCTTTCAACAAGATTTTGAGCCAGACATTGACAAAGATTTGTGATGTTGGGAGAAAGGATTGGGATGACAAAGTATTTGTTGTACTTTGGGCATATAGAACAACTTATAAGAGGTTGAACAAAGTCACACCATTTAAGTTAGTGTTTGGCACAGAATCTGTTCTTCCTATAGAATTCATGTTACCTTCTTTGTGTATAGCATGCGTTGGAGGTCTAGCTGATGAGAAAGATTTAGAAGAATGGATTGAATAGATGATTAAGTTGGATGAGTGACGAGCCATAGCACGTTGGAGTTAGAAGCAAGAAAAGGTCAGGTAGAAAGCATGGCATGACAGAAACATAAGGGATAAAAAGCTTGAGGTTGGACAAATGGTGCTTCTTTATGACTCTAAGTTCTTGCGCCATCTAGGAAAATTTAAGGTACATTGGTTGGGGCCGTATGTTATCACTTATATCCTTGACTCATGTGCTTGCCAGTTAGAAGCACTTGATGGAAAATGGTTACCCAGTTATTTTAATGGGAGTAGGTTGAAGCCCTACTATGAATAAGTCTTCTTGGTGTTTTGTAATAAGGCAGCGTTACCACTTAGATTAGGTTTTCAATTATGTATTTCCTTCCTTGTCACTATGCTTTGTCAATTTAGTTGTTCTTGTGTAATAAGCACGCTTACGCGCATGAAGCTAATTACTATTTGAAGAATTTTCTATGTGCAGAGGACTGCACATACTTTTAGTGTGGGGTGGTTGTTGGTATCCAGGTACAAGATTGTTGGAATTAAGAGGTGAAAGGAATAAGTTGCTATGGGTGCTATTCAAGTTAAAAGATTGCTTTTAAAAAAAGTGACCAAAGATGGAGGTGAATGAAGGGATAGTATAACGCGAGGTAAGTGGAGGCCCTAACAACTACTAGGAGAAGGTGCATTGATAAGGTACTCAGGTGCAAGGAAGCACACTGAAGAGAAGTTTGTGACTTAAGGGTAGGAAGGTGCGCTAGAAGGTTATAGCTGGGGCGTGAAGATGTACCACGCGGAAAGAACGAAATTGGTCAATGAATGAGAGGAAATTTGGTAGGTGAAGGAGCAATAAATGCATCAAAAATTTGAAAATCTATATAAGGATAGGATGTGAGTTCATTTTTACCGTTGCGATTAAGAGAATTTGAAAAGAGCTAAGTGCAAAGAGCCGAGTGATCGAGTTGAGGTGCGAAGGGTGTGTATCCAGTTGTGACAAAGAGATCTGTGCACAGAGGAAGATTACATCCCTGGTGGTGAAGGGTTTGAGCGAAGCAAGGCATTAGAAAGGAGCGAGGGCACATGATTCCACTTAGGGCACACTGAATCGAGCTATGGTTTGATTCACACATTGCAAAATTCAAGAGGTGAGTATCCACAGAGGATTGTAAGGTAGAAATGGCACCAAAGAAAGTAGCTATAACAGGAGTGAAGGGAAAGAAGAAGGTGGTCGTAGAAGAAGAGGAGATGACTCCTGAAAGTAAACTTCTCTGAAATGCAATATCCAGAGGGGGTTATAGTAGGCCAAGAGTGGGATTCTCACATCCGTAGGAGTAAGGTAAGTGAGTACAACCACCGTACCATAGAGAAAAAGAAGGAGCTTGATGCCTTGTTGAGCACAAAGACAAATAAGCACACGGCGGAAGACATGCTGGTATATGACGATGCTGGCAAGAAAATATTGAAAAATATTGGAGTTTACCATCTATATGAGCTCCCTTATTTCAAGAAATATGGTCCCTTGTACCAGTGGCTTATGAGTAGGGTACATGAAGACTTCTTCTACTTTGCAGGACATAGAGTAAGAATTTCAGCCGCACTAATCTCCACGGTAACAGGATTGAAGGACACAGGGGAAGATTTGAAGAGTGATTTAATAGACAAGGCTGCAATTCCTGGAGACCAGGAGGGAGCTGTGGTACATAAAGGGTCCACACGGAATGGACATCGATAAATTGAAGAAGTATCTAGTTGTGCAGGTAGCTACACACCTTGTTACGAAGCTAAATGACTAAGAAAGGTGGTCACAAGTGAACACCATGTGGTTGCATGTTGCAAGGAAGATGTTTGAAGGGGTAGTATACAATATTTTAGGCTACATTAGCAAAAACTATTGTCAAAGAAGCGCGCACATGAGGAAAGATCAGCTTTGGGGTTGTTTTGTTGTCTCTGGGGTTCATGGAGATCGGGGTACCTTAGCGACCAAAAGAAAAGATATGGGAGTATCCTCATGGAGAACAAGTCACCTGCTAAACATTTCAGCAAGTACTTGTGTGAAGGATCCATGACAGAACTTGTCAAACAGAGGGCTGAGAAGTGGTAGGATAGGCTCTGTGTGGATTTTGAAGAGGAATGATGCATCCCCAAGGAATTACCTTCGGTGGTGGGGAAGACAGTTCAGTTCGACTGTATATCAACACTTTTGCATTGAGCGGTTCACCATGAGGGATGGAAGCATGGAGCCATTGGTGTAAGTTACCGTATGCCTTCACAGCAAGGTATTTTCAGTCATCAGTTCACAAGTTCTCAGACGCGCGCTTCCTGACATTCAATGCAGACAAGTTAGATTGTGACTACCACACACTAAGGAAAAAGTATGTATATCCAGGGCGAAGTGCATATATTGAAATGCTCATTTCAGATGTGTTGAGCATTAAGCCAGTAAGTTTGGCTTGTGGGAGATATTGGAGCAGCACTTTGTGTATCTCCAACTGAAGCCCAAGCTAGAAAATAACAAGTACGTGGAGAACGAGTTCGTGCTCCCAGGGCCGCCGAAGGGTAAGCATACCATGGAAAAACATTCCAACACCAAAGCCCACAGAGATGATTAAAGTAGAAGATGAAGAAGAGGAGCGTGAAGATAGTGGTGGCTTGGAACATAGGAGGAGGCAACCATTAGATAGAAGAGAATCAGAGCGTGCGACCATGCCAACTCATGAGCAGGAAGAGGAAGAGGATCCAAAAGCAGTGCAGGGAGAGCGTCGTTTCAAGAAAGGAGACCACTGAGACAAGGAGGAGAAAATTAAAGTTGAGCGAAGAGGCAGAGGAGTTTGAGGAAAACACGCTAGGGACTCCTACACCACCTGAATATGAGGACGAACCACACAACAGGGAAGAGCAATAGGAACAGCCAAGGGACGAAGAAATGAAGGATGAGGAAGAAGGAGAAAATGAGGCATCAGAAGCCGCACATTATACTTCTCGGGAGATAGCGAAGAAAACTCCTAATCTTGAAGCTCCAATTCCCAGGGGGCCTAGAACGAAGAGAATGATTGGAGAACATAGTGCACCAATCATGGGCTACGCTGAGGACACATGAAAAAAAAATTTGCGCCTGTTTCCAGAGCACTGTGGCACAAAAGGATTTATTTGGCTGGGAGTTGATGGATGAGGATATGGCAACTATGCGCACGAGGAAACAAATTTCATGGTCGATGCACACACACATGGATGAACCAGACTTCGATGTGTGTGAGGATTAGTGCGTATCGAGGAGGTTGAAAAAGACGCCAAAAGCTAGACACATAATAGTAAATCCTACTGTTATGTACTAATGAGCAGGTAAGTAATGCATTGGTGAAAGTCTCCACAGAAGTGGTACGCATAAACATGGATAAATCTACAACCATCAGGGCACTACGAGAAGAAATCAAGGTAAAAGATATCGAAATAATTGCATGCCTGACACAAGAGAAAGACTTGGAGCAGAAGAAGAACCATGCATTTATCGGCATGGCAGAGGCCATTGGAGATCATGTGTTGAAAGCGCGCCCACATCTGGAGTCTAAGGTACCAGAGCAATTCCCTTCATCCATGCACTATGTTAGGACTTTGGTGGATTTGGTACTTGAATATGAAATCATGCGGATGCCAACACCAAAGAATCCTGAGTAAGAGGCAGAAAGAGCAAGAGCTGCAGTAGCAAGAAAAATTCCATCTTACAAAGGACTGCTACAAGCGCTGCAGGAAGAACTGAAGAAGGCAGATCAAGCCTTGAACATATGTATAGCTCCAGAGGCGCTAATCAAAGTAAAAACACTGGAGTAGGACAATGAAGTCTTGAAGGTAATGAGGGACAATACATTGGGCCGTGTAGAATGGTTAACTCTTGTCAAACAGAAGTGTGAGGCCCTTGCAGCGGCATAAGAACCACACAAAGAGCGGTTGGATGAGCTTGGGAAACTCATCGTGCAAAAGATAGATCTACTGGAGGGAAGGATGACTGTCAATGTCCAACATTGTGTTGGTCTTGCAGAATGAGAGGGGAGAGATTGTGCAAGATGAACTGGAGTCTATTGTTGTGGACATTCCAGAGAAAGCAGAGGAAGTGCTCATTGAGTGGAAGACCTTGGAGGCCGAAATAAAGGAGGAATATCCTGAGTTAATCCTTCAAGTTGAAGCAGATGAAGATGCAGAGTAGATAATATTCTTTATTTATAAAGATTCTTTTATTCTTTCCATTCACATTCTTTAATTCATTTTTTGGAGACAACCATTGTCGGGGAAGCAATGAAATTAGTGTGGGGTAATGTTGAGTAGAGAATACTTAATAGAAAGCACACAAGAGGTCTGCATGGGAAAACATGTCATGTTGAAAGGTGCGAACGGATAAGGAAAACACGTGTAAGGAGGATAAGTTCATCTTTCAGGACTTATCCGTTTTTCACACATGAGTGTCTATTTTTAGAGATGGCGTGCAGAGCACACAAATGAGGCGGATACTTGTGTGCCACACATTGACTATTTTTGGAGGATCGGATACAAAGTAATTTGCATGGATGCGAGATAAGAATAGGTTTATCATTATCAGTTAACTAAAGGAAGACTATTTTTAGCACACTTGCATGTGTGGCTATGCTTGTAAATGACGCATGCCTAATAATAGCATGCGACCTATTCTGGGATTGGATAAGAGGTGAAGTGCAAGTCCCCACCCTTATATATATGTAGTGAACTGCATAGTAGATATAGATGGTGAATATACAGAGACATAGATGATGAGTAGAGAGAGAGAGTTATGTATGTATGTCTGTGTGCAAGACTGGATTACTGAATCGGATTTGTGCGCGCATAGGAATAGATTTCCATTACTGTAAGAAGCTTCTGTGTAATTTTCATAATTAATATAATGGAGGATATTGGCTGAACCAGAGTGTTAATTCTGTGTGTAATTAGATCTTGTATATTCTTGATTTCCATCATAATTATTGTGTAAATATGTTCTTCCTTAGATCTAGATATGTCGTACAATGTATAATGATATATCAAAGATGGATATGTATGTTTTAAGTCTTCATCATGCTAACATCCTGTTACATCAACCTTAAAGAGGGACCTGGTACCTTTGCGTGCTTCGGGTGAGTGCTCATCCTAGGCTGAGTGATGTGCCAGTCACGTTTAGGGTATTGACTGGTAAATTCTAGGATGCATCAAGTGTTTTGGAATACTCAATGTGGAAGAGAAATTTAGTATAAAAATACACACAAAGAAGACCTTAAGGCTTTGTTACATCGATTAAACCACTTTTATTTCTCAATTTTATCATCGGGTTCAATTTTCACTCCCATAGTGATGTTGTAAACCCCTTTAACCCTTAGTTTGATTATCATCTTGGATTTCCATTCAAAAAATTTAAATGGTGTGAGAAGAGGAACACCACTATCTTCCATCATAAGGTGAGAGAAAGCAATAATGCAGAAGGAAAAGAAATGTACACAAACCTCATAATAATATTTTCACCCCCTCTTTGCAGTACTTTATATTTTAGTGCATTGATTATAATCAGATGTGTTCGTGCGACACGAAACAATTGGTCATTCACATTTTAATTGGCATAAAAACACAAAAGTGTGGATACTATTTTAATGTGCAATAGATAATATCCATATTCATCATAATCGTGGTTGATATTATCTTATACATTGAAAGTTATTTTACTCAACTCATTGTGCTTATTCATGAAAAATGGTTGAACAAATATTTTCTTTTACAAGAATAAAAACTGTTTTGGAAGAAATTTGGGAAATCTATAGGAATACCTATAAAATATAGAAAGTATCATATTGGCTAGAATAAACCTTTTCTAATGCTAGAAGTGGGGGTTTTTTATTCATTTCCCATTGGTTGAGTCATATAATGTTGTTTGAGCAAGGTGATTAACAAAAATAAGTCCTAAGGTGGGGTGTTAGGGTATTAGTGTAAATCTAATTAGGAGGACTAAAACACTATATAAATGAACAAAAGCAGTATGAAATAACATTAAATAATTATTCTAAGTAAAATAAAAACCTAAGTATGAAAGAGGAGGAAGAGAAATGGATTAGTTGATTCGCAAAGACTGTCGTAGGTTGTTGCAGGTCTGGGCACAGAATCTAGAAGTGTAGATGATCACCCATGAACACTACAAAGACCATATCTGGAAGATCTGAATGGATTGGGGCACCTCGGGACACTTTGGTATGTAGTTTGGGATGCCCTGGTCTGTGTAAAATCTCATAAACTAATTTTGGTATGGTCGCAAGCTGGTTCAGAACCTTACCTGTATCTTCCACACTAGATTCACCGGATGAACTGTATAATGACCTGCAATACAAAAAGAAGTATCAAAACCCTAGAAAAAACAAAGATGTAAATGAATGGGTAAAACTGACCTCAGCTTCCAAACTAGTGGACTTATCACTAAGCATTGCACTACATTTTAGTACCTAGATGTAGTTCTGGTGAGTGTGTACATGTCTGTGCCCTAGGTGATCTCATGCTCAGTCACACTTTGTGAAGTAGCGAGTAATACTAACTATAAAAAATGTAAATAACATGTATGCAGGGAATAGAATAGAATCCCTCCCCCTATGATGTGTGTGTTATGCAGATCTCCTAGCCCTTGATGCATGACACTATGTGGATGCAAGTGATGTAATGTATGCAACTCTAGATGGAGTGATAGTAGTATGTGACACTAAGACCCTCATTATGGTCTTATAACTTTATGTTTATAGGGCTCTCAAGATTAAATTCATAATTAATCCTGACAAGGCTAAATGGGAAAATAATAAGGATGTAAAATGACTAGAAAGGCCCCAAAAATAAGCGGGAAAGGATTTGCATGAATCATGGCACCCAAGGTAGGACCAGAGCGCTCCAGGGCGGCCCAATATACGGCTGAGGACACCCTAATTTTGGGCTAGAATGATGAGGTAGTTGTCATATGAGATGGATAAGTTATATAAAACATGTGGGAACGATGAAATAAAATTTAAAATAAAGATGGCCAAAAGGTGGGATTAATTAGTAGTTTATCCACTTGAGAACCTTCTAAATAGTAGTAGAAGACTAGGCTAAATAATGTCTAAAGTGCATAATTTTGTGTCTACATAATGTTATATATAGATAGTGGTGTCACTCTATGAATAGTAGTTTCATAACCTTATATTCCTTTCCTTGACTGATAGATAGTAGGCCATTGAGGGAGACCCTCCTTTCGTACCCCAAGCGGATCTATACATAAATGTCTTTAACCTAATTTTTTCTATTACAAGAGAAGTAAGGATTTAAGGCCATTTACTTACTAGTGATTTATTATATTAAATTCTTCCCTCTTTTACCACTAAGTTCATTCCCTCTACCACAATTTAGGTTTAGTTAGCAAAATAAGGTCAATGGAGAGACCCCCCCTTCATTGGAGGAAGAATGGGAATCCCCTCAACTTCCTCCCCTTACTATGTTGAGGGAATCCCTACCTCGATTGGGTGCCTAAAGGATCTCAACCTATTGGTGGAGTGCCTAAATAATATTAACCTATTGGTTAAGTTCCTTAAGACCCTCCCCCTCTGCACCCCCTCCAAATAAATATAGGTATTTAAGGTAAAGGCATGGGTAGATGGATCAAATAATGATAGATTATACTAGAGCATAAGGGACTTCAACCTAGTTTCTTTAGTTAAGAGGAAAACATCAAAACCTATGACTTCCTTTCATTGATCAAGAGAAAAGTAGAGCCTGACAACCCTTAACATATCAGTGGTTTAGTATGTTATTAAAATATCCTCTTTTTTACCATTATGTCCACTCCCTCTACTACTATTCAGTTTCTCGACAAAAAAAAGGAGGCTGAGGGTTAGAACCCACCCTTTGTCAAGGGGATACGTAAAAATTTGACGCAAATGTGGTTAGGGTGCTCAATAAAGAGCCATTATAGACAATGTAACCTTTATAAACACATACAATTTAAGCATATAAATATGCATGCAACAACACATATTTGAATTCAATAGAAAAAAACACTCAACAAGCTTTATTCATGTATTTAAAGGGATATCACACAAAAACCAATTTCCAGCTATATAATCATTCTTCTGTCAAATACACATTACTCTGAGTCTTAATATCACATCCCCACTCCACTCTATTTCATAAATCTACCTTTGAGATAAGAATTCAGCTAAGATGAACTCCGAAGGAAATTGGGTTTTGTTTATATAGGCATAAAAGCCACCCAATCCTAACATTAAACTTAGAAAAAAACACCTAAAATTAAGGAACAATGTGAAGTTAAGGCCCAAAGGACCCATTATAGTGTCGGTTATATTTTTCAATATTTCATAGATTCAACAAATCGTCCTTAAGTTTTTCAAGGATTCCAAACAACTTTATAGTAAATTTTTGGCTCTAAATAGTACTCTATAGACACAAATTTAAACTTGTAGTATTGTGTGGCTCCCTTAGGCTTGTGCAGACCCAATTATACTTATTAGGCATTTCCAAGTTTTCAAGTCTTTCATTGATCACCCTTAAGTGTTATGTGGATTCCAATAGACTTGTGTGGTTATCTTAGTGTCCCATGACATCTCCGAATGCTTTTGAGACCTCTAAAATCTTGTGCAAAGACTCCAAAGAACTATCCAAACTGTGTAATAGGATGGACATTGCAAAATGGAATTGTGCACAACATGGACATTATGCAATAGGATTGTGCACAATAAGAACACATAATGAAAATTCAATACTTCACAACCCACCAATAATACAATTTCATTGACAATGTTGCCCAGCAACACAAAATGATAACATAGTGCATATAATTGACTCAAATTCTTCAAATTATTTTTTGTTGATACAGGATAACCTCTGAACCTGTTGAGCAGAAAATATTGTTCTAAGGACACACAAAAGATTTGCGCGCGGGAATAAGGTGCATTTGAATGCGCGGAAGGATAGGAAAGGAAACACGCGCCAAGACAAGCTGATTCAGGACTTAACCATTTTCATGGATGCGAGCTTTTTTTTGGAAGGTGACATGTGGAGCACACATCGAGATGGAGACTTGCGAGACACTTAAATGTTATTTTTGGGAACAAGCGTCTGATAAGCGCCATGCATGAGTTCAAGATAATAATAGGATTACTTATTCCTGTTAACTTTAGGATGTCTATTATTAGTGCACTTTCATGTGTATGTAAAGGTGCATGACTATTATCAACATGCGGCCTATTTTGGGAAGTGTATAGGCGGTAAAGGGCAAGTCCTTACCCCTATAACTAAGTAGTGAACTATGTAGTTTAGGGACACACAATTATTGTAGAGTTATGCTGATGGATCTGATGCGCGCATAACTTATGGTAATATTTTGTAATGTAAGAAGCTTCTATGTACTAGATTATTTAATATAATGGAGTATATTGGATGGAAAAATGTGTTCAACATGACTTTATTTGGTTCTTGTATGGTTAAAATTATTAAAGTTATTGTTTAATTCATGATTCACTAAGATCTAGATCTGGAATATGCACTGTTGAATGTATGTTTATTCATGGATTTGAATGCATTATATCTTCATCATACTAACATCCTGCACAAACCACTCTAAAGAGGGGCTTGGTACCTTTGCGCGATTCGGGTGAGCACTCAGCTTAGGTGTGGTGATGTTCCAACGTGCATGAGTTTTATATAGTGCATTCTAGGTTGCATCATTGGTTCCGTTGCTGGGACCTCTTTTTCAGTTGTTTTCAGGATGTTTTGCGATGAAGACGTACCGGTTAACCTTAGCAAGTGTTGAGAAGTAGATAAAGGATTTTGAAGAAGAGTACGCTCGGAGGTTTAGCACTAGATCTGAGTTTTATGCACACACGTGGGAGGAGCAGAATTTGTATGACTGCTTGTATGAGAGCTTCTTTGTTATCTTCCTGGTAGATCTGTACGAGTGGCTAGTTGCTTATGCGTCTAAAAGGAAATAGAGGTATCGCACACTTTTCTGGACGCAGGAAGAATTTCAGGCCCTTTATGATGTTGATCTGACTTGGACACGCGTTGTAGATACTTGGTTATGTGGTGCTTTGAATAGCTATATTTTGGAGTACTCAATTTCAACTTATTCTTTCCCGGAGATAGCTGAGTTCTAGTTTTTATGTTATCCGAGGGGAACTTATTTGCAAGACATTCCATTAGCAATCAAAATCTTGATGGTAACCCTGAACTTGGAAGAGAATCCGATGGCTAGCTAAACCCCACCACGCGTAGGGGCAAGAATAGGTTTGGTGAAAGATGGCGGACCTAGTGGCAGAGATGCAGCGAGAAGAAAGACGGCTTCAGTGTAATGAGTCATGCGAGAGGGAGATAGAGAAGTAACATGATATTGTAGAGTGGATGGCATTGAGGAGAGAGATGGATCATGAAGGATTTGGAGCTCACGCAGAAGGCGTGGAGCCAGAGCATCTGGAACTCCCCATTTGGGAAATCATGATAGGTAACCCTCCTCGGCCTCACATGGGAGTGCGCCAGCAGAGACGACATAGGTCACGGTTGCACATCTAAACCTACCTAATAACCTATCCATTGCGCCTAGATTTCCAGTATCTAGTACAACCAGTAGCCAACAAGCTAGTTTGGGCAGTAGAAGAGCAAGATTAAGTAACATAGAAAGTACATCTATGGCAGGGCAAACGTCTTCTTTGTTGTTTGGAGGTGCCTTCTTAGGAGCATTGTCCACATAGAACTCGAGCACACATAATTTTGGACTCACTTTTGGGAGTAGTACCACTTCGCAGAGTGTAGGAGTTTAGTTTAGTACCACTATTGGGACATGGGGTATTACATCCACTGGTCTGCTTCTGGATACATGTGGGGGATCAAGGGGCATAGGTGGCTCTAGTTCTGGTGGATCTGGTGGTTCTGGAGGCAGAGGTAACACAAGAGGTTCTAGATCAGGTGGGCAAAGTCCACACCAACCCTAGAATATTTACATGGATATGTCTCTTTGTCTTCCACATTATAGAGGAATAGAAGATGTTGCTAAGCACGTGCACATGTGTGAGATACTATGGCGTGCAAAAGGAGGAATGACTTTCGAGTGTGTTGGTTCGAAAATCTATCGGGTGGACAGATCTATGGACAGACGAGCCAACACTGTGCAAGGCATAGCCCCTCTTTGAGTCAGCAAAGCGAAACTGGTTTATTGCTATTCTACCATTAGGAATCTTGTGCAAATCTCACAATATTCTACCTTCAGGGGTTGGGATCTCATCCCAGTAGAGGTATTTCCAACTGTGAAAGAAGGGAAAGAAATGAAGTGGGGAGATAAGAAAGATCTGAAGGGAGAAAAGAAATGAATTCCAAAGTAGAAAGGTCAGAAGGTCTATGATTTGGGTTGGTAGTATACAGAGCCGAACCTACTTGCATAGACGAATAGAGCAATACTGATGAATAAATGACAATAAAGTAGAAGTAAACTCAACAGAACAATCATACAGATCTAACATAAGAAATGTCTGATGTAAAACACACGTATTCAACACAAAGTCTAAATATTGTATTAATATTTGTTTTTGTTACAAAAAGTTCAAAATCTTTTCTTCTTACTTCTATTTCTCATCTGAAAAGTATCCACACTTGAATACAACAAGTATTCAAGTATATATAGAAGAAGAGAAGAAAAGAAGGCAAAAACAAACCAACCACTTAATTACAAAATATCTTACAAAAGATCCTAAAGTCATTTGTTGACTTTTGACAACTTGGTGGATGACATCATCCCATGGTGCAACATGGATGATGTCATCATTTGTGTCAACATACTTTAGATGTTTACAAAGAGAAGGTCGGGAAGAATGAAACTATTCATCGTCGTCCCGCGGCTGAAAGGGCGTATCCTGCTTTTGCTGCTGCTCAGGTGACAAGATGTGGAACTGGGCACGGTATTCCATGAACTTGCTGATCATGGGCTGAAGTTGATCTTGGGAAGGATCCTTGTGTCGATCACTGATAGCCTCGCAAGTCTCCCGCTCGTCTCTGAGCTTTTCTGGGAGCTTGGAATATTCATTTTCTGCGTCTATCAGGTACCCTATGAAGTCACGACAGGCGAGCAGATTGTTGATGGATTCGGCGTCGAAAGTGACTTCTGGTCCCAGCCCTTGCGAAACGATCTCCTTGAAGATCTGAACAGTTTCATCAACCTTTCTTAAGGTGAAAGAAGGAGTGAGCAAGCCTGGAGACATTCTCAGAACAATTTTGTCCATTTGATGCATTGCATCCAGGGCTTCCTCCTTGATCTTGTCAATCTTCTCCAGGACAAACTCTAACTGATCGACCCGGTAATCCAGAGTAGAAAGGATTTTGTTGAGGGCTTTGGGGTGACCGAAGACGCCGAACTTGACCAGATCTTTGATTGAACAGTCGAGTATTTTCTGAAAGGTCTCGTGCTGCATCCTGGCATGGTCCAGCTCTTCGAAGACGGGTCCTGCTATAGCCTGGAGCTCTTTGTTCACCCGACTGATATTCTGATATAATCCGATGAACTTGGCGATCACTCCCTCACTTTCTTTAAGGATTTGGCTCCTCCAGGCGGAAACTGCCATACCCTGCTCGCCGATTTTGGCGTATTCATTTATCTTATCCTGGCTCAAAGGCTCAGGAGTTTCAGCGGCAGTTGTAGGAGGTGCACTGCCCATTTTCTACAAGATGTGGAGAAGATGTTTATTTTGCTCCTTTAATAGCCTCTTTTCTTCCTTTGCTTCTTGGAGCTTCTTGCAAAGGCGTCAACTGCAGATAGGGCCTCTCCTTGAAGGCTTTTTGAAGATGTCCCCATTGTGACTTGGGTCACTGTATAATCTGTCGAAGACAGATCCTTTTTATCCTTTAAAGGATTGGGGTATGCTATCTCCATTACTCTCTCTCTCCTGACGCACTCTGAGAGAAGCAGATTATAGGCTTTTGATTCTTGGCCCCCTTTGATGGGAAGACGGAGAAGTCCATCGGTGTGATGGGAAATTTCCTCTTTTGTTGGCTCAAGTGATGAGAGATCCATGTTGGACTTATGGGAGAGGGGCCGGAAATAGAAAAGGGAGCAACTGCAGTAGTAGAAGGAAAGTGCGTTGAGACACTTGGAGGTGGCATTGAGAGGGAGGTCGAGAAAGTGCTCACAGGAGGAAGAGATACTGCAGGGGAGGTAGCCATGGAGATGGAAGGGAGCTGAGAGATGAGGGAAGAAATGGTGGGGGACAGCTCCGCGAGAGAAGAGAAGATGGACGATGAGGAAGGGGAAACAGTAGAAGATGGGGGAGAAGACACGACCAAAGGAATGGTCGCTTGGGTCACTCGAGGAGGGGAAGGAGGAGAGGGAGAAGGGATAGAAGGGACCTCAACAATTGCAGTAGTGGCAACATCCTGAGTGGATGTGCCCATCGGAACATCTTCAGCTGCTTCTTTCTCTGGAGAAACCAGAGTTACAACTTGTTCTCGCGCGGCGGAAGGGGGACTCTCAGGAGTCTCTTCTTGGGCAGAGTTTGACTCGCCCTCCTTGTCTTTACCTTTGCTCTTTGGCAGATGTTTTGGTCTGGAAGGTGCGTTTCCCAATGGAGATGTGGTGAAATCAACTCCGAGGTAGATGAGGCCATTCATCCTGCACCAGTGCTCAGTTCTCCGCAAATTTTCTTTGACCCTTTCTTCTATCGTTTGAGGCGCTATAGTTCTGTCAATCACAGCAAACGGCTAGTCGTCCCCACCCGTGTCAAGATATACCTGATCAACTTCTTGATCAGTAGTTTGATAACCTTTTGGGACGATGTATACGTTGTACTGAATGATTTTAGCCATGGCCAAGTGGGAATGATCTTTCCTTCTGAGTTTGACCTCATGATACAGGTCGATATAAATATCCTCAATTTGTGGAATGTGGATTGGATCGAGTTTGGCCCTGGGAAGGCAATTCCTTGGGTCGAAAGTGGGCCTTGCCGGGAAGTTGTGCTTTAGATTGAGCAGTTCCAGCTCTGCAAACATCTCCCGGGCTTTGTGGTGGGAAAGACAAGTGTACTTGCCCACTGTGAGGGGGAAAGGAGTTCCACCCTTCTTTCTCTTCAAGCACTTTTCGTGGTAGGTTATGAGCTGTCTTGATAGCTCCAACAGGATCAGCGTGGGGCCGGCATATCTTGGCAATTTGGTTGGTTCCCGCAAGAAGTTGGCTGCCCTTAGATAGGTGGAGGTGGGGAATTGCGTGAATAAGGCCCCCCACTTCTCTGTTGCTCCAACAATGCTCTTGGTCATACGACCGTGAGTCATCTTTGGCCTCAAAAGGCAGACGATGCCGTAGAAGAAGGCATCATTAATCTTTGTAAACTGAGAAATACTGTTTTCCAACTTCAGCTCTGGATAGTATTCATATATTTTTACTTGGGGCCAAACCCCGCACCGCATCAACGCTAGATAATCTCTCTCTGAGGCTGCAGCATAAACTACGTAGGAGTTCATGTAGAACCTCCCTGTTGTGGTAAGTTGTTGGAGCTGCTCGGATATAGTGCTGCTTATGATCTCCACCCACTCGAAGCGTTGATCTGGCACATTCTTGTTCATTGTCTCCAGGTACCTAAGCATCCATTTATGAAAGTAGTGGGCATCATGAAGCCCAAATACTCTGCTTAGGAACGTGATTGTATCACTTAGTTCCTCTGAGAAATTGTTGCGATGAATGACCTGTGGCCATCTGGTCACCACCTTCGTGTTTTTCAGGTATACCTCATTCATTAATTGCATACACTGGTCTTCATTATCCTCCCAAGCCTTGGTGCAGTCTTCTTGGCTTACGGCCACAAAGTGTCGGTGGTGAGGAATGCCAAGCATTATTTTGAAGTGTCGGGCAGTGAGATTGATCATGACCTCGCCCTTCTCATTCAGGACGCACCTCATGTCTTTGTTGTAGCAGCGGGCCACTACCATCATGAATTCATTATTCACTGCATTGACTGGGATCCCCCCCAGAAAAATGCAGGCCACTGCCTACCAGTTTGTCCATCCAAGGACTTCCTGTGACCCTCCTGGTTCTGGCCCAGAAATCTTCCATATCAATGTGGCCGAGCTCAGAGTCTCTTATGTCCATGTCACATTCTGTTTGGGATTTGGGCATCCTGACCCTCTGATATTTATACTTCATCTCTTCTTCTGTAAGTTTGGCTTTGCCTTTAGATTTGGTTGGTCTCTTGCTTGATGTAGACATATGTAGTTCTGAACTCAGTTGCTGATTTGTAAGAAGAAGAAGTGAAACCTAACGCAGAAGAGTCATGTTAGGTTTTTCATCTCCCATTAAAGCGTTGACAGAAGGAAGAGTTAGCAATTTTAAGGCATCGGGGCGCAGGGTGTATGAACACTGCAGACTGTAGGGTTAAATAGTATGGCGCACAGAAAAGGGGTGTTACAAGGGACAAATCAGCGCCAAAGGGCGCAAGGCGCATGGATGCTGCAGATGACATTTTTGTTGTTGCAAGTGGAAGTGTGCCTGCGCCATTTACATGCGTTTTATAACGGTTGCAGATATTTTTCATGTTACACAGGTACAGGATGCACTAAAGGGCGCAGGTTTAATGCGTGTAACATCATCTTTTCGTGCGCGACAGGGGAACTTGGCGCGGCGCATGGAAGGTCTGCATGACATGATGTTGCTGTAATAGGGGATGCGCCTACACCGTTAACAGTTTTATACTTGGCGCAAGTAAGGTTGGTGTTGCATGGACGCAGGGTGCGCTAATGGCGCAAGTTTTTGCAATGTTACACATGAGTTTGGTGCGCCAAGAGGGCGCAGGGTTAGTGGGTGTTGCAAGCAAGGAAAGTGCGCTTTGAGGGCGAAACTGTTTTTTATGTAGCAAGCATGGCAGATGCGCCGTTGGCGCGACTGTGCATTATGTTGCAAGGGTAGCGATTGCGCCAAAGAGGAAAAGTGCAGTCTACCAACCTTTAAGCCTTGGTTCTTTCTCTGGAGGGGTTACATGTGTTTAAGCCTCTTCTGCAGGGTTCCTTGGATGATGAAGAGGATGTAATAAAGAGACCCAAGTGATTTTTTCTGAGACAGAGCCCTCTTTACCGGCAGATCTGGAAAGAGGGGGGAGGAAGACAACAAAAACGACAAAGGGGGGGTTCATGGTTTCACAGACCATTCAATCCAAGCCCACAAACAAACAGCCAACAAAAGCAAACACAAAACATGAGAGTAATAAGGACCACTTACCCGGAATATATAGAATGTGAGAGGTGAAACTGGGTCCACGGACGCGACACGAGGACGACAGGCGCGCTGACAGGTGTAGAGGAATAAGATCAATCACGTGTTTTAATTGTGAAAGTGGCAGGGCAGATGCGCCTATATATAGGCAAAGGTGTAATAAATGCGCCAACCACTTTTTGAAGTGGCGCATCAAAACACCTATCGACACTGCAAAGCTTGCGCCCTGTGGCACATCAAAACGTGTGTTAACACGTTGTTATGTGCGCCTTTGGCGCACCAAAAATACTGTCAACATGGAAATACGTGCGCCTTTGGCGCACCAAAACGCAGTGCAACAAAAATATTGTTGACACAAAGGCGCATGCGCCTTGGCGCATGCAAGAAAGGCGCAACACGGGGAGGTGCACCAAAATGTGTGTCGACATGTCGAAGGATGCGCCAAAGGAAATGAAGGGGGCACACAGTTACTCTGTGTTGCACAGACATAAGGCGCGCCCAACCAAAAAGGACCAAAAATGGCTAAGTTCGGAAAACTAGATTTTCCTAGAAAGGACTTTGTAACGTTCCGAACGCAAAGGGGTCCCTAACGAGGGACCAGGACAAAAATTTCATTGGGTTACCCGTAAAATTGCCCTTGTTAATTCTACGAGATAACAGAGTGCAAGGTAAGTCAGTTTACAACTACATTGCAGGGATGCACACACAATTGGTACAGGAAGTTTGACCCTAATCAAACTTGCGTAGATTATGCAACATTAAAGGATGATTTCCTTAAGGAGTTTCATATCCCTGATTTTGAGTAGAAGACTATAAACGCGCTCAAGGATATAAAGCAGGGCACTACTGAGAGCATTCAGGAATATGATGCTTGTTTCAAAACGTTGTTGTCTAAACTTTCTTATGATATTCATGCAAGCTAGCATGCATAGAGGTTCGTTAGGGGATTGATCACACCTTTTAGGAGAGCATTGTCACATAAGACTTATACGGACCCACACGAAGCACTCGAAGCAGCTTTACGCACTGAGACTGTTGGAAGTATAGACAATGGAGTGAGCCCATTCCTAGAGGCACAAATTGTAGCTATGGCAAAGTAGTTGGAGAAACTAAAGGCAAATTCAACACATGAGATGTATACTGGGATTTGGTGTACAAATTATGAAGTGGAAGGGCACACCAAAGATAGTTGTCCTTGCATATCCGTGCATTCATTGATACTAGACTGTGAGATATGTCTTTTAGACCATGATGCAAGATGTTTCCCATTATGACAATGCGCGATAAGGAAGAATATATCTTGCTATTGTAAAATTTATCATTCCACAACTCATGATACAAATGACTACATGTTGATTGGTCAAATCCATGATGCCATGGATATTGGTGTCCGACAGACTGGAGTATCAGATAACTCTTAAGGGAAAAGTGAGCACCATGAGCATGATCACACTCAAGCACACCATGATCGGAACGAAGGGCGCTTTAAAGGAGGTCGTGGAAGAGGTCGAGGATACCGTGGTGGATTCAGGGTTTGAGGTTGTAGTGGTAGATGAAGTGAGTTCCCTCGCAGAATGTGTTTTATATGCGGATCCCCTAACCACTATAGGCACGAATGTCCTCTGAATATTACTTGTTCTTTTTGTGGGAAGATTCATAGCTATGAGGATATCTTAGCAAATAACATAAAAATGAGAACAAAGGTGCAGGATGGTTAGAATACAATGCGTTATGGAAAATTAATGGATGCCAAAGTTGACACTGGAACCTGAGGTATTACCTGTGAAGATTACTACACACACTGACGTTGTACATGCCAGAGAGGCATTACAGAAGAAGCCTACCATCACCAAGGAGGAATTTTTACATGCAATGTACCGAGATCATGTGCATCAGAAGGGGGTTTAGCAAGAAACTATGGAGGTGCTAAGGAATCTCAAGGGTGAAATACAATGTTTGAAGGAACAGTCACGGAAGTTGGAACAAAAGAAGGTAGCAGAGACAGTCCAATCGGATATTGATGATTTAAAAGAGGTACGCAAGATGTTACGCCAGGAGAATGTCATTCCATTATTAGGGAATTGGCTTAAGGGAAACACTCCGCGCATAACTATTGAGACTTGATAGAAGATCCTACATGCTAATCTACCCCCTCACAACTTAGATTATGACAAGGAGATCACTTTGAATGTTGTTGTACCTGGGTGGCTCTAACGTAATATATTGTTTGATACAAGCGAGAAAGTTAATGTGCTTACTTTAGATGCATGGGTATAGATGGGTAGTCCCCCATTACAACCACCCTCTAATGTATTGTTCATGGCTAATTGAACTAAGGCCACTCCCATCGGAGTTTTAAAAGAAGCATCCATTACTATACAAAGGGGCCAAGTTCACTGGGGACTTTAAGGTCTTAACACTTTCAGATTCAGACTTCCCAATTCTACTTGGGTGCCATTTGTGTTATGCAAATAATGTTGATTTACAGTTCAACAAGGAGTATATAAGTTTTGAGAACAAGGAGGAAAGAGTAATTATCCCTTTGACAGATGGAAAATTTGCACCTTACGTTACACCTTTGAGCAAGGAAGACCTTAACAAAATTTATGTATGCGCCATTCGGGACCCAGAAGTACTTGAGCCATCAAAGGAAGGAATCCTCTTGTGGGAAGATGCATAGTCTATTAGTGATACTACAAGTATTGCTTGTGAAAATTTGGCACATGATACCTATGAGATGGTTGGGCGTGATGTAAAGAGTGCATTTGCGTGGAGAAGTAGACCTTGATGTGTTGAGAGGATAGGTAACAAACCTATATCTCGGTACACTAGAGAAGGAGATCCTACAGTATTCCTGCGTGCCATGGAGGAGTAGTGGACAAACGAAGTGGAATGAAAGAATATGTTGGTATATACCTTGTGTGCGATATCAGTGCGCTGGTGGATGGTTCACAGGGACAATCTTATAAAATGGAATGAAGTCATAATTTCTCTAACCACTCGGTTCGTTAAGATAAATACACCTACTACAATCTGTAGGTATCATGGTTATCAACTTGTTCAGCACAACGTTCAGCAGTGTGAGAGACTCTGGACAGAGGGGCAAGAATCTTTACCATCTTCACTTTGGGTGCACAAACTTTACTCCACCCTACTAAACCTACTTTTGACTACTTCTCTACTAAACCTCCGATAACATAGGCATTAAATGTTATAAAGCACTTAACTATGGGAGACAGTTCCAAACATGAAGAACTCATTCAGGAGTTATTTGATGAGGAGGGACAAGGAGCGTGTTTTGATGAAGTAATGCCACGCTACTTAAGTGCGCTATATGGGAGAAAGAAAAAGGGAAAATGGTTTACATAGTGGATGATGAAGAAGTAGAAAATATAGATATAGATCATTCAACATGTATGTGCGAAGTGTTAGATAGTGAGGATAAAAATGCATGCACCTATCATGAACCTATGAAGACCAAGAAAGTTAACATTGGCACGGATGTTGAGCCTAAGGAGGCAATAATTGGGGATTAATGGACTGATTCTGAAGTGGAAACGATAATTGAATTACTGCATGATTTTAAGGACTTATTTCCTAGGGGTTACCATGAGTTAAAATGGGTACATGAGTCCTTAGGAGAGATGAAGATTAAGCTAAAGGAAGGAGCACGCCCGGTCAGGAAAAGGCCTTACAGGATGAACCCTAACCTGCACATCAAAATTAAGGAGGAAATTGACAAAATGTTGAAATTTGACATCATTAAGCCCCTAGAGGAATCAGAATGGGTTAGCCCCATGGTAATCAGCATAAAGAAATATGGTCGGATTAGGATTTGTGTGGATTACAGGGAACTAAATGCTGCATGTGTGATTGATCCTTTTCCTACACCCTTCACAGAGGAAATTTTCGAATGTGTTACAGGGCGCGAAGTTTATTCTTTTACAAATGGATTCTCTAGGTAACATCAGGTTAGAATTGTAATGGAGGATCAAGAGAAGACGACTTTCACCACTGAATGGGGAAGTTTTGCATATACTGTGATGCCCTTTGGTTTGAAAAATGTTCTTGCTGTAATTTTGTGCATAGTTGTTCAAATATTCCAAGAGTTTATTCACAATTTATTGCATGCTTAATTGGATGATTAGATAGTATATGGGCTTATTAAGGATCATTGTGACAACTTACGCTTAATGTTTGAAAGATGCAGGTAGTTAAGCATATCATTAAACATCAAGAAGTGTGTGTTTTCTACACCTTTTAGAACTTTGTTGGGGCAAATCATCTACTAGGATGGTTTGTTAGTATATCCAGCTAAGGTTGCAGTTATTATAGGCCTGGAGGAGCCTACTAGTCAAAGTGAGGTGCACAGATTCTTGATCCATATAAGGTATTATAGAAATTTCATCAAAGGATATGCGAAGATTTCTACACCTCTGGAAGATCTACTAAAAGAAAAAAGGGATGTTCTATTGGGGAGAACTGCAACAACACACATTTGAGTCATTGAAGGAGAGACTTACAACAACATCTATTCTACGCTTTCCTTCATGGAACCAACGATTTCATGTACATGTAGACACCTCTGGCATAACCATTGGCACAATGTTAGCTCAGCCTGGAGAGGGTATTATAGATCATCGTATCTATTTTGGTAGTAGAAAGTTGACTCCTACAGATAAGAATTACATAACTACAGAGTGTGAGGCCTTGTCGATGATCTACGCATTGCATAAATTCAAACAGTTCTTGCTAGCAACACCTTTTGTATTCTATATTCATCACATGGCATTAAAATACTTGTTAAATAAGCTTGTTTTATAGGGATGCATATATCGATGGGTGCTCTTATTTCAGGAATTTGATTTCACCATTGTGGCAAAACTAGGTAAAAGTAATTCTGTCCCAGACCACTTATAAAGGATTCAATCAAGGGAGGATGCGCAAACAATTTAAGATACAATGTCAGATGTACAGTTATACAGGTTACATCACACGCCTTCAGAATCAGAAGATATTGTTGTCTTTCTACGCATAGGTATGGTGTGAGAAGGAATGAAAGCATTGGAGAAGAAACAACTTGCAATTCACGCAGAACCCTTTATGTTAATCAATGGAGATTTATACAAACTAGGCCGAGATGAAGTATTGCCCCGGTGTTTACTAGAGCATGAGTGCACAAATATCATGGAAGAGGCTCATGGTGGTATTGTAGGTGGGCACTATGTAGGTGACAGCACTACGCACAAGATTCTACTTGCTAGATTAAGGTGGGAGACCATATACAAGGACTGTAAAGAGTATTGTAAGGCGTGTGATCACTGTCAGTTCCTTGGAAACCCTAGGTAAAGAGATCAAATGTCTTTACATCCTATTGCTAGTTTAGAACCTTTTGAGAACTGGGCTATAGACATTATCGGTCCTATTTCCCCAGCCGGGCGTAGAACTGGATCACGCTATATCATCACTTGCACATATTATCTTACAAGGTGGGCAAAAGCAACACCTACAAAGGATTGTACAATAGCTATAACAAACACATTTTTTTGGGAAAACATCCTTACTAGGTATGGATGTCTGTTAAGCTTGACGAGTGATCAAGGCACAAACTTTTTGAATGAGACAATCAGGATATTTCTGGATGAATTTATGGTTGCGGACCACAAGGCCACACCCAATCATGCTAAGGCAAATGGTACTGCTAAGGCCTTCAACAAGATATTGAGTTAGACCTTGAAAAAAAAAATTGATTTTGGAAGGGAAAGATTGGGATGATGAAGTTTCCATTGTACTTTGGGTGTATAGAACAATCTACAAGAAGTTGAATAAGGCCACACCCTTTGAGTTAGTGTTTTGTGTAGAAGCAATTCTTCTTATGGAATTTATGTTACCTTCTTTGCGTATTGTGCACGCTGGAGGTCTAGCTAATGAGCAAGCCTTAGAAGAAAGAATTGGCAGGTTAATACAGTTGGATGAGAGGCACGCCATCGCATGTTGGAGTCAAAAGTAGGAAATGGCCATGCAGAAGGCATGCCATGACCGACACATAAGAGACAATAAGCTTGAGGTTGGGCAGATGGTACATCTATATGATTCTACGTTTCTGCGCCATCTCAGAAAGCTTAAGGTGGACTATTTGTGACTGTATGTTATCACTCATATATTTGACTCAGGTGCTTTCCAGTTAGAGGCGCTTTATGGAATACGGTTACTCGGTTACTTTAAAGGGAGTAGGTATAAGATCTACTATAAATAAGTCTTCTTAGTGTTTGTAATAAGGAAGTTTTGCCATTTAGTATAGGCTTACCTTTATGTATTTTCTTTAATGTATTTCCTTTTTCATCGCTATGCTTTTTCAATTTAGTCTGGTGTTTTTTGGAATATGCATGTTTGCGCGCTGGAGCTAATTACAATCTGAAGTATTTTTATGCGTAGAGGACTCCACATACCATTGGTGTGGGGTGGTTTTTATTTTTTATTCACAAATGGGTACACATGAGAATAAACGGTTACAGGTGTTATTCAAGTATTGAAAGGAGCTGTTAGAAAGGAGATTTGTCTAAAGAGAGAGAGAGAGAGAGAGAGTGAGAGTCCATACATGGAAATGAATGAAGGGATAATATAATGTGAGGTAAGCAATGACCGTGGAAACTAATATGAGAGGGCGCAGTGGTGAGGTAATTGATGCATGGAAAGCGCATGGAAGAGGAGTCTGTAACTAGAGGGTAGGAAGGCACGCTAGAAGGTTAAAGCTTGGGCGAAAAATTGTACCACACGGAAATTTTTGCAAATTTTGAAAATGGTCAATTAATGAGAAGATTGTTGGTAGGTGAAGGACCAATAAATGCACCAACGTTTTGAAATTTTATATAAGGATGTGATACATGTTCATTTTTACCTTTACAATCACAAGTATTCAAGAGAGCTAAGTGTAACTGAGCCAAGCGAGTCATATTGAGGTGCAGAGAGTTGTGAAACCATAAGCGGAGAGAAGGTTTGTGTGTGGAAAAGGCTTGCGTCCCCGTTGGTGAAAGGTTTGAGTGAAGATAAAGCGTTGAGATGAAGCTCGTGAACGTGGTTTCAAATTAGGGCACATAGATTTGAGCTAGGGTTTCAACTTACTTGACACAGAAGATAAAGGAGGGATCTTTAAGATGACACCAAAGAAAGCACCTGCGGTAGGCACCAAAGGAAAAAAGAATGTGGAAGTTGAGGTTGAAATTGCTCCCAAAAGCAATTTTTCAGATATGCAATACACAGAAGGAGTAATAGTCAGACAAGATTGGGATTCCCATATATGTAAATGCAAATTGAACGACTACAACTACCGCACCACTAATAACAAGGGAGAGTTGGATGCTTTTTTGAATAAGAAGACAAACAAGTGCACGGTGGAAGCTATGCCAGTGTGTGACAATGCTGGAGAAAAGTTGCTTAAGTAGGAAGGAGTTTATTAATTGTATGAACTCCCATATTTAGGAAAGTATGAACCGTTATACCATTGGCTTATGAGCAGAGTCCATGAGGACTTCTTCTATTTCACCAGACAAACGGTTGGGATCACAATGACCCTAATTGCAATGTTAATAGGATTGAAGGGCATGGGAAAAGACATTATTAGTGATTTGACTGATAAAGCAATGGTTATAGCCACAAGCAAGGAGTTGGGGTATACCAAAGATCCGCATGGAATGGACATTTACAGATTAACGAAGTACCCTGTGGTGTAGGAATTCACGCATCTGCTCACCAAGCTGAATGATCAAGGGAGATGGTCACAAGTAAATACAATATGGCTATACATTGCAAAAAAGATGACAGAGGGAGAAATATATAACTTAGCAGGTTATATTATAGAAACAATTGTTTAGGAAGCGCGCATAGGCGAAAAGATAAGTTTTGGCGTCATCCTCTTATCTCTTGAATATGTAGAAATAGGAGTGCCTGATGGGTCAAAGAATAAAATCTGGGAATATCCCATAGAGAAGATGTAAAGCTCATAAATACAAGAGTTAGAAAATTAGGATTTGAAAAAAAACATACATTCAAATTACACAGTTGCATTCACACAGATTTATATAATCAAATTTATTAAAACAGATTTGGTTCATTTGATCTATCTGACAACATTTGTATAAGCCATGTGTGGGTGAGAAGGGTGCGTTCAGATCTCCACAATCTCTCTTCGTCACTACTTTGAGTGACAATTCTTTCCAGCATTACAGGTCAACCTTTTTCAAGTTATGGGAACCATGTGAAATTCCTTGGGTCTACCTCGAAGCTGGTTTCCTGACTTCGTAATCCGGTATCCGACCATTGACTACCTCATGTTCGGTGTTCAACTTCCCATGACTAGGTTACTGAAAATTTTAATTGGAGGACTAGGTGACCAGACAATGCATAACCATCAATGCATTACTTTGGCCAAAGATATCCGATGTGAAAGTTACGGCAAAACTCAAGACAACACACTAGTCTTATGAGTTTTATTTCTTCTGCCACCTCACAACTTTCCCTTTTACAGTTGTCTAGATCTTTTATTTTGCATTTATTTTAAAAAAATTTGACTCACCTTGTCGGAAATTATTTTGAGACCAATTCCAAAGACCAACTAGGATTATCACGAGATAGATACATTTGTTACACTAAAATATAACTATTTCAGCCTCCCATATGTACTCATCCCCTAATATGCCTAATAGGTCTTTCATCTGTTTACCCTCTTACGTGATTACCAAGAGATCTAAGTATAATCTGCACCATAATTATTCTTAAAACACTTGTTTCCATCCTTTACAATAATGCAGATCAAAACATTTATCATAATGTTTTCGTTTTATCCATAAAATGAATTAAGTTCATTTAGATAAGTATGTTAATATGGTCCTGTAGCAATCCTCAATAGCAACCCGATATTACAATCCTCAGTTTTAATTAAATAATTAGTTAATTATTTAACTTCAGGATTAATACACACTTTGAATGTTTTGTTGACAATCATCGTCATCAATTTACCATCACTAGTCACATATAGTATTCAATTAATACTTAAACAACAAGGTCAAGGTAAGATTCTCGAAGTCTCAAATTCCATCATCTCATTTCCAAATGAGATTTCCATTTAATTGAAGCACTTATTAATTTATTAAAATCATAGTTTACATATGCCATTAAGGCAGAATTTATAACCAATATGGTAACTCTCACGTTGTGAGGTTTGAAAATTAACAATGGGCCCAAGGTCCCAACAGTTTACAAACAATGATTAAAAGATACAATATCTTTTTCAATTGGATAACTATTATCTTGCATAGTTATTTAATATATTTTTAAAATAAACTTCACCCAAGAGAATCCAACATGTCCAAGCGTGACGAGTAACTGTCCTGAAACACTGTATTGATCATTTGATGTCAGTTCAAAAAGAACTGGCAAGAATATAACCTCTAATTTCTGATGCTACTATTTAATAAATTTGGAATAAGGTATGCATGGTGTTTTTAACTACAAGCATAGGGTAACGAATCAAAGAATGGTAATACTTTTAAATATCTGGAAATGATTTCCAATAGAACGTCAAAATTTCTATTTCAGAGATTCCTTAACTAACTAATCATTAAGTGCATATATCATTTTTTCAGTTGCAATCACTGATTATTCAGAATCCAAATTCAATACAAGAAAAGAGTACCGATAATTTATTTCTCTAAAGAACAACTATTATTTTTCATAAGTTTCCATTACAAGAGAGTATTCAATTCTATAATCATTTAAGTATCAAAATTCAGGATTATAATCATTAACATATCACTACTAGTTGTCCAAGATCATCATTACAACAGAAAAAACATATTCTTTCTAGACAAAGAGCAGCTCTACAGGTTGTCCAAACATCATAATGATTAGTTCAATTTAACATATGCTTCCTTGGTAAATGAACATCCCAACAATCTCGTTAAAAATCATCATGGTTAAATCAATAATACACATCCTTTCATAGTAAACAAACACCCCAACAATACTGTTAAAATCATCATAGTTAAATCAATAAAACATATCTTTTCATAGTAAATAAACAACCCAACAATACAATTAAAAACATCATAGTTAAATCAATAAAACAGATCTTTTCATAGTAAATGAACAACCCAACAATATTGATAAAATGATCATTACCAGAACAATCAAAACATAATCTTTCTAATTAATGTATAACTCCAAAAATCGTCAATCATTAATGTTATCACATCACATAACCCTTCCCTTTTTATTTATTTTTATATATAATTCCCAGGCTCTATAATGAAATCGACTCAATCCATATAACTATGAACTATCATTATCAGAATAAAAACCCAAAAAAAAATATTTTATTAAATCTATTCAACCAGGAAGAAAACACACTCAGGTAGCCGTATATCATAATATCTCAGCCAAGAAGAAAAACCCATGAACCATATTAACCCACATACTATAATCCTGTGATATTAACATCGGCTCGTTTACAAAGGATAACAATATGCTGCAAATATTCAAGTAACGAGTCCAAATAAATCCAATGGAATCCAAATAAATTCAAAGAAATCCAAATCAACTTGCATAGTTTATGCACACCATTTTTTCCAAATTCTAGTAATGATAAGAAGCCAACAAGCAAATCGATTTACACATACCCAACTCATTTTATTCCAGCAACCAATTTTTCCTATAACTGTTATTAAAACCTTGAAGCAAAAATTGATTTGGGTTTGTATAAATCGACTTATCTCAGCAAAAATTGATTTGGGGTTCCATGAATCGAATTAATTATAGAAATAGTGGATTTGGGTATATACAAATCAATTTGTCTCAACAAAAATCGATTTGAGTATACTCAAATCGATTGAGAGAGACAATACCCTTTTTAGCAGCCAAAACTTTCAGCAAAAACAACATATTAAATACCATTTAGGTTTTCGAGATTCAAACAATATCTACCCAGAACTTGCCCAGAAAAACAACATGCATGCAAAATTCCCAATATATTAAATGAGGAGCAGAAAATGGAGGAAAACATTCTTGCCTGGATTCCTGAGAAACCATGTTGCACTTCCACAGTGAGCTCCCTGCAAAAATGGCTTTGAAATTCTTTACTGCTTCCAGCACGTCGAACCCTTTCCCCCTTCTTTTCTAACAATAAACTCCTTTAAATATTAACCCCTAGAGCATTTCCATTTCCAGATTTCTCAAAAGCAATAATCATCTAAAACATTGTAGAAAGGAAGGGAGTGTTAAATGGCAATAACCCACAACAATGCAAAAATGGCGGTCCAACAATAGCATGGCAGGTATGTCTCCCAACAAAATAAATGAAAACCTAATTTTTCTCTCCCACTTTTATCTGAGACTTCGAGACTTTTGAGAGAGAGAGAGAGAGAGAGTATTAATCAACCATTTAATAACCAGTACCAAATTGATTGCCACGTATGCCTCCAACTTGCATGGCCATGCCCCCATTTGAGAAGGAGTCTAAAATTCCTCCAAATTAATCATTATTGTTATCATTATTATTTTTGACTTGCAAAACTTTATAAAAAACAAATTAAATCATTCTCCAAATAATTGCAATGCAACATGTTTACCACCCTGACATTTCCACTAAATGGCATGTCCCAAGCCCAAGTATTCTTACAAAATTGGCTAGTTAAAAACATAGGCAATTACCATTTATCAGTTGTAACGATGGTCATTCTGAATTGAAGACATCCAAATTGATTATTATAAAGAGCTAAAAGAAAGTAACTGAAATACAAATAACTGAAAGATTCATTATTATTTATGAACCATATTTCCTATGATCAAGTCCTAATCATGTTTAGGCAGGATCATCAAGGTGGGTGTGGGGTCACCCATTCAGTAGTGTCATGCCCCGCAGCCAAAGTTGTGGGTCATGACATGGCTGACCAAATGGACCCATACACTATGATGATATCGTCTTATCTTGATTAGACTTATTCGCAGTTAATTTAACCTTTCCAAAAAAAATTGGGACGTTACAGAAGAAGTCTCTCGCAGAAAGGTTCGTGAAATATTTGTGTGAAGGATCAATGAGTGGCCCATTTAAGAAAAGGGCAGAAATGTGGTATGACCGACTTCGTGCGACATTTGAGGAGGAATGGTGCAACCCAAAGGAACTAATTGCGGTAGTAGGCATGTCAATATAGTTCGCAGTGTATCAACACTTCTGTATCACGTGGTTTACAATGAAGGATGGGACATGGAGTCCCTGGTGAAAACTACCATATGCCTTCATAGCGTGCTACTTTCAGGCCTCAATTCACATATTTTCTTATGTGCACAGACTGAGCTTCAACGCAGACAAGGTAGATTGTGACTACCACACCCTCAGAAAAACATATGTATATCTAGGTCAGTTTTCCTACATTGAGAGGATTATTTCAGACGTCATAAGTATGAAGCCAGTAAGTTTGGCTATTGGGGAAAGTGGAGCCGCGCTCATATATCTCATCTCAAGCCTAGGCTAGAGAATAATAAGTATGTGGAGAACGAGTTTCGTGCTCCCAGGGTCGCCTAAGGGAAAACATACAATGGAGAATGTTCCATCTCCAAAGCCTGTTGTGACCATACAGATAGATGAGGAAGAGGAAGAACATGAAGATAGTGGAGGCTTGGATCATAGAGGTCGGAGGCAACATGTGGACAAAGTGGAGAGTGAGCGTGTAGAAACTCCACCACATGCGCAGTAAGGAGAGGACTTGGATGTGGATGCAGTCCCTGAAGAGCGTCTGGTTTAAAAAGGAATTCAGAAGAACCATGACCCAAGGCTTGAGAACACCACAACCTGTAAGAAGATCACCTAGACTCTCCCCTCATAAAGAGGCACCTGAGAAGAAGAGAAGGAGAAAGTTGAATCTGAATGAGGAGGTAGAGGATTCTGAGAAGAGTCCACCAGGGACCCCGATACAACCAGAAGATATGGAGGAACCCAAAGATGAAGAAATGAAGGATGAAGAGGAAGGGATGAAAGAAGTAGAAGAGACGGTACAAGAGGAACCCAACACGCATGTTACTACTCAAGACGGAGAAGGGTCATCTCCAAACATTGGCACTCAAGTTCCTAAGGGGCCAAGAACAAAGAGAACAAGTGAGGAATATGTTGTGCAAAGTATGGGCCATGCTAAGGACACAGGAAAAATCGTCTGCGTGGTGGTTTCAGAGCACAGTAGGCCTTAAGGAATTGTATGGATGAGAGTTGATGGATCCCCACATGGAAACAATGTGCACAAGGAAACAATTATCATGGTCCATGTAGACCCATATGGATGAGCCAGATTTCGACGTCTGTAAGGAATCTTGTGTATCGAGGAGAGTAAAGAAGGCACCCTAAAGCAGACACATGACGGTGAAGCCTACTCAAATGTCTGATGAGCAGGTGAGCAATGCCTTGGTTAAGGTATCTGTAGAGGTGGCGCGGAGGAACATAGATAAGGTTTCCACCATTAGAGTGTTGCTTAAAAATAAGAAGGCAAAAGATGAAGAAATAACGTGTTTACAAGGAGAAAAGGACCTAGCACAGAAAAAGAATGAGGACTTCATTAACACGGTAGAAGAAATTGAAGATTAGGTTCTGAAAGCAAGACCTCATCTTGAGTCAAAGATACCTGAGAAGTTTCCTTCGGCTATACATTATGTGTGCAAATTGGTTGATCTAGTGTTAGAAGATGGACCAATTCTTATGCCAACGCCAAAGGATCTTAAACAAGAAGCAGAAAGAGCAAGGGCCTCCGTGGTTAGGAAAATTTCAAATTATGAGGCATTACTCCAAACTCTGAAGGATGAACTGAAGAAATTTGACCAAGCCTTGAATATTTGTGTGGCACCAGAAGTAGTAATAAGGATCAGAACTCTGGTTGAAGATAATGATGTTCTGAAGGCCATGAAAGATGAGACACTGGGACACACAGAAAGATTGGCACTAGTGAAATAGAAGCGTGAATCCCTTGCAGCAACTCAAGACCCACATAAGGAGAGAATAAATGAGATTGACAAGCTCATAGCTCAGAAGATGGATCTTCTAGAGGGAATGATGTCTATTATGGCCAATGTTATCTTCATTTTGTAGAATGAGAAGGAACAGATAACTCAGGACGAGTTAGATGTCATCGTTGCAGACATTTCAGAGAAGACAAGGACCATGCTGAGTGATTGGCAGACATTGCAGGCTGAGATTAAAACAAAATATCCAAAGTTGATCCTCCCAATTGAAGAGGAGGGTGCTGTATAGTAGAGGTCTATTCTTTTGTACAGTGATTCATGATATTATTTCCATTCTTATTATTTATTCTTTGGGGACATCAGAAGGAATCTCCATTGTCAGGATGACAATGTAGTTTAGTGTGGGGTAACTCCTATTACTAAACCTAAAAGGACTCCTACTTATCTTCTCGTGGTCTATCACTCAAGACTTGGATGAAGATTGAAGACCACACCAAAAATAGCAACAATCATGCTATTTTTGGTCAACCTAGATATTCCTGCCTTAACCGACGCCGGTTATATCTCAACCGACGTCAATCACCTAACCATCGTTGGTTACGTTAAATACATTTCTAAAAGCCTTTTCCTAGGTTGGTCATTCGATTTAAGATCTCATACGAACAGAGACTTGGAGCATTGGAATTTTCTGAAGCACTCAGGCAAAGGAAAACATACAGAAGCACTACCAACAACCATTGGCATTCATCACCTTCTTCACGATCACTGATTCACAAAGAGAAGCACATAGGTTTTGAACTTCTGCGGCACTAGCACAATATATCTTTTCTTTGGATCTATGCCATCACCGTTCTCATCATTGGCATTCTCCAAACCTACTCTTTAGTAAGTACCTAACATCTCTTTATTTATTTTTGTTTTATTCGAGTAAGATTTATTATTCAGCTCAGTAATTTATCTTTCTCCACATCCGTACACTCCCCTCTCCTTACCAACCTATCACCCTACCATACTCGACCCTTTCACCTAGTTTTATCCTCTTTTAATCATCTCTAAGCATCCAAGGCCATTTTACGACCTTACCCTCACTATTTCCAACCTCTGTGCAATCACAGAGAGTCTGAAAAACAAGTTTTAAGTATTTTTTTACTAATTACCCCTACTGACGCCGGTTAGCCAACTGACATCGGTCATTCTACCTAACCAGCATCGGTCATACAACCGACATTAGTTACTGTGTCTGGCAATATAGTTCAGACCAACAAGCTAATACCCCTTTCCCAATAGCCCATAATTACTTGTAACCTTTATCAGACCCTACCTAGAGCCTGTACTAGACCTGCAACCCAATTCCAGCCCATCACTTGACCCATTTTGACCTTAAAAAATATTTTGAACAACCTTTAATCAGATAATACAATAATACAATTTCATTCACAATGTTTCCCACCAACACAAAATGATAACATAGTGCATATAATTGACTCTAATTCTTTAAATTATTTTTGGTTGATACATAATAGCCTTTGAACCTAAATGTTACCTTGTCATGCACCTTGGGTAATTTTGAAAGTATCAACACCTACTCAAGTAATCAAAATGTCATGTTTCACAACATCTGGAACATTCAATCAAGTTGAAAATTCAATATTCTTCCCTTTCCACTTGACCAAATACTCCTTATATTCCTTACTATGTGTTTTCTTGATCATGGTCTTAATTATTCCTTCCACTTCTTCACACAGTTTCTCAAGCTTAAACTCTCTCTAATCCACATCACCAACCTCTGAATTTTAATATTTGATGCTTCCCTCTATTATACAGTATGGATACATATCCGTCACATTAAATATGTTTGAGATATCAATGCCTTCAGAAAACATCTCATATGTGTTTTCCACAAATTTTCTCAACATCTTGCATGGTCAAATATTTCTTCCATTTAAACTAATTGTATGTCCCCTTAGGAAACATTTCCTTCCATAAATGTGTTAAGACCATATCTCCAACATGATATTCAACTTCTATCCTTTTCTCAAGTGCTTCAATGGGTAGTTCCTAAGTTCACAAGGAAAACACGTGTACTCCTTAAATGATTCGTTCACTTTTAATTTTTCAGGTTTCAAGTTCGATTTCAATTTTTAGTTCAATTTTAATTCTTCTATGGAAAATGATGACACTCTATATTATAGGTTTCAATTTTGGAATCTTTCATCCAATCTCGAGCAAAGATAACATGTGCTTACACACACAAGTATATTTTACTTTAAAAAAGAAAATTTTATTTCCTCAAAAATAGAGTGGGAAAATGTAGACACCTAAATATGGTAATTCGTCACTTAATAATGTCAGGATTTGTTTAATCCCTTAACTCATGACCTATACACTTAATTTAAGCCTAAATTTTCTAAGTCCGTTGTTAGTCCTATTATAATACTTTCTCTCCTCATTACACTTATCATTAACTTACAAAAATGCTTGCATCATTCACAAGCATTCCACTTATCATAATTATCATGCACACATATTTACAACATTGTTCCTCTTGGACCGATCCTCCCAATGGTTTGGTATTTGGTTGAATGGTCCCATTGAGAGCCAACCAATGGTCACTTTTTAAGTTCTATATCTTTTTACAGGTTTTATTACTTTCACTATGGATTGACCTTAATGAAAAATTATATCTATGAAACCCTATATAAGAAGATTTAATGTACTCATATACTCACACTGAACTTTGAATAAATCCCCTAGAAAATATCACTTAAAAATTAAGCAAAGTTCTCCTAAATTTCCCTAAAGAAACAACACACATTATGATAAGATCCCACAAATGTTAGAAGAACTATAAACCATGTTCAAGATTCAATCTTCCCAAATTGTAAGCCTCTCAAATTCAAGTCAAGCATAAGAAAGCTAAGTCTTTACAAAGCATTATCAAGTGACCGTGTTATAAAATGTAGTTGCATCTATGCATTATGATGTCACATTTTTAGGTGGGAAACTACATGTTGTTTGAAGCATATTTACGTTAGCGCCAACATAAGTAGTGCAACGATTTCACTTCAACCCAACCACTAACCCATTTGTAGTGGTTTAACCCTAGGTTAGTGTTTTGGGTCAGTTTGGTTGATTATCAAGGGTTTCACACATTATCGATACCTAATACATCAAATTGAAGCATATTCTAGTCACTCACAGAGGTTCTGAAAGTTACAGAGTGCCATGAGCTATCCAGACCAAATCATCCAATAGGATAGAACCACTAAATGGTTTTGTCCAAAAGGAACACTTTTGTCCCTATGCATGTTATTGAATTCTATTAGCTACTTTTGTGAAAATATTAAAAAAACAATGGTTCGGGGATTTTAGGCATAGAGGTCGACATCCATATGCAACAAAAACACAACAATACAAGTACAAAAAGAAAGCAAACAAAAAAAAATGAAACCCATTCAGAAAACATGAAAAACTTTAAGAGTGGGTATGAGTGCTTACGGAAAATGTGAATGGAATCCGATACCTGCTCCTCTCTCCCGCTCTGAGCACCTTCCTCACCCTTCAAATGACTTATAGTGGCGAGGGACTGTTATCCCAAATTCGCCCCGTCCCCCCCCCCCTCCCCCCCCCCCCTCGACAAATTTTGTCAAGACAAGTCTTGCACATAAGGAAATTATGAAGGAAACGACTCATGCCTGCGAGCTCACATTCCAGGATGACAAACAAGGTTGCAGAGGGACTTTACAATGGAATGACGGGGCCTACAAAAGATCAAACGACCCCGTGCAAGAAGAAATTCAAGAAATGGCTCTGTCAAGCATAATCCGTGCCTCAAATCCAACAAACAAATTACAGGCGGGCTTGGAAATGGAATAACAAGGTCATGGAAGGAGGCCGAGCAGTGTCAAAAGAACCAGAGACTCAAAGGAAAAGAAACGGTAAAGATTCAAAGTCTTTGGGCTCTGAAATAGTTCAGGATGGACCCTGAAATTGACTAAGTATGGAGGAGACAACGGAAGTTGCCAAGTGTCCAAACGGCATGCACCTCCAAAAGTTAAAACCAAAGGGCCAAGCCAAGCCTACATGCGTCCAGAGCTCCAAAAGTTGCACCAACCATTGAAAAGTCTTCGACTCAGAGGAAGGGGCCAAGTGTCGGCTCAACACAATTCCAAAATGGGAGCCCAAGGCAAAGACTCAAACAAGCGCCAGGCCCCCATAGTGTCATGGGTCCAAAATGGCTAAGTAATGAATGCAGGTGGAAGGAATCAGGTGTCCAAACAATGCACATTCAAAAGAAGGACCCTGAGCAGGTTGTCAAATGAGCGTGGGCCTTCCACGTGTCCCAGAGCCCGAAAAGGTGAGGGCGACCATTGAAAAGTCCAAAGGCCCGCAGAGGTCTCCACATGTCGTATCCTTGCGTTACTCCAAAGGTAAAGTCTGGGGGTAGTTTCTAAACATGCACAAAGCCTCCACATGTCTTGAGTCGGATATAGTGCCTCCACCCGTAGAAAAGACTCGGGAAGAATATAAAGGAAATAGGGAAACCTGTGGACGCCGCCAAGTGTCACATGGGTGCTATTCCAAGAACGAAGGAAGGAGTCAAATCTTAAACTAGTTCAGAGATGCCACGTGGACCCGGTACAGACAGACTCATTTAAATATTACGCGCCCACGACCCAAAAATTCAAATGGCCATATCTTTTGACTGAGAACTCAGATTTGGGCGGGAGAAGATTTTTTGGAAACATCTCAACACGCTCTATGCCTTGGGAACATAAAATATCATTTGTTGCACATGTTGGTGGGTGAAAAATGGGAAAACATCTATCAGGCCATTAAAGCAGAGCCTGATTTCTCCAACTACCAGATATGATTCGATTCGATCCGCCATTCTTCTTCAATACGTCAGACAGACAGAGGGAGCCAGAATCGACAGATTTTGGGTAGATTTAAAAGGGGCATTGATTGATAGTCAGTTGAGTCTTCAAGGCAGGACTCAATGCATATCCTGTGGTAGTTGAAATAGGATTCAACTTTTCCCTCTTCTCTCTCCTTTTCTTTCTATATATTGTAACACTTCTCATTTGAGAAAAGGAGATTATTCTGGGCATAAGGAAACTCTGTCAAATTTGTTTCCCGACTCCATTTTGAGTTGAAAACCTTCTCCTATGCCTGGAAAGCATTTTTGTGCCTCTGAGCAGAAACGTAATGGTCTGTGCACCCATATAGAGCAATAAAACGTGTTTTTGTGGTGTTTCTTAAACCCTTTGCATTGTTTTGTTGTCTCTTCATGCCTCTCCCTTTCAAATTTGTTTTCTGTGCATGTATTTCACATTTTGCAGGTGTAGGGCATTGTGTTTCATGGAGTTTTGATCATGGATTAGGATCTGGGTTTGTGTCACTTCTGTCTGACCTTCCCATCTTCCTTTCTCCCCTGTTTCATCCTCCCTCAATAGAGCATCTCACCCTTTCCTTCTTTGGTGTATCACCGCTCTAGTGTAGGCTTTTCTTTCACCCTCTCTTTCTCTCTGGTTCCTTGGGATGGTTAGATTAGGATAGTTTAGTTTTTACCTACATTAGAGTAGCTCGTGGCAGGTAGTCTAGGAATAAGAACCAACTTTCTCTGAAGAATCATCTCAGGTTTACAAGTCCCACAACTTGAGAGATGATCCAATGTTATGCAATCACACCGAATGCCCCATTTTAACCACTTCACATCTTTGGCCATTCAGGGGTGTTGTGATTTGGCACTAACAGTTTTGGCATGCCTCGGTGGGACAAGAGGTCTTCACTTTATTTCATAAATTTGATGTGTTCTTGGTGGGATTTATCCTTTTTAGGCACATACAAGCACATCTGGCTACTTCGTCTGGTCAAAAAACCCATTCTCTGAGTTGCAGACCTTTTCCATCCATTTCCACTCATTTTCATCCATTTTCTTCTTCCATCTCTTTCATTTTCTCTCATTCCATGAGGTTGTGCAATCATGACTTCATTCCCTTCATGAAACTCACACTTACAACAATGCAACCCACCTCCAATATATTTCCCAACACCTCCAAATCAACATTATAATCAGATCCAGGACCATTATGCTTATCCATATGAGCAGGGTCAAAGTTAGTTTGGCCATGGAGCTTATCAAGAACAAGGGGACGCATATAATGGTGGCAGCTACACAAAGAATGTTGGTTTATTGGAGAAAATTTAAAAAATGGAGGTTGACATGGTTCAGTCAAGGGGCATAGCACAAATGAAGGAATTCAAGATTGGTTGTAGGGAACCTTGTCCATGGGAAGACCCTTTCCCAAGACATTACAGCCCTCAGGAGAAGTTAGACTTCATGGTTGAAATGTTGCCCCAACTTGCACAATGGACTGAGGAGATTGAGGCTTATGATTTGGAGTCAAGACAAACCTTGTCAATGGGTGAGTCCACCATCTCATAGCTTTTCTTTTTCTCTTTCTCAAGCAACACCATCTCAACCCAAGCTCCAATTTCCAAGCTTCCCAGTTGTTGCCCCAAGTGTTGATTCCATTTCTCCATTCCCTAGTCTTCCACCCCATTTCAGTTCCTCTCCCCCTTTCCCTTCCGAACAGTCATCCCCTCCAAACAAACAAGAAGTTTCACCTCCCTCCCCACCACAAACAATTGCAAATCTGGTTGAACCCCAACCTGTCACTCCTCTTGCTTTCCCAAGTCCATGTTGGGAAGAGACTCAAAAATCCACTCAAGGAAAACAACAAGAAGGGGAGCCCAACAGAGAAGAAATGACAGACAATCTGAAGAGTTGGGCTACCAAATTTGGGTTTATAAAGATCCCCTTGATGGTCAAGCCAATAGAGGAGGTCAAAGTTGAAGAGCTAGTGGTGGCTGAGACTGAGTTTGCAGCAGAGAAGGAACAAAAACAAGAAGAAGAATATCAACAGTTCTAGCTGCTTCGGATGCAGTGTCCATGATGACACTTTGTCTGGAGAGGATGTTGAGCTGATCCAAGCTGCACAACCATAGTTGAAGAGGAAGAACAACCAGCTCCAAGTCCCATTGAAGAGGAGCAGCTGGGAGAGATTGAATCATAATTGAGGCCACTCAATGAAGAAGGCATCATTGAAGATTTTTTTGCTTTCATTTGAAGGGCCTGATTTGATTGATGAACACATGATGGAGGAGGACCATACAGTTTCAGAGGTTCCAAGTGTGGAGCAGGCTACATGAGAACCTTCAGTTCTTCCTTCCACTTCATCCCCTTCAAGCTCTGATGTTGAAGAAGAGTTTGAGCTTGCAAAATTCATGTTTGAGGATGAAGGGAGCCAAGGTGATCAAGTTACAGATCAGGAAAATCCCATGGAGGAGGTTGAGCACATGCAATAGGACAACAACGAGGCAGATTATCTGTCTGACTTGGAGGATTTATTTGATGGAGAAAATCCCATGGAGATCACATCATTTTCTCTTCCATCATCCATCTTCCAAGAACATGAGCCTGCTGCCATAAAGGAGGGCACTCAAAGACAACAACCTGTGTCTCACAACATCCCTCTGGAACCAGGGTTGGAAGATCATGGTCTTCCATGTTCTTCACAAGAGGAAGAGAAAAGGCTAAGAAGATGTCATCATCCCTCTCACACCATCCATCCAAGAAGGTCCACAAGAAGACTCTATTTTTGGAGTTGAAATTCATTGCAAGGGGAACATTCAAAGGATCAGACAATGCCCAATCAGGTACTTGACTTTATTGGAGCCCAGAGAGAAGCCAAAAATAGTCATTCCTACTTTAGGGCACGAGGATGAGTATCAAAGTGCCAAGGGTCACCATCAACACCTCCAGGAGTCCAATACCAATCAACTTGAGGAGGTATTTTTGGTTGATGTAGATACCTTGATGATTTGGGTGGATGACTGGCTTATAGTCAGTTTTTCACTCATATAGGAAGCCATATTCAGTGTCAAATCATTTGCATGGCTTCCCCTTTTGAGAAAGGGAAGCTACTTCTCCCAGCCTATTGCAAGATTTATTTGAGTCCCTCTTCTCTCTGGTTAGTGTAGGAGTAGGTTTAGGTTTGCTTTCAGTAGAATAAGTGCTTGTGCACACTCTGCATGTCTCATTTGAGGCATGTACGATTTTGTCTTTGTACATAAGTTTTGTTCGCATTGCTCCAGAGCTACCAAGGCTAGGCCCTTCAATATTCATAGCGGAAGACCCATAGTTGTCTGTAATAGTTGCTAATTTCAAAATAAAACAAACGAAGAGCAACAAAAAAATGTTTTCGAGACGGTCAATTTCTAGGACAGGCTTAGGGTCAGTAAGTGCAAGCAGTTGGGCTCGCAAGCGGCTCAGGGAGTCCATTTTGTAGGAGGGGTCAATACCAGGCCGTTAATTGTGACTCCATGCCTAATGAACACTTCAAAGCTACTGGTCTCTTCATCTAGCAGGCAAATGCCCCCGTGAGTCACCAAATTGTTATCCCAAATTCGCCCCCCGGTTCCAAATTTGGTCAAGACAAGTCCTGCATATAAGGAAATTATGAAGGAAACGGCTCATACCCGCGAGCTCACATTCTAGGATGAAAAACAAGGTTGTAGAGGGACTTTACAATGGAATGGCGGGGCCTGCGAAAGATCAAACGACCCCATGCAAGAAGAAATTCACGAAACGGCTCTGTCGAGTGAATCCGTGGCTCAAATCCAATAAACAAATTATAGGCGGGATTGAAAATGGAATAGCAAGGTCGGGGAAGGAGGCCAAGTAGTGTCAAAGGAACCAGAGACTCAATGGAAAAGAAATGGCGAAGATTCAAAGTCTTCGAGCTCTGAAATAGTTCAGGATGGACCCTTGAAATTGACCAAGTATGGAGGAGACAACGGAAGCTGCCAAGTGTCCAAATGGTGCACTTCCAAAAGTTAAAAAATTGACCAAAGGAGCAGGCTTAAACAAGCGCCAAGCCTACACGCGTCCAGAGCTCCAAAAGTTGCACCGGCCGTTGAAAAGTCTTTGACTCAACGGAAGGGGCCAAGCGTTGGCTCAACGTAATTCCAAAATGGGAGCCCAAGGTGGAGACTCGAACAATTTCCGGGCTCCCATGTGTCACGGGCCCAAAATGGCTAAGTAATGAATGCAGGTGGAAGGTGCCAGGTGTCCAAACAACGCACATTCAAAAGAAGGACCCTGAGCAGGTTGTCAAATGATCGCGGGCCTTCCATGTGTCCCAGAGCCCGAAAAGGTGAGGGCGACCGTTGAAAATTCCAAAGGCCCACAGAGATCTCCACGTGTCGTATCCGCGCTACTCCAAAGGTAAAGTCTGGGGGCAGTTTCTAAACATGCGCAAAGCCTCCATGTGTCTTGATTCGGATACAGTGCCTCCACCCACGGAAAAGACTCAGGAAGAATACAAAGGAAATAGGGAAACCTGCGGATGCTGCCACGTGTCGCATGGGTGCTATTCCAAGAGTGAAGGAAGGAGTCAAATATCAAATGACCGTAGAGCTGCCACGTGGACCTGGTATAGACAGACTCATTTAAATATTACGCGCCCACGACCCAAAAATTCAAATGGCCATATATTTTGACTAAGAACTCAGATTTGGGCGGGAGAAGGATTTTTTGGAAACATCTCAACACCCTCTATGCCTTGGGAACATAAAATATCATTTGTTGCATGCATTGGTGGGTGAAAAATGGGAAAACATCTATTAGGCCATTAAAGCAGAGACCAATTTCTCCAACTACCAGATATGATTTGATTCGATCCGCCATTCTTCTTCAATACGTCAGACAGACAGAGGCATCTAGAATCGATAGATTTGGGGTGGATTTGAAAGGGGCATTGATTGATAGCAATTGAGTCTTCAAGGTAGGACTTAATGCATATCCTGTGGTAGTTGAAATAGGATTCAACTTTTCCCTCGTCTCTCTCCTTTTCTTTCTATATATTGTAACACTTCTCATTTGAGAAAAGGAGATTATTCTGGGCGTAAGGAAACTCTGTCAAATTTGTTTCCCGACTCCATTTTGAGTTGAAAACCTTCTCCTATGCTTGGAAAGCATTTTTGTGCCTCTGAGTAGAAACGTAATGGTCTGTGCACCCATATAGAGCAATAAAATGTGTTTTTGTGGTGTTTCTTAAACCCTTTGCATTGTTTTGTTGTCTCTTCATGCCTCTCCCTTCAAATTTGTTTTATGTGCATGTATTTCACATTTGCAGGTGCAGGGCATTGTGTTTCATGGAGTTTTGATCATGGATTAGGATTTGGGTTTGTGTCACTTCTGTCTGACCTTCCCATCTTCCTTTCTCCCCTATTTCATCCTTCCTCAATAGAGCATCTCACCCCTTTCCTTCTCTGGTGTATCACCGCTCTAGTGTAGGCTTTTCTTTCACCCTCTCTTTCTCTCTGGTTCCTTGGGATGGTTAGATTAGGATAGTTTAGTTTTTACCTAAATTAGAGTAGCTCGTGGCACGTAGTCTAGGAGCAAGAACCAACTTTCTCTGAAGGATCATCTCAGGTTTGCAAGTCCCACAACTTGAGAGATGATCCAATGTTATGCAATCACACCGAATGCCCCATTTTAACCACTTCACATCTTTGGCCATTCAAGGGTGCTGTGATTTTGCACTAACAGGGACTCGATTGAACTCAAGATGCCATGTATAACCTTCCTTCACCTGTGATTCTTCTTTATTTCTCGAGAGGAAAAATGTGATTACAATGGCAATCATGGCTTGAGCTTTTGGTTCTGCTCGTGATTTCCCATAGTTTGAAATGATTAGAGGTACCGGGAAATGATTCATTAGATTGGAGGGCCAGTGGGCATGAAGAGCTATAATTCAAATTGATCCCACCTGACACTTATAAGAATAGTAATACATACAAAGGTAACTTATATTATAAGAACAGTAATACATACAAATTGATCGCTCACTCATCTATATAAAAATAAATTTATCCTCTCCACATCTAAATGTCAGGGTATCCAATGACCTATTTCTCAAGTTATCCATAGATAAATATATTTTTCTTATTATGTTGAATAACACTTCTAAATTAGTATTGTCACACAAAAGAAAACCCCTCTCTTTTGGATAAAGTTAAAAAGATAAGAACTACTACTTGTCCCTTAAAATAGCTAAAATATAGAGGTTGATGGCTCCTAAATTAACCTAAATAGAGATGGACTAATTCTAAGCACTCCAATTAATATATCTATTCAATATCATATAAAGAGTAGGGTATTTTTTCATTTTACCTTTTATTATTACTAATGATGAATCATAATGTTAGATTGCTATTACGTACATTAATTAGTAACAAGTGGGCACCCAACACTATAACATATAAAGAGTAAGGCCAGTATATCTAAATAGTAAACTATGTTTCCTATACACATCTAAATGTTAGGGTTTCCATTGACCTATCATCCAAATCTACACAATATATTGAATAACACATCAAAAATAGTATATATTGCTTATGTTGGCGTCATTTTAGTATGGAAATAAAAAATATATTCAGCTACATGATAAAGGTTTTTGAACATAAATAACAAGTAGTAGTGATTGATTTTGTAGCTAAGTTACTTTGAACAATAATGATAACTCTACTACATAAATGATGCAGAAATTCATTGTTTAAATCTGTTCTATAATATTTTATTACTACCATATTTCTTTAGGCATTCTGTCAAATAGTAAATACCTAATATAAGCACATTTAATATAAGAAGATTTTATAAAATATAAGAAACTTATAGTGTACAACATTTGAAATGTATTTGTTGTAAATAACATCAATAATTTAACTATATGGACATTACTACTAAATAATACTTACTTCCATTGATGAGTGTCATCTTATTAAGACACAATCGTGTATGATAAGAAAGAAGAAATACTTGATAATTTTGTTGTTGAAAAAAATAGTGTTTTTCAACATTTTTCAAAAGCAAAGCTTATATAATTTTAATCTTGTTGTTCTTTATTACCTTTCATTATATAATTATCTTAGTTTCCTTTCATTATATAATTACATAATTAGCTAATCCATGAAAACAATAATATCTTGCACAGAAGGTTTTTCAGCATTGTTGAAAAACAAAGCTTATATAATTTTAATGTTGTTCTTCTTTATTAGCTTACATTATATAATTATCTCAATTTCCTTTCATTATATAATTAAATAATTAGCTAATCCATGAAAACAATAAGATCTTACAAAGAAGATAAAATTAGTCCCATGGCATCTCAAGAAAAAAATCAACATTAAAAACTATTCCAAACAACATTAAATGTATATATCCTATTTGTGGTTGTTTAGAGTTTATTTTAGAGGAATTTGATCAAGATTTTGAGTTGAGATTATGAATTCACATAAGAGGGAGAGGGGAAGGATGTGTAGTAATACACACTCATCTAACCTAAACAAATGATTCTATTAATAAGAGGGAAACTTCTATTTTGGCATCACAACATTGGGATAAGTATATGAAATCATTCTATTAATAAGAGGGAAATTGAAACACTCATTCATTTGTGGATCATATTAATATAGTTTTTATTTTTTTATTTGTTTTTAATGGCTTCAAATTATAATGGCATGTACCCTCTTCTTGAATATATCTCTAAGAGCATGTGATTACAATACTAGGGGTTTTTGTTCCATATTATGCACAGTCTTGATCTATCTTCATAGTTATATGGGATTATGAAGTCACATTTATTTGTTTATGTGTATATATCAGGTTTATATATTACCAAAAATTAAGCCTATCAATCAACACTAAATTCATTATTAAATGAATGAGATTTTTAGAGTTGTATAAGTAGACCCACGATGCATGTAAGATATACATGAATATGATAGAGATGTAGAAAACACATACATGATAGGAACACGAATGGTATACGAACTGTATAAAAAATAAAATACTCACATATAAGGGAAATGAATGAGGAGATTGTTGTTGCTAAGGAAATTCTTTGCTGGACATAAGACGACATATGAGTAGGATAGAGTTGTAGTTCAATGATTACATGAGATTCATATGAATGGGATAGAGCTATAGATTGTAAAATTGATTCCAAGAGTGATTAGAAATTGGTAATTCTTGCAAGGATACAATTTTCTGTACAAGTCCAGACACCACATTTAAATAAATGAATGTCCTTGGTGGTCGAAGTTATAATTTGGAAAATGTTGAAAAACCCAGACTATTCAAATTTTCATACATTTTTTAGAGACATTTTGTCAAACATTTCGCAGAGATTCTTTGAGGCATTCTATCAAACAATTCCCTAGAGACCATATTTCACAGAGACATTTTGTCAAACATTTTATGAGAACTACATGGAATAATGATGCAACTCAAGCCAAGAAGTAAGCCAGGTTAGATTATTACATGTCAAAGTTCTGAGAAGTGCTGTTGATTTTCTCTTAGTAGGCATGGTTTTCTACAAGGCATTTTGTCAAACAGTTTCATATCAAAACAAAAAAGTCCTAAATGTATTATCTAGGCCATGTCATATCAAAACACCAACATGAGCTCAAGAGTGAAAACAGTGGCACCCACTGTAAGGTCGAACGAACCTCGAGCCAAAGAATTGAGCTTAGAAACAAAAATGGTATGACGGACAGTTAGGGGTATCCGGATACCTGGCTACACGTAGCATTGAAAGGGTTTCATATTGCATCTTGTGAAAATACATTGTCAAAACACAAAATATTAAACAAAAAAAATAGTTGTGGGCATTTTAGGCACAAAGGTGGACATCCATATGCAACAAAAACACAACAATACCAGTACAAAAAGAATGCAAACACAAAAACAAGAAACCCTTTTAGAAAACATGAAAAATAAAGAAGTGGGTATGAGCGCTAATGAAAAATGCGAATGGAAGAATTCAGATCCTGCTCCTTTCTCCTGACTCTAAGCACCTTCCTTACCCTTCAAACTGACTATACAGTGGTGAGGAGCTCGAATGATCTCAAGATGCCATAGACAACCACCTTCCTTCACTCATGATTCTTATCTGTATACCACTTACAATGGAGGAAAAACTTGATTACAATGGCGATCGTGGCTCAAGCTTTTGGTTCTTCTCGTGATTTCCTGATAGGTTGGAAATGATTCAAAGGTACCGGGGAATAATTCATTGGCACGGAGGGCCGGTGGGCACAAAGAACTATAACTCAAATTGATCTTTCCTGACATCCATGTCGATCGGTCCACATTAGAGTTGTGTTCCACCACATATGTCAATCGTTGCGTCAAGAGATGGGTCTCGATAATTGGTTTCCGGGATGACATCATAAAGCTAGCTACGGGCATGGGGCATGGGCCATTAGGGGCGGGGCACGAAGGGTAGCCGCTAGCCCCTCCATGGGACCGTGCTATTTCTATTTTAATGCCAGCGGAAAAGGTCATTGCTCTCCGTTTATCATCAGTGCTTTTATTTTAATTTAAAAGTAAGCGTGCTGTAAAAGCAATGTCCTTAAAATGGGCAGGTAAGTTTGTTTTGGATGCCTGCTTTTGATTGTTGCGGGAAAGAAACGATGGAATTGGATAGTGAGATCTGGAGTGAAATACCAGAAGATATACTTGTTCTTATTCTGGCTAAACTGCCCACTCTTTTGCATTGCAAGTTTCGTACAGTTTGTAAAGAATGGAAGCATCTTCTTTCACCGTCACAGGGGTTTGGACGCATATCATCAGGGGTTGTTCCTTGCTCTTTCCCTGCTTTTCTCTTGGGCGGAACTGAAAGCGCCTCCAAATCTGATAAGGATTTTCTCCTATACCAATCGCTGCCCACTTCCTGTATGCGCAAGCTCTCGTTAGATTGTTTCCTACCAGAACCAGTCTTCGTCCTGGCTTCCTGTAATGGCATCCTTTGTTGCCGCTCCTTTTCTATGACACGGGAAATCAGCTCTTATTACATTTGCAACCCTGTTACGAGAAAATGGAAAAAGTTGCCCGCATTGAATGGCGTTCGCAGACACGATTTCGTTGGATTGGGGTTTGATACCTGCACCAGGCGCTGCACTTTGGTGCTTGGAATAAATAAGTGGGAAGAAATCCCCGGAGGAGTATTGGTAGTGAAAATATATGATTCAGAGGGGGACGAATGGACTACATTCCGCACGATTAATGCTCTGTCATCGGCTCCGACAGGGGAAGGAGTATTCTCTGGAGGGAGCTTCTACTGGCTTAGTGTAACCAGCGAAGTCAAAAACCGACTGATAATGGGGCGAACTGGTGTAGCCGCACTGAATGTGGAAAACAGGACATGGAGTATTATTAGCACGCCACAGAGGCCTCTTGATTCCAGATCCGAACCATACTGCCATGATTGTATATCCGATTGGAACTTGACAGGGCATGAGGGGAATGTGGTTTTGGTGTACAACATATATCTGCGCTTGTGGAGGTTAGATGAGAATAATAATTCATGGGCAGAGGCGAGGCCATTTCCTGAAAGCCCGTGTTTGGGAATGCCGTATACGGGAATGAAGTATTATTCTCCGCTGGTTTTAGTGAACAGCTGTGGGTGGATTTTGGTACACCTGCCCGACCTCGGTTTGGTTGTAATGGACTCACAAGGAACAGTGATTCACGCCATTGAAGCTGCATCAATCAATCCGCCAAGGGGATTTGCCTATGAAATTAATAATGTTTTATACCCTTAGAAAAACATCGTGTTTGAGTTTGTACAATTTTGCTGTCAAAGATCGGAGGGTTTTGAGTATGTAATCAAAGTTTGTAAAGGTTTAAGCTATTTGGAATTTTTGGGGTTTATTACTATTATAGTCTTTTTATCTTATATTTCTGAGCATTTCATGAGATTTATATTTTTGATAGATGACAACATGATATCCTTTAGCTTCAGACTAAATTACTTAATAAGGTTCTACAATTGAAATAGAATTTAGTGGTTTATTTATTTATTTTTTATTCTTATTAAATAATAATTGTAATGTTTTGAAAAAATTTAAGGCACAAATTTTTTTTCTATTATTTCACTTATGTATATTTTGAGTAATATTAAAATACACTCACATTCATTTAAATATTTATTATACAAAAAATGAAAGATTTTAAAGTGTAGAATAGATGACCAATATTGAATTACTAGAATTATATATGGAGTTTTGTAAATCTAAATAATCTGAAAAATTGTTTAAAGATTAATTCAACAACTATTACTACATATTTTTCTAGCCAAATGAAAATAGCTAACAAAAATTGAAATAGAACTGATTTTTCTAGCCAAATGTCTTTGCAATCAAAACAAGGATTAGGAAAAAATATATACTTCCCTTTCTACATCAATTTTTTTGAATCTAGGAAATATACTTCCGAGTTTCAAAAAATGCATACAATCTCCATAATCTCCGTTAAAGCTCTTTATTCTAATGGTTTTTTTGCAAAAAGAAATGATATTGAGGTTGGTTGAATGTCATTGTTATATTTTTTGTTTCAAGGTCACAATATGCCCACACTCTCATGCCCCCTGTTTCTCCTCTGCTCCGTGGTTTCTATCTCTTCCTCCTTTGTTTCCTGGTTTTTACTAGATTCCTTCTCATTGGCTATAGCTGAAACATGTAGTATCTTTGATGGGTAGTATAAAAAGAAAGTTCTAACTAAATTGGTTGACATGAGCCAAGATATGCACTCTCATACAGGTGAATACATTCATTGAATACCTATGTGCATATAATATAGTTCTTTATTACCCTTTATGGTATGTTCAATGTTGACGACTATCATATTTGCTCTTCATACGTTTATTTATTTATGTAATCTTTGTTCCACGTCTCTATATGTGTGCCACATTAATTTAACGTATCTCTTTCATATTAAAAATAGGCTTAAGTTATTTTAGTAGTTATATTTCATGTTTCGTCTATTAAGGTATAAGTCATGTTTTATATTGAAGTGTTGAATACATTGTCAAAGTGTCAAATATTTTATTTTTTTGTATATTCAAAAACCCAATTGTGTAAAATACAATATGTAATTAATTAATTTTTAAATCATTCAATATCATGTCGTCATTGTCTTATAATTGTCTATTCAAAATAGTAGTTAAAGTGTTATTAAAGCAATATATGTCGTAATCATCATATGTATTAAAAAAGAAATTATTGTGCATAAAAAGAGTCAAGTTCATGTTAGTATCCATAGTAGAATATCATTTTGTGTAGTCAAAGTATCAAATGGACAAGTTGAAAGTAATTGAAAATTTTGAAGCCAAGGACTTCTGTACGTGGAAAATTCGAACACAATTGATGTTAATCAATAAGTATTTGTGGGGAATTGTTGATGGTAAAATACTAAAGCCAAGTAATGCAAATGAAGCCACCAAACGGGAAAGCAAGGATTAAAAAAAGCAACAATGATTATTGCGATAGTATTATAGGATGTAAGCATCCATCGTATAAACCTAACAAAGACATGAAATTTCACTTGGATGACATTAAACAATTTGTTTGGGTTGCAAGTAGGGAGTGTACCAATGAAACTAAAATAAAAGTTATCCAGGCTCAAGATAGAAGAAGGTGACAATATGGTTCAACACATCAATAAGTTTCATTCTATTTTAAATTATTTAGCTAGAAAAAGGTTGATGTGCATTATGATGATGCAAAAGTTGTATTGCTAAATAATATGTTACCCAATTATTCCAACATGGTTGTAATATTTAATAAAATAAATCCTAGGTGAGAAGATCTGATTTCTTCTTTGATAGAGGAAGAAAATAGAACTAAGAAACCTAATATGGAGGAAAGTACGATATACATCAAACATGATAGATCATATACCAAGAGGAGGTCCAAATATCCTTTGATCAAAACTCTACCAAATTCTTCATTTCCTACATTTATACTTCTTATTTCCATATAAAATATATTAAAACTTGTTTTAGGACAAAGTTTCACCATATTGACTATGCATGTGTGGGTCTTATTTGCATGGAAATTATATCCAACATGTATTAACTATTTTGAATCACTATGTGTGTGTGTGTGTGTGTGTGTGTGTGTGTGTGTGTGTGTGTGTGTGTGTGTGTGTGTGTGTGTGTGTGTGTGTGCGCGAGTGTGCGTGTGCGTGTGTGTGTGCGTGTGCGCGCGCGCGTGTGTGCGTACGCGTGCGTGCGTGCGTGCGTGTGTGTGTGTGCGCGTGCGTGCGTGTGTGTGTGCGTGCGTGTGCGCGCGTGTGTGTGCGTGCGTGTGCATGTGTGTGTGTGCGTGTGTGTGTGCGCGTGCGTGTGTGCGTGTGCGCGCGTGCATGTGCGTGCGTGCGTGCGTGTGTGATAGATCATATACCAAGAGGAGGTCCAAATATCCTTTGATCAAAACTCTGCCAAATTCTTCATTTCCTACATTTATACTTCTTATTTCCATATAAAATATATTAAAACTTGTTTTAGGACAAAGTTTCACCATATTGACTATGCATGTGTGGGTCTTATTTGCATGGAAATTATATCCAACATGTATTAACTATTTTGAATCGCAAGATGTGCGTGCGTGTGTGTGTGTGTGTGTGTGTGTGTGTGTGTGTGTGTGTGTGTGTGTGTGTGTGTGTGTACACACAGACACATATTTGAATCACCATATATAGTTATATATACATATATGTATACATACATAGTACTATACTAGTTTTCACTCATAGAGTCTTGACACATGTGCATAAAGTCTAATTTTACACTTGTGATAGGAAAGTTATTTTAATTTAGTGACTTTATATAACCATTGAAATGATCCATTTTAACTAGTTAAGATGTACAATGAGAGAGTCAAGTAGATTAGTTTATGTAAACAACATGCATGTCTTATTTTAATTTTTGTATACTATTCCTTAAAGATAACTAGTACAATGCATCTAAATAATCGTTTGTCGATTATGCAAGGTATTTCAAGATACACGTGGAGGGATGAAGTTTGTGAATTCAAGCGACAATGAAGGATATCCAACACATGGTTGGGATGATGATGTCCCTCTCTTGTGCTGTAACATTAATGCATATATTTGTATAAATTAATAAATTTGACCAGATTTAAATACAAATATTTTGAATTTTAACATATACATATTGTACTCATATTTTTGTAACATGTAATAAAAGATAAAAATACATGTGAATGTGTTGTCGAGGTCTACAATCCAAATGTATCACTCAAAAAAAATTCAGACATAGTTGCATCATGTGCATCTCTTGAAACTGCCACTAAAACTAGTTTGCATAAAATTGTCATCCTCATCGAGTCCAATACATATGCCACCACAATATGTTCAAATATGTGGCCTTGTGTTATCCTACTTGGAACACTCTCATGTCCACCTCTACCAACATCATTTTTGAAAACCTCTCTCATATGCTAAGGGTATCAGTTAACATTCGAAGCATGTGCAGTGTGTCAATCTCTATTGTCTCCTTTGATGTAGCAATGATCGTCTCAAGATGAGGGGTCTTTTGTATACAAACTCTAACATGTTGAATAGGATCATGACGTGCACCTGGTCTATCCTATGTAAAGCCTTTTCCTTTGCCCTGAAATTAGGAGCAGTAAATTTTTTTGGGGATATCGTTGAGGATAAACTGACAATAAAGTTTTCTTAAAAAGTGTAAGAAAACCTCGTTGTTATTGTAGGAGGTATATTAAATACTGTCCACCATTAGTTTCAAAAATTATCTTTTATTAAATTATTGTTGCACTAGTGGATCAAAAAGCATTTGCATGACAAAGGAAACGAAAATTTGGTTCTAGGGTCAGCGAACAGTACTCAAATGAGGTTTTTGTAATTTGTTTATCTTTTACTACTAAAGCTAGTAATTTATTAGCATAATAAACCCTACAAGTTTCTCTATAGGATGTACACCAATCAATTTGACTCGTTTCCAAGTCAACCTAAACCAATAACGACTCCAATGTGTTTACATGGGAAACACGGTCGGATTTCATGGAATGGGCATCCCTCATTAATTTAATCAATTTCTAGTTATATGGGCAACTAAATCCTCATGAGTACCTGGACGATATGCAAGAATTGTAAGAGGGATAATAGGGTTAGGAGGGCTGCGAAGACTTCCAAGGTTTTATTTTGGTTGTGAAGGAAAAGTGAGAATCATAAAAACATGTTTTTTTATTAAAATATACATTAGATATATAAAAAAATTACCAATTTTGATTGCAATTAAGGGAAAATCATTTTTCCCACACTTCTCTGGTGCAACATTGTTGAATCCACCTCAATGCAACCTTTAATGCAATATGTAAATAATTTCTTGAGTACATGGATTGAATTCGAACACGAATAAAGGGTTTGTAGGAAAATACACGTTTGGCGTAGAATAGATATGACAAATGGAGTTTGTTAATAAAATTTTATATATAAATCATACGCATTATAACAGACACGTGTTATGAACAACTCTAGCTGCTTTTTTATTTATGTTTTTCATAGACAAAACAATTGTAAGTGGGAGTTGAGAGGTGTGGGGACGAGTGTTTAAATTTGTTGGCCCTTGATACACTTTTCATCATTATAACTATAAAATATTAACAATGTCATTGATGATTTGTTTGCTTATTACAAGTATTTGTTTTGTGATTATATGTGGGTGTATAGTGAAAAAAAATGCGAAGAAAAAATCCATGGTTCCATGCCATGAGAGGGTCCAAAAAGCAAGTCTCAAATTATAAAGTTATACATAATTTCAAAAATTAATAAATAGACATTAATCTCTTCTATATTTTATTATTAGCGTATAAAAAATCATTGTTTTGTATTTTTTGAAGGGCAATATTGAAAAATTACCATCACCTAAAAATTATTTGATAGATATAGGTCCATGTCAAATTCAACCCCTCATGGCAACCACTTTAATTAAACATCAGAAAAATATTGATAAGATACTAGCATAAAATAAATGAATAATTTGAAGTAGATAACACAACACAAGATAGATGAGAGGGCCAAGATGCCCAAATAATCAACATATGCATAATAATACCCTTAAGGTAGGGCAACACCATACAATGCTTCTTAAGGAAGGAGTAACTCCACAATATATCTCTACTAAGTAGAAGAATCAACTCATACATCACATCACCTTATATCGACATGCATACTCTTAATAGATGGGTAACACCTAATCCCAATGTAGGCCGACTCATTTCCCAATATATGTAATTCCTATGTGACCCCATATAACAAACAAAGGGGATGTGTGCCACATGTCGGTGTCTCCATCAACCCATATACATCATTATAATATCATATCCCAAGGTACATCGCATTGCCTCCCTCTTTGACATGTTCCATCCCTGAAACATAAGAAGAATCCATGCTCGATCATTCAACCACCCATATGAGATCCTAGTGGGTGATGCTGCTCCAAACTTGATTCCGTATTCCCCTGCACTCCTCTAATTCCATCCTTGTACATATGCATTCCTCCTCGGCATCCATGCATATCCAATATAATTATTCCTGTGATTCCATGTCATATAATTGTTATTCCATTTATTCTGTGTATATCCATGATTATTTCTCCTCCAATTCCGTATATATCTATATAGATTGTTACCCTCATGTGTCTTAACATGACCACATGATTTTTTCCTCTCATCATGATGTGGGTGTCTATATGGTGCAACCTTAGTATCATTCTTTTCCTCTTCCCTCTTGTTTTCTATTTTTTCTTTTTGAGTAGAGGAATTATTGATGAATTTTTCATCCTCTCCTTCTAAACCATTCTTATTCCCTTCTTTACCATCTTCAAAGTCATATTTATGCTCCATTTTTACATTACTTTTTTCCTTGTTAACTGTGATATCTTGCAATGTACTTTTCTTTCTCTTGTACCATAATTTCATGAATTTCTTTTGCACATTAATATTAATTGTTCCCAAGGTCTCTAACTAAACATATCCAAGAATAATATTCATACCATCCATATCTAAAGCATAAAAAATCTAAATTTAAAACATATTTATCCATAGAGAGCTTTAAATCTTCAAAAACATGAATATGCTTACCATCCACTTGAGTTGCCTTAATATGCTTTGCTTACACATGTAGATGTTGGGCCAAATCAAGGCTGATAAAATTATGCTTACTATTAGGGTTTATAGACACAATTACCATTTTCCTTTGAATGCATTCGTGAAACTAAAATAGAGAAGATTTTAATATTGGAGTTATTTTAAACTGAACTCTTATCCTTTATTTTCTCCTCATTTGGATCCATGTTTGGTGTTGTTGTTGCTTCTTCTTCCTTTTCCTCTTGCTCTTCTTCTTCTTCTTCTTCCTCATCCTTATCTGAAACACCCTCATTGGTAACATCCTTTTTTTCATCATCTTCTTTGGCCCATCATTCTAAGAAAACTTGTTCAATTGTCTCCCAAGTCCATTTGAGACTCTTTTGTTGCACTTGATCCCACTAAGATAGAGATAGAAGTAAAGACGTGGTATTACAACTAATGAATGATATTCCTTAAATTTTATCTACCATTCTCTAGCATCAATCTTTCCATCCCCATAAAAAAATTCTCATCTCCATGATACATAAAATTAGGGTTTCAGGAATAGACCCTTTTGATCAAAACTTGTTCTAACCCTTTCGGCTAGAGGTCGTACAAAAATAAGGAAACACATAATACAAACCCAAATTTAATTTTTGAGATATTTCCAAAACTGTAAAAACTTTAGGAAAATTCCTAAAATTGCGTCCTGTGGAGAAAAATAGTGAAAACCCATAAAAATGCAATAACTATCACAAAACGGATCCAAAAATTATAAAATTCCAGGGGTATCACCTTGAAATATATTCATAGTAACTCGAAAAACTTTAAGGCTTAATTCGTCATTATAAAGAAGATATAGATGAAACCTTAAAATTAGGGTTTCAACCCTGAAACAGACATATATTTCACAAAATAGCTCCAAAAAATATGAAATTTGGAGGTAATATCCCTTAAATAATTTATCCACCCTCCACAAAAATCTCTAAACAAATCCAAGTGAATCTCAAGATATAGCCGAATCACCAACATTAGGGTTTCATCCCACAAATTGCCCAGATCAATTGCATTTATTTATTCAAATGTTCCATCATTCTATTCATATGATCCACCACTTCGATCAAAGAGTCCACAAGTATGAATTCCTTATATCTATGTTGATACCTCCACCTAGAAAGGGTCCACCTCTTGTCTAATCACTTCATTGAAGTCATCTTCATTTACCAAATAGACAACATCAACATCTTTGTCATATTTTAGGGTGACCACACACTAATAAGCATTGAGCTCCAAAAATTGTATATTTTGTATTTGAGTTCTTTGAAAGATGTATCGATATTATTGAGGTTGGTTCACCTCGAGTTGCCTTGATATTTCACCTACCGAATTTCCACATGTCATATACATTACAAAATATGCATAGAAACATAAAGCACACATCAAATAAAATACTAAATGAGTATCTCATTTGAATCATTTGAAGGTTGAAATAAATGGAAATAAAGATAACATGGGGTAAAACCCTTACCTTTACAATTGCATCCATATGGAAAATGCCAAAAAATTGAACACTTTCAATGAATTTAAGATAACTTCAAATTTACCACATGACCACCATCCTCAACATCTTCATCCACTACACTATTCTCCACCAACACATTAGTGACCTATATAAGATCCTCAAATTAGGTTTCAATTCCCTCTGTCACCATCACTACACAATGAAGACATTTTGTCACTGCTATTAGTCATGCATGAGCTTAAAGGACGCATGTGAGGTCATTGTCAAAATCTATTCTACCCTATTCTACGCATCCTAAGAGATTTGAAATTCATCTTGTTCCTAACCACCCTATCCTGGTGAGTTCATCCCGAAGAATACTATATCCCTAAAATTTATTAATATAACAAAATTACAAATTCATAAGAAATTTTACCTCAAAACCACTCTTCCACATTATGGAGATGACTAGCATTGAAAATGTGGCCATCACAAGCTCTTAATAAAAGATTAAGGATTATCATAGATCCTTCTTTCAAGGAGCTAACATTCTTGCATAGGTGTTCAATAATCATTTTACTTGTCTTTAGGTCCATCGATTTTCACCTATCCTTGCATTCTTACATCACATTATCTTTCACATGGATTTGATTCTTGAGGTTCAATTTTTCATTTTTGGTTTGTGAATATTTATCTACATTAATGACATCTGCCTTGAATTATCTCTCCCCTTCTACATATTATTAGTTACCTTAGATAATGTGGATTTTGATGATTATGTTTTTGTGTGAGACCAAATGTTACTTTTAAAATTACGTGTTGGATGACAAGATGATTGGGGTTGAACCTTGACTAGTTTTCCCCTTGAAAATCCTTTCAGCTTGGGATAAAAAGATTGTATGATGAAAAATAATTCAATTTTAAAATTTTAGTTTAACCATGCCAATATAACACACTATATTTATGCTAAAAGACATGTTCTAAATAAGATTTTTTAGGGGCTCTTACTAATAAGAAGCATAGTCATTTTTAACTATGATTTATGTTTTTTTTTACCATACAAAATTATTACATTTGTTCTCGTTGGATACCATGTAGATTAACCCAATCACCTGGACTGGGCATCCACAATAGACGCCATGCAAAGTAGCCTTATCACACCATTAAAGTCACATTTTCTTATAATAGTGGATTTGGGGTGACACTAGTGGTTTGAATATGGGAGTGTTAACAAACACATCCCCCACTACCTAAAAGTGATACTTTCCACATACAACAATACACCACAGTTTAATACAGGAACATAACAAAATACAACTACAGGAACAACCCAAATTTTGACATGGGTCCTCGGTTCAGCACAGACACCAACGCCCAGCCACAAACACTAGCGCCTGGGTGCTCTTGACCTTTCATGGGTGCCTATGACCAGGGGGTAGTTACAGTTACTTTCTCATTTCAACACAATATACATATGTTTCCAGAGTAGTTTTCACAGTACAGGAACAGTCCTCCAACAATCAAAATGCATTCTTTCTCCATCTTCTACACAGAACTAAATACATAACACTACATAACAAAAAATGGGATGTACTATATGCAAGTACATTGGTGCTTATTCGGGAAACAATCATGGAAGGAGAGTAACACTAGACCTATCTCCCCAACACTCTTTTGTCATTGCATGAGTTTGCCCAAAAAACTCATTTTTGGCGTGAGACCGCCCACAAACTTTCTCTTGGCATGAGATCACCTAAAAAACTCACTCTTCTACAAATTTTCAGGGCATTTTGTATCCTTTTCACTATTCACAGATCAGGTGCACACTTTCCTTCTACTACTTTTTACACACATTTACATGATTTTACATTTTTATGTAAGAGTTTTTGTAATACATGACTTTGACTACTCTATCGCTCTTCTTTTATAGGTCCATCATTCATACGCAATAAAAAGTAACCCTATATTAAGCACGACAACAAGTACAACACTATACACTCCACCCCTAGGGTCACTTCCTCTTTCTTAACTTCCACGCTTCATTGCTATCACTCCACGCTTACACTTGTCTCCTCGGCATACTATCGCCATCAGACTCTACATGGTTATCAGGTACACATCTCTTATCTACTTTATGTTATCGATTATTTAATCAACAACATAAAGTGGGTGAAAATGTAGATGTAAAATCACGCACTTGGGTACATTTCTAGGTCCTATAACCATACTTGCATTCAAATGATTCCTACGCGAGAAAACTAGTAATTGACAACTATCTTTGACCTCTTTGCTTTGTTTTTTGTTTTCTCTTTGGTCTTACACACCCTACAACCCAATTTCAACTTTATTGCTTTATCTTTCATGACTCTAGACACCAGCACCCAAACATGATGCCAGCTTCTAGGTGGCCTCATCCTTCTGGGTGGCCGTAACCTCTTTCTAGATTACTCACTCTTTTTTAGGCTCTTTTATCTTTTGGGCATCTTGTTTTCTTATGGGTTGACCTTCCAGTTGTCAATTATGAAATTCAACCAAGGGAATCATATAAATACAAAGCTATGTGACCAAAATAAAGGACCAAGCTCTAAGCATCTATTATCATCACCTAAGGTTGCCTCTAAAGACATCTAAGAGCATCAAAGGCATCCATCTAGCACTCGTTTGTAGGACAAGGGATTGCATACATACATAGGAAGGGAAGTTCATTTTTCCATCCACGCATCTATTTACATTGGTACATATATTTATGACCCGCTATTAGGTGCACTTGCACAAAGGATTCCTAGGGCACGATTCTATCACACACGTACAAGAACTACATGGAGTCTGATATGTAGTATAATGCTCGGTCGTAAGTTCACTTAGTCAGGTGACCACCAGGGTCAGTCTGACTCCTCATATTACATCTTGCTTTTTTGGGATTTGATGTAGTTTGAGGGGTTTTTAGGTCATTATCTCTTTATAGGTTACAGGTGAATTCTACAATCATCCAATGACATACATGTGACCAACAATGACTATCAACGACAACCTCGCGACACAAGAAAATTTAGGTTCAGACCATTTTTGAAGTCATGGGCACCCATAAAAAGACTCCAGCGCCCATGCGCCCTGGTACAAGGATATCTGATAGCTCCAAAACTTATTATGCACAATTGAGATTGTCTGCCCTTCTTGTTTATCAGTTTCTCCAGCCCGCAAATTTTTGGAATCAAGCATAAATCAACTAAGTATTTTACTCTTCCTCTTGCACCTAGGGTTTAATATTTGTCTAGATTATTGTTTGTGTCCTCTTGTATCTGGCATTTGTTTATCATAGTTTACATCTGTTACCCTGCAATTGGGATTTTACAAAAAAGTTTATTTTTGGTTAAATTAGATTAAACTAGTTATATGTTAACTTTATTCTATGATAAATTAGATAAATTGGGTGTTACTAAAAAATATGCCAAAATATCCTAACTATTTCCAATTTTGATATGATGTGAGATAATGCTAGAAGAATGGTACATTCATGCGACATAATGTGTGTTTTACCGAGTTCTCCAAAAATGCACTTATAGTTGTCCAATTATCTTGAGTTAACTTTATGGTTTTCCATTTTTCGTTTAATCAATTTTTTTTATCATAGTTTGGCCTATTTTTTGAGGAAATTTATGGGAAAAAAAATGCCAATTAAAAATGTTGGAATCAAATCATCCCTAAATGCAATGATGCATGCTATGTCAATCTCGTTGGTGCATATTATGACCCTAGACTTATAGATATTGATGATATTTAACTTCCTCCAAAATAACTTTCCAAGTGAAATATTTTTTTATATGTTATAGTACTTGAAAGAGGGCTTGAGTACTTAGTAATATGGCATTTGAAACTTATTCTAAAATGTATCCCATTTATACATAAATGAACAACTTAAGGTATTCTCTTCCTCTATGTTGTATCCTAATCCTACTAGATTACAACAATTCTCCAACTTAGCTCCTTAGGAATCATTGAACATGTTATAAAGCGCTTATATAGATTTTCTTCTATCTCATATTTGATTGCTTTCACACCCTCAATAGGTTCGTTGGTCCAAGACAAGTTCAAACATGAACATATCCAACTCCCATAATTTTGTCCCTTACACTTGAATAGGAGTAACACCACCATGGGAGTGGACCTCTAAGAATCATACTAGTTGATGGGTTACAAGATGAGTAATTTTGCTTCCTTAAACTTCCCATCTCTTCCTCTATGGATTCATAGTCCAAAAAAATATCATGTAAAATTATCTTTGAATACATACTTTACTACCCCAAGTCAGATATGTCTTTTCAATGCATCTTGGAATTTCTTCTACGACTCTAAAAATCCCCACTCAATCAAAAAATTGATCCTACATTGGTTTGTTGGCTTGCTTAATGGTAACATATAAACTCCATTATAACATGATCTTTATGCCAGCACAGGTGACTCCACAAGGGGAGTGATCCTCTTAGAAACATTATGGTGTATTGACCTTATGGGATGAGTATGCTTGTTTGCTCATCCTTCCCATCTCCTCATGCATGGATTGATAATCCAAAAATATATCATGTAAAATTTCCTCTAAATACATGACTTACTACCTTAAGTTAGATATGCCTCTTCAATGCAACTTAGAATTTCTTCTACGACTCTAAAAATCCCCACACAATCAAAAAATAATCCCATATTGCTTGGTTGGATTTATCCGTGGTAATATACAAACTCCAAGATTGTTAGAAAATTAATACATTTGTTAGTATTTGTTAAACGGACAGTTGAATAACCGTCTCTTCCACCGCTGCCTCCCTATCGGCCTATATAAAGGCATGCACTGTATTCATTTAATACATAGCAATATAAAAATCTTCTCTATCCGCCTATCATTGGTATCAGAGCGTGGTTGTGCGTGAAGGAAGAGAGGAAGAGTTGTGCGTGCGTGAAGTTTCTGTTGCCTGTCCCGTTTTAATTTTTGTTGTGCGTGGTGTGCGTGGAGTGTTCCTTGAGTGAACTCTGCCTGTCTCTGTTTGCTGTTGGCTATGCGTGTTGGAGAGTCCTTTGTTGGCGTGGAGACTGGAGCAAAGTTTGTGAACCTGTGCGTGCGTGGAGAGAAGAAATTTGTGCGTGAAGACTAAGCATTTTGCTGTACGTTTTTTGCTTTGCTGGTGCGTGAAGGAAGAGAGACTGAGCCTGGACTGTTGCCATTTCTTTTGTTGTGCGTGCCTTAGACTGTTGCCATTTCTTTTGCTGAGGAGAGGAGACTGAGCCTGTCCCTGCGTGAAGGAGGAGAGGGTGTTCCTTGCCGAGAGTTATAACCCTTGCGTGAACTCTTATCTGTGCAAACCAGGGAACTTGTGCGCCTATCATCTGGTGCGCCTTCTTTGTTGGCTGTACGTGGAGATTCAGGAGAGGAGACTCATTGTTGGAGCCCAGAGCAACTGTCCGTCCTTTACTCATGAAAGGAGACATTGCTACGTAAGATTCGTGCTTGTGACTGCTACGTGTAAGCAAAGTCAGCAAATTGCAAAACTGTGTGTGGGTGTATGTCTCAGTTTTCAGATGCACAAATCACCGCGAGCAATGCACCAAATATTTGGGCATTGAATGACAACGAGGACACCACTGGGCTATTCTTTGCCTTGGTCAACAAGCTACACAACACTGGTAACATTCTCTTTGACGAGATTGTGCGCCGAGGACTGTTGGAATACTTTTGGTTCGACGTTCGATGTCAAGCACGGCAGATTCGTGCAGAACTTAAATGTGGTTATGATGCAGATGACGAACGCGAAATAGAACGCCCACAGGAGCGTCGGCGTCTCACTGCACGAGCCTATAGAGCCCCTCTTCGGGACAGATTCCTTCAGTAAGCATTGTAGCCATTTTGAAAAATAAATAAATAAATAAGATAAATTTTTGAGTTTTTTGAAAATTTCTGCTCCAAAAATATTGCTATCCGATGCCCAACTCTTGAAAGGGCCAAATTTCGCCGCATGGAAAACCAAAATGCGGACGATTCTTCAATTCGAAGATCTTTGGGGGATTGTCTCTGGCAAAGACGCCCCTCCCGCAGACGATGATCTGTTGGAAAAATATGAAAAGGCTGATGCGAAAGCACTAATGCTCATCACCCTCAGTCTTTCTGATGAGGTGCAGCCATATATTCGGGAAGCAACTGGTTCTTCTCAGGCATGGAGCGCATTGTGTACCATCTACGAAGCTAAGAATCTGACGTCAAAGTTACAACTTCAGACAAAGCTTCATACGATGAGTATGCATGAAGGCGAATCAGTAGAAGCCTTCTTGCGGCGTGTAGCTGAGTTACGTGCAGAACTCTCTGCACTTGGTGAACCAGTGGACGAAAAGTTGCTAGTCCCGCTCACCCTGCGAGCTCTTCCTTCACGGTTTCGGACACTGATCACCACGTTGACAATCACTCAACAGGAGGTGAGTTTTACAACCCTGGTGAATTATCTCCAGCAGGAAGAAGCCATGCAAAATGTACAAGAAGCCTTCGAAGACAAGGCTCTCATCACAAGGCAAAAACTGCTCATTGACTGAAAATATTATGTTTTATTTTCTTTGTTAATGATGTTTTTGGATGATATGATGAGCTGCTCATTACCTAGAGAGAATATGTTTAATTGGTATTTGGAAAAGTTGATTTCAGAAAATTTTGTTGAGTTGCTTGTTGATTGGAGGGTAAGTAAAATAATATTTAAATCTGTACCATGTAAAGCATGATTTGCTTGTGGTTATAATCTGAATTCGGATGTTGAATGATTATGGTTTGATTACTTTTTTTGTGATGGTAACTTATTAAAAATAAGGAAAAAAAAAATACTCTTCTTAAAATTATTGTTTCTACGATTTATGTAAAATTTTAAATGTCAAATATTTATTGTTTGAAGCTGAAATAAGGATGTTTTGATCCTTGTGATTAGAGGGAAACATGATCGCTGAAATAGAAATTGGTTGTCCTATTGGTGTGCATTCATAACTGTATATTTATGGAAAATATGTAGTAATACATTCTCAGCTGTATTATCATGCGCTTGTTGATAAAACAACAATTATATCTTTCATATTTTATTAAATAATTGCATCCGAAAATGAAGGCAATATTCATGCCAGTTCATTTTGAACTGACATCATACCACAACTCTGGTCTTGCAGGACAATTAGCCGTCACATTCGGATATGCGGAAACTCATGTCTTGAGAAGTTTTATCGTAGCATGAATCTAAATGAGGTACTAATTATATTTCAATTTGTAAAAGGATGATATCCTAGAATTTTGACTGAATTTATTGGGATCTTAAACCCATTGTTAATATTCAAACCTTACTATGTGAGAGTTACAGTATCAGTTATATATTTTGCCTTAACGGCATATGTAATTTATGTTTTTAATAAAGAGATGATTACTTTGTATGTAATAATATCTCAATATGAGTAAATGATAAATACTAGAATTAAGAAGTCTTACTTATCATAAATTGTTAAATATATTTATATGACATTTACCAATGTATGAAGCTGAAAATTGGACAATTATTATAACATTCAATTGTCTTTTAATTTCTATAGCTATTTAGTGGCATAGTTGATCGGAGGAATAATTAATATATATTAATATATATTTAATTTGGCCTTCCGGTAAACTTGACATTAATTTGTTAAGATTGTAAAGCCTAATTTTTTTAGAGCATGAAAGAGTATCATTATAAAAGGTAATTTAAGGTTTAAAATCGAACATCAGGAAAAGAGAAACTAGATAGGAAGGTAATTAGATGAAAAAATTCATTAGGCATATTAAGGGATAAGTACATGCAGAATGCTAAAATAGTTACATTTCAGCATAACGAATGTACTCATCTCATAATGATCCTAATTGGCCTTGGCATCTATCTCGATATAAACTCTTTCAAGATAAAGCTTAATTGGAATAAAGTAAATACAAACTATAAGATCTAGATAACAGTGAAAGAGATAGTTGTGAGGTGGCGGAAGACTTATTACTCATAAGACTAGTGTGTTGTCTTGAGTTTAGCCGTAACCTGCACGGCGGATAACTTTGGCTAAAGTAATGCATTGATGGCTGTGCATTGTCTGATCACCTAGTCCTCCAATTAAAAAAAATTGTCAGTAACTTGATCATGGAAAGTTGAACACTGAACATGAGGTAGGCAATGGTCGGATACCGAAATACGAAGTTATGAAACTAGCTTCGTGGTAGACCCAAGGACTTTCACATGGTTCCCATGACCTGATAAAGGTTGAGCCAAAATGCTAGTAAGCATTGTCACTCGAAGTAGTGACGAAGGGAGATCATGGAGATCTGGATACACCCTTCTCAGCTGCACATGGCTTACATGGATCTTGTTAGATAAATCAAAAGAACAAATATGATTTAATGAATTTGATTAAATTAATTTGTACGATTGTAGATGTATAATTTATTTTTACGTTTTTTTTTTTTTTAAATCCTCATTTTCCAGCTCTTATAATTTTGAACGTTACAGTAGAATTTTTTAAAGCTGAATCAATGGAAAACCCACAAAATAAATTATTACTTCAATAGGTTGAATTATTTGATGTTGATTACTTCAATGATATATTTCACAAGTTTGTTTCTTCAAAGTTTGATTTTGGACTGTTGAGGCCGCCGTCTCATTTCCGCTATCATTTTAGGTTCTTTGCTCTATAGCTTTTATCCGTTTAATTTTTTCAGTCACCTTCTCAAGATTGCTTTCATTTTGTATTCCATGGCTCAAGGATCCTTTGATGCCAACCCAACACTAATTTGATTGTCTCCATCTCACATTTCCTCTATACTTTGATTTAGGTTCTCCTAGACACTCAAGCTTCTCTTGGATTGTGGGGTTCAAACATCAACTGGTCATAACAGAGATTCACCACTTTGTGCCATTCTCACCTTGCTTCTGATCTGTTTGCCTTGGATCCACTTGGCTTGTTCTAGATCTGATTTCATTCGACTCCACTTTGTCATCCGTATCAGACTCATATAAGATCTGCACTCAGCACTTGTTCCATCATAGGAGTCTTACTCTCAACTTCGCGTGAGATTCACCTTCATTAGCTCCCAATTTCACTTGATCACCTTTTGGGTTTTGAGCTCAACTCCAATGTATTAATTTGCTCAACAAGTTCCTCTCACAGAATATCTTGTCCCATTCGTAGGACATTTTAGCAAGTAGAAGTCATGGCTTAACTCACCATATTTAATTGTTGGTTGTTCTATGAGCTTTGATCTTTCAGAATTGTCATGAATATTCTCATGCTTAGCTTTGAATAGTCATTTTGGACTACAACAGCTGCCACTTCGGCTTAGCTCAGTCTCCTTGTGACTCTGCAGACTTTGGGTTTATACTTGTAGGTTTAAATCATTTACAACTCATGTCTTT